>CALNVZ010000218.1:17158804-17265588 GCA_940671915.1 Paracentrotus lividus
ATGCACTTTCGAAACCTGCTGATAGCCTACTTTATTTTCAGACAACCTTCACTATTTTGGAGACAATATTTTGGGGGTTGTACAAGTGGGCATGCAACGGATACAGCACCAAGCACGAGATACTGACTGTGACTATATTGGCTATGTCTAAAGGGGAAGAGTGTACTTGACTTTGGATAATTATACTTGGAAATGAAGGTGGGCTTATTCTCTTTTAATCACATTCTACATGTTCTCGGCAATATTTATAATGTTCAGAGGACGATTTAAAAGTCATTTTTGAGGAATTTATCTCTACAGAAAACAGAAAATTGAAGATCGCCAAAATCTGCATACACATAATGTGTGACATTATTTTTGGTATACGAGCACGTAATTTTGCTTGGTAATTCATTAATATGATGTGGAGGAGCATGTGTTAATTTTTTTTTGGCCTTCGGCCATCAAAGAGGTCATCATAATTATATCAGCCATTGGGGTAGGGTTAGGGGGGGGCCTGGATCCGCGCCTGATGCATGCGATAAGACAATTTGGAAAATATGATTTTAATCAATATTTTGTAGTTTGAACTATTGAGCAATTAAAATGCAATTTGTGGTTTATTGACTTGTGAGAGGTTTTCAAATCAGAATCTTTTCCCTCAAACGTGCTATTTCATTAGATAATATTTTTAAAATATTAAATTTTGGGTCATTGTACTAGTACTGAATTAATATCTTTATCTTAATAAGTGATGTGCAAAATGAAACACGCGCGTAAAACATAGCAAACATGTATGTATTTAGTCAAATTTCATTTCCTCAAGTATATAAAGAGGATGTAGGTTTTTATTTTGAATATGTCTTGTAACTTGAAGTGGGAAAATGCTTGGGGAGCCTAGAGAAAAAGAGAGAGTGGGAAAAGAAAGGGAAAATAGCTTTTCATGAGGGAAGGCAAGATTATCATAATTTGATTTTGGTATCAGACCTCGGCCGAAAGTGGCGTGTGTGTGGGGAGGGGGGGGGGGGTTAGCACTAAAATGACCCGGGTTAGGGCTTTCACTGGGGATGCAACACTCTTTTGCTATTCATTTTTAAAAAGGGGAACCAAGAGGTTAATTTTAATCATTTTCAGGCACTTTTTTTTTTAATCTTGGGAGCATGATACTTGACCAGCTGGGGATACAGTGGGGATTAAGTGGGGGGGGGGGGTGGGTAGAGAGAGATGGGTAGGAGCATAGTAGTAAGATAAATATGTAGAAAGAAAGAAAGAGTTTGGGAGAGAAGAGAGAGAGAGAGAGAGAGAGAAAGATAGAAGGAGAGAGCGAGAAACAACTTTTTAACAATTAGAGACAACAGGCATGAATGGGAAGTAAAATTTCAGAATAATTACATTGAAATAGATCTTTCTGACATATAGTAAAATTTATGAAAAATGATCATTCAGAAAGGACGCTAGATCTATTTTAGTTTTCAAATTCAAATTCTCTCAAAGTTTTAACCTAAAAATCTGTTGCGGTCATTTTGTTTTCAAGTGTTTGGTAAGCGACCAATATAATTTGTAAAATTCAAAGCTTCCCAAAACTATCACCCATCTTTAAAAAACAATTTCACATAATCATTGTTTTTCTCACACGCTTTGATATATATACATGTATACATAATTTATGCATTATAGGGGTTGATGTTCTTTTTTCTTTAGTTGTACAATCTCTTTTTATTTTCTGTCCAATCGCTGGAATTATTACAGGGTGCTTGCAAGGCGTGTGCGTATGTGGTTTTAGGTTGTGGTTAAGGATATTTTAGTGTAATTGGAATGATTGTACTCGATTTGTATTTTGAATGAAAACAAAAAAATAAATAAATGAAAAAACCGATCATATTAGTATTTTCATTTAAATATGAGCTCGCGTTATGTAGAAATGAAAGTTGATGTTGTATATTGAGCACTTTCATTTTTTATTAAACTTTGTTAAGAAATTAGATTTTTTAAATATTTTTATACAATTCAAATATAAATACAAATTTATAGAATTTATTATCAGTTATATTTCCTTATAATTCTAATGCTTCTTATACATTATATTACCATTACTACCTAAATTTTAACTTTTGTGTGTTGCGTTTTATTTTTGTATTCCCTTTTATTATGGTTTAATGAATATTTGCTTTTAATCGTGATTATTTAAAGGGTGTTATTGATGATGGGAGAGATGGCGCTTTGCATATTTATATTCTTGGTCGGTCGGAATAAAATTTGAGTAAGATGATACGAACTTAGATTTAGTCAATTTTAATATATTCACAGTTTATTTGAGCAAATTTGAGCCAGAAATAGCTATTTAAAAAAAAAATTAAAGCCTTATCTCAATTTTTGTGGGCATCGTTCATTTTACTTCAACTAATAGCACACACAATAGGAATTCCATTTGTGCTCATGATACACAACAGAAGTCAAAATTCACGCATGCATGGAGTGTCAAATAATTTCTTACACGTATTGCAAAGTAATATGGTATATGAGACTACTTTGAGTAATATTCAGCAGAATTTCCTTTCAAATGCTCATTTGTAAACTTTGATTACATTGGTAATTATCTTTGGTGTATCGTTGAATATTAAGCAGGCAATTTAAATACTAATAACATGCGCGTATTCTGGTGGGGGGGGGGCCTCGGGGCCCGGGCCCCCCTGGTAGGCGCCAAAATGACCTTAAAGGGGGCTCCAAATTGACCTTAGGGGGCGCCAAAACGACCCCCCCCCCCAAATAAAAAAAAAAAAAAAAAAAAAAAAAAAATCTGTAAGAAACTGTTCGTTTATACCCTATTGACCCCCTAAACCTGCCCCTACGGCTGATATATGACCTTACGAACGACCGAAGACCAGAATATTTTCCAACCTTTTTTGTCTTGTGGTGTAACGGGAAAAAAAATTGGGTGTACCATTCTCGATCCACCTCTGGGGGCGCCAAAATCAAAATCACGTCGGGCCCCCCGGGATGCAAAATACTGGATACGCGCCTAAGTAATGTGATAAAACAAAAGAGAAGCAAACTTTTTAATAAACCAGCGTTATTATCAAGGCAATCCTCATACATTATCAATAATTTCGCAATGCATTTGAAAAGGCTTTTAAATAAGAACAAGTAAACAGAAAGGAAATCAATTTACTTGAAACAATAACATCTTTTTATTAAATATGTGTTTTTGTCCGCTTTCAGACAGTCGGGCATTACACGTTAACCTCGAATTTGACGGTCGGATGTTTCAAGGTCCGCATTACCTGGAAATTATGAAATCTTGATTTCCTTTATTTGAATGTGACTCCACTTCCACTGCCGAAAATATTGAAAAGGATTAAAACATTGAGTAAGATTAGATGAACAAGACCAAGGATACAAAAAAAATGGCATTATTTGCATAAATAGTTTTCAGACAACTTGAGATTATTGCTGTGGACACAACAGGTCGTCCGGCGGGCAGCGTGGAAATCTCTACGACGGATTTTGTAGAAAAATACTTCGTCGGACGTACCCTTTTTTTCCAGGCACGCACGTTGCAGGTACAACTCGTGGGAGGTTCTTACACTACATTTCCAATTGAAAAGTAGGAATCATATGACCCACAACCACGGCTACATGCAACCCAAACTACATTGTGCGCAAGTACCACGTAGCTTACGACCTGTTGTGACCACCGTATTAGCTGACTCTTATCTGCTTTAAAGGGACAAAATCCGGTACTGGAATTTACAACGTAGAGAGCGCTATACTGGGTGTAATCTCTCCGCACGCGTTCTTGGATCTCTATCGTTCGTGTGTGACTTTTGGCCGCTGATAATTTGGCGACTCCGCTGCCATTGTACAGTAATAAACGCGATTGTAAGTAAAAGTATAGAATACACGAACACACATTGTATAGCGTCCTCTAACGTCGCACATCCACGATCGTCTACCTTTAATTAATAATCGTTTTCAGTTAGTCAGATTTTTGTTGGGTCCTTTTTATCCGCATCCTGTTAGGGTGGTGAGCCACTAAAAGTTAGACCTTGGTGGGGAAAGTGAAGTATGTTTCCATTTATGATATACAGTGTGGGAAGTATCTCACTTTACATTAAAATGTAGATTAAAGGCAGGCTTTGGTAATTTTGAAAATCTGGAAAACTTGTATTTTAACATTTTTCTCAGTCCCAACTCTCATCTGGTTTTCTCCCATGCACATCTCAACATGAAACATAAAACACAACGTAGGTACCATATCCCACTTTAAATTATGCAAAAACGCATTTGAAAAATATCTGTTAAAGGGCGTCAGTAATTTTGAAAATCTGGAAAACTTGTATTTCAACATCTATTTCTTTCAGTCCCAACTCTCATCTGGCTTTCTCCCATGCACTTCTCAACATGAAACATAAAACACAACGTAGGTACCATATCCCACTTTAAATTATGCAAAAACGCATTTGAAAAATATCTGTTAAAGGGCATCAGTAATTTTGATAATCTGGAAAACTTGTATTTCAACATCTATTTCTTTCAGTCCCAACTCTCATCTCGCTTTCTCCCATGCACATCTCAACATGAAACATTAAACACAACATAGGTAGTATCCCACTTTAAATTATTCAAAACGCATTAAAAATATATGTTAAAAGGTCTTCAGTAATTTTGAAAATTTTGAAAATTGTATTTCTACATCTATTTATTTCTTTCAATCCCAGCTCTTATCTGGCTTTCTCCCAAGCACATCTCAACATGACAACACAACGTAGGTACTATATCCCACTTTAAATGTGCAAAAAACGGATTTGAGATAAGAAGGTTAAAGGCAGGCTTCAGTAATTTTGAAAATCTGGAATATATATGTGTTTCTTCATCTTTCAATCAAAACTCTCATCTGACTTTCTTCCATACACGTCTCAACAACAGTAACTGCACTATTCTTTCTACCAACTGTAGCTTTTTTCTGTTTTGTTTTTTCCGATCTTGACGTTGATGTGTTCTCAGCTGCCTCTTTCCATATTCAACGACCACCAATGAAGGAAAAGGGGAAAGAAAACACCAACTCCGGCGTCTTATTTTACACTTTTTCTTAACGCTCCGCGAGATTCGTCTTTTGCAATTCATGTGTGAAATTCTATTCGCGTGTTTTTCTTGATGCGATTTTCAACGATTTCCTGTCGCTTCGTTCGCGCTTCCATCTGTGATAGACATCTCGCCCGAGGGCATGTCAATCACGATGACGTCATCTCCCTGGAGCCCCGCCCCCATGTTGTACTTGGCGTTGAAAACTTCCTGACTTTTTTGTAGCTTTTATTTACCTTCATTACAGGACAAAGACAAATCAAACACGTTATTTGGCAAGTTTTTTTTTTTTCAAACACCCACTCTCATCCACATCGTGTTAGAGCATGAAAGTGATGAACATATTTTTTAAATAATTTTTCTTAATCCCCCTTCCGATGGCAAACTAGTTAGTATTTAGAAGTAGAGTACCAAACAAAAAAAGAAGGATTATAAGTAATCACTCGAAAGTAATAAATGATGATGATTATAATGGGTGACGTCAGTGAGAGTTAATTGCATAACACGAATATACCGACAAAATACACAATTTAATGGCAGTATATCGGTAGTGATTTCACGTTACTCACACTCCGGCAATCTTCATGCCAATGCACTATTCAGGTAAAAAGTCTTAATTGCATTCAATTCTTTTTAAAGTCATGAGAGATGTCATTATACGATATTAAAGGGACGGTGGATGAAATAAAGAGAGAGAGAGAGTGGAGAAGTTGAAATGAACAAAATCGATAGCAAGAGAATGCGTGCAATGATACATTGTTTCAAAAATTAATTCTCCATCTTCATTTCAAACGAAAAAATATTCTTATTATTAAGTCAGAATTAAACAATTGAAGGAAAGTGTTAAATAATTTCGTATTTTTTGGTCTCGTGTCATAAACTTAAATTGATTTGTGGCATACAATTAAAACAAACACGTTTTCTTCAGACCCAAACGATGAAAGCTTTAAATAGCAGTAATTACCCCTCCCCCCCCCCCTCAAGAGAGAAAAAAAAATGATACAAAAGCTATAACTTCATCAATAAAAACAGACAATTATTAAAACTTAAGATCGCTGAACGAAATTAATTGGTTGAAAGGATAATATTACCACCGGACTTAAAAGAAAAATCAATCGATTTTTTTTTTCATTATATATAATATTTTTTATATAGGTTTATTATTGAAATAGTTCTTTAAGAAGTATTGTATCTACAAGTCCTCACAGCACAATGCACAGAAAACGAGTAAACGTCAATCCGTAATTTTTATTAAAGTCATTTTACAATTTTTCTTCCCACAGTCTCGTCAAAGTCTAAAACAAAGAAGGATCACACGTGATACAATGACGTAATCCTAAAAATAATTAAATGATGACGACATATCATACATGTATATTGCTCTAACGGATTCCTCCGAGGTATATACGTAATCCCAGTCCAAGATCTGTTTTCGGTTCTTCTAAAAATATAATTTTGAAGGAAGAGTATCAATGAACACGTGTAATGTATATCTGCGTGCTTTTGTATCATGTGGGCATGCAAGTCGTGATCTTGAATTGAATGTCATTCTAATGGACTATAATGGATGAATATGAGTATACGTTATTTTGGTGTTTTCAGGATATTTGTAATTCAAACTTTTCGTCAGACGTCTTTCGAAAACAAATCGGCACAGATACTCGTGACCGGTAATTAACATATACGTTGTAGAATTACGAAGCATTTTTTAAATATTTGAAAATTGTATTTAAAAATTAATCATTCCAAAACTGACATGTCTACGTGTGTACTTCATACTTTATACGTAGTTACGTGTAATTAAACATTGTCATTGCCTTATTTATTTTCACACAGTTACTCGTGACCCATAAAACTAAGATTACGAAGCATTTTTAAAACTTCCAATTATCATTTATCTTTTAAAATTGAGGACACTTTAATAAATGTGTGTACACACTTTGAAGTTGTAATTAAGCATCGCAATTTTTTTGTCATTGTTTTACATTTTACACTTGATCCGTATACTTTATATATCACATTACAAAGGTTTCTTATTTCTTTTGTTTCTAAATACAGACATCCAATATTCATTTTTAAATTAAAAACTTACTAAAATGTTCATAGTTAAATGTCTGATGACAGTCTATCGTTGTCAACGTCTATACGACATAATTTCGAAGCATAACTTCTACGTCTATTTTCTTATTGAAACGGTTTGTTATCGTGGTTATGGAAATTGTTTGCATTTACACGTGTAAGCATTTTTTTTGCTATTTTGCTACGTTCTTTCTGTGTTTCACAAACGAAAATTAAAACGAAGTTATGAACTTGTTTCAGAACTAACTCGAAAGACCATTGCAAAATCAGGAGTGGGAAAGTCAGAAGAAACTAATAATTGCTATAAGAACCTTGATGACATTATTTTGTGAAAATAATTCGTCGCAAATAGCCAACGAAAATAAAAGTACTGACCATGTAGGGTATATTTTGCTCATAATTTAGGAATATTTGATGTGTTTAAGTGCTTTCTTTCGCAATTGCCAATGTCAATTTTCTGAAATATCTCAACTTGTTCTTGATTGCATAATATTCAAATTACTCAGAGAAAAGATAGGCATCATCATGTACAATGGCATAATATTTTCTAATAATATCGAAAAAATGTATTTTACATTTTACAAAACTTATAGCAATGCGAAAATACAAATGAAATAATTTTGGTACTTGGTTCTGAAAAGAATGTAAATAATAATAATAATAATAATAATAATGCAGAGCAGTGTGATCAGTGACACACAAAAGGGGGACTCAATTCTAATCTAAAATGTTTAGAAATTAAAATTATCGTCGGTCATACTAATTGTAAATTATGTATTGTTGTGGGTTTACCCCTCTAATTATGGTTATAAATAAAGACTAATCAAGACCCTAAAATAATCATTTGATGAGGCGTCCCGTTTTGTTTTTGAGTAGTGAATTTGTTTTGTTTTATTTTTTTAAATGTGGCGACAGAGAGGTACATCGTTTTTACGATAATGGGTTTTCCATCATACCTACGTCAATACGTAGGCCAGCGGAACTTGTACAACATTGCGCCATTATGAACGCTTATCCGCTGACCTCTAAAAGAGACAAATAAAATTGAACTTGACCTAATGACGGAACATCAGCTAGAGTGGGTATATTCCGGAATTAGGTAACGTTAGAAGTCAGGTGGTTGTAAACAAATTTTATGTTCAATTCTGACAAACATTATGTGCATATAAATTGATTGACTCAGGAGAAGCTGAACTACACCTGGACAATTACCCCGAGGAAAATTACCCCAGGACAATTGCCCCGAGGACAATTACCCCCGGACAATTACCCCAAGAACAATTACCGCGAGGACAATTACCCCCAGGAAAATTGCCTCCGGAAATAGGGTTGGGTTAGGTGGTAGATTTTTGGCGGGGGTAGTTGTCCGGCAGAGGCGTCTGATAGCTCTGCAAAGCTCTGCGGAGACAAAATATTTGAGGGGCAAGCGATTGCGTGCTAGCAATGGCTCGCCCTTCAATCCTGAGTCTTCCGATGCCTCCAGGGGTAATTGTCTTGTGGGAAGTTATCTTAGAACCTAAATTGATATTTTATTTCGAATATTCTTTATAATCATGTATTGAGATTGGGAGGGGGGGGGGTGAAGGTGCATGAAAATAAATCACACAAAGCACCCAGTCTGCCTGTGGCGGATCTAGGATTTGAATATAAGGGGTGTGCAAACCATGTTTTTCTGATAGTTATGAACATGTATGTTCAGTTAGAGTTTAGGCCTAGGCGGTTGATGCGCCACTGGATCCGCCACTATCATTTCATTTTTGAGTGAGCATCATAAAAGAACTTAATTTCTTTCCTTTCTCACCTGAAATCAACCATCATTACTCAGCCTCAGTTCATGAATGTCGCCTTAAAATTCGATCCCTACCAAAATCACATTCTACCTGTTGATACAACGCAGTCACACTCCATAACGACTCCAAACCCACCACTTACTTGTCAATTGCGGTAACGTTACGTATTCATCGGATCGGTGCCGCAATCTGCCCAATGTGGCTGGGGCTGGAATGTCTATCACCTGTTTAGGGTGTGGTCGATATTTTGGTACATCTGGTCTGGAGCGATCCACAGCAAACCGCATATCGTCTGTGTGAGCTAAACCGACATTTACTCACAGCACGTTACAAAGACTTTTACGTCTTTTTGGCTCGGCAGACGACGATAATGCGATCGTCACTTTTGATCGTCACACTCGATACTTTCGGTGTGATCGTTCCACCGCGAAGTTATTTAGACAGCTCGTACTTTCTTTATGCTTTTAAAAATAGATCGAGTTATTGAGTGACTGAGGTTGGGACAAGATAAACGTGAGTCATATATGTTTCAGAGAATTTCACAGTTATACCTTTATGCGTTTTAAATAGGATAAAGAGCAAATAAATAGAGTCGGACAGCGGCACCGGGCGAAGGAATGACCGGTGCTAGACGTCATCAATTTTCTGTCTCTTTCTCCGTCTGTCTCTGTTTGTTGTCTGGCTACACGTTGGTCTATCCATTATTTTCCACCTTCAATTTGATTGTAAAATTATATAATTCTAAACTATCCATTCACATTTATCTAACTAAAGTGCCTGTCCACAGAAGGTAACAACTGGCTAACATCATAATCGTATGAGATCGCCTAAAAAACGACGATTATCGACATAGAAAAGGGTATATCGTTATAATGTCGTTTGACACCAAAAACTCCCAAAATAATGCATGCTTCAGTAAGCAATGCCGACTTATATCAAGGACACAAAAATGAAGCTGCGCAGGCATTCGCTACTCATTTATCACCCTTATATGGGCCGCCAAAAGGTCAATAACTATGTATAATGGAATAAATCGGCTAACAGAGACAAAATAAACCCAAAGTTAAAAAAAAACAAAAACAACAACAACAACAACAACATCAATAATATAAAAACAAAAAGGTTAACCATTATATTTTTGCATAATGAGGGATAAAGAGGTACCCCAGCAAGTCATGCAAGGACTCTTTAAGAACTATCTCAGTGTGCCAATGACATAACTGGAATGGAATGACGATGATGGAGAGACTGGTTGTAAATGGAATAAATAGCTTTCACCGTATGTGTATGCGTCATTAAGACTATGTTTATAGTAATTGGTATCTCTCTCATCAATCTTTGTCTGCTCTCTGAAATAACATCGTCACATTATTATATAATTATCTACTTCTGATAGACTTCAACTCTAAAGATGATGCATATCTCACTCCATAGGCGTATCCAGCATCTAAAATATGGGGGGGGGGGGGCATTGACATTTTGCCGACATAATAAACCTTAAAATTGTGTCAATGTTTGCCTTTCCTCTCTTTAAAAAAAAAAAAACTTTTCTATCTCATATGTTGCTTGTCTGCTTGTGTACGTGTTTGAGGTTGTTTGTTTGTTTGTTTTTTCCTTCGTGTTTTAATGCTACGAGTAAATATTGAGGTATCGTTATGTGAGTTTAATATATTTATTGTTTTGGGGTGCATGTGTATAATTATAATTAGCACATCTACTTCTGTGTATCTATTTTTTTGCCTAAAAAGGGGTCGTTGTAACTTTTTTACCCCATTCTATAACCAAGGGGGTAAATGGCATGGGTGCCCCCGAATAGGGCCTGTCGATGCCCGCATCTCTTTTTCTTTGTTCCGTTCTCATCTCATTTTATGCAAAGTCACGCAAATCCACCTGCCCAAATAACTCAAATTAAATTATTAATACGTACGTGAATCTTTATTTAGAGATCTGTCATCTAACAAGTAGGTTATGTTGCAATGGGCAATTACTGTTGATCTTATCACTAATCCAAAAAATAACTCGGTCAATTCCTTTTAAGACGTAATCTTTGGTGAACAATCATTGTTTATATGGCAATGTTTTCTTTGTTTATATATTATGATCTTTGAGAAAGAATACACATCTAATTTCACGTGGGATCACTTAATATATATTTCTGAAATAAAGTATTGTTGTTACATTATTTCATAGTTATTCTTTATGTCATATGATAAAGCTTATGATTAAATCGTTTTGTATTCATTCGAATTTGTGAGCATCAATCTAGAATTCAAATTTTATATCTATTGCCTAATATGTGTTTTAATATGTGTTTCTCAAAGTCTAATGTATTTGAACGGGATTAGCTCTTCAATTTCGTTTGTTGATAACCAGATGAGCGCCTGGAACTTACCGCAATCTACTTATTCATGTCGAGAACCAAGTATATCACTCCTTTTCTTTTAAATACAATTTGATACTTGAGATATAAATATATCCAATAATACAGT
Organism: Paracentrotus lividus; assembly: GCA_940671915.1. Lineage (NCBI taxonomy): Eukaryota > Metazoa > Echinodermata > Echinoidea > Camarodonta > Echinidae > Paracentrotus > Paracentrotus lividus. Next base: position 17,170,224 of record CALNVZ010000218.1, read on the forward strand.
TGAAAACATTAGTTTGAAAATATTTTTTTTTTGTTTAGGCCCTATATATTCACTGTAATTATAGCATTCATTTAGGGAGTGACTGACCACTGTAACCATTATTACGAGATACACGTATAAATACAAAATAATTGTAATTCATGAATTTTTAAATTTTGGTTCTAACCAACAATAATCGCGTGACAAAAAGAATGTGTCGATTCATTTCCCTTACCCTAAAGGTGATTTAATCTTCATTAAAATAAAGACACTGGAATAGTTAATTCTTAACAGACTGCAAAATCAGCACGGTGACACAATTTCGTATTTAATAATTCATGCTATTAAAGCAGAATGTTTTAAATTTAAATTCTATGTACACGATCAATCTTTAATGTACTCATTAGATGTAAAACTCAAAAGATCATCTTTAAAAAAAAAACATATACAAAAAACAAAAACAAAAGCAAAAATGTGAATTATAAAACATTTTGTGAATTTTTCAAAACGTTTCATAGGGGCTCCAAGAAAAAAAAGTTGCAATTTAGCGATTTTCCTTCAACTGTGAGTTGGGCAACATGCATACCACGCCAGCGCGAGACGGACAAAGAAGAGTGAGCGATTGGGAAAGGGGGTAAGCTCGAGGGAGGGGGTGAGGGGAAGTGGGGGCTTTAAACCAGCCAAATTTATGGTGGTCTCTATGACGTCAGAATTTATGAAGTTTTTTTTCTTAACTCTTACACAAGACACATGTCATTTATTGTGACACAGTTTTCTCGCTCTTTGTGTGTGCTTTTATCTTGTTATATTTCTGCAATTTGGTAAAATTGTTGAATCCCCGGAGTAAATAATTTGGGCTTTCTGATCTATTTTTGTCGTACCTTGACATCTGCAATTTCGTGATAACTCACAAATGATAGATTATGAAATGTGATATACCAGAAATGGTTTTTAAAGGGGTGAACCCATTTCCCAAACAAACTATTTTATATTGATTGTAATTATTTTTTTCTGTCTCTTTTCCAACTTTCGTTCTGGTGGTCAACCTCATTATTTCTCCTCTCCCACACAATTCACTTTTCTATAATTTCATCTTCCTTCATACCCAACAAGCCCATACAGGTTTGCATTCAAAACTCAAAATGATTTTGTTAATTTACGCATGTCCTTAGTTAAATCATGGACGTATAGGTTAAATCAAATCAAAGATGACCATGCACAAGCAAATATCTTGTATATACATAACTTAAATAGATACACTATACGGGGCCTTATTAATTATTAGATTTGTTTTGTTTTGTTTTTGTTTTTGTTTTTGTTTTGTTTGTTTGTTGTTGTTGTTTTTGTTTGTTTGTTTGTTGTTGTTGTTGTTGTTGTTTTTTTTTTTTTGGGGGGGTCCTTATTGGTCGACCTTGGGACATACTCCTTGCCCCCTTTCCAAACTAGGTTGGTCGAAGCCGAAACTTTCTTTATTTGAGCCTCAATATTCACCAATTATTGCAACGGCATTGATCAATCAAGTTGGACCTTAATTAAATAATTATGTCAAGTCACATTGAAAGCATTTTGTCCTTGCTATCAACAATTGTCATTTGGGGGTATTTTTCCTTTCAGCGATGACGTCACAGTTATACACAACAAGTTGTAATGAAAGTGACCTCACCCTCTGTGAATTTTGAATTGCTTCCGGTGAACTCTCGCAATATCCGCATCTCTTGATTCCGTACCGAAAAAAAATAAGTTGATGATAATATGATCTTTTAAAATGGAGGCGTAGAAATTGAGGTAAATTGTCATTTGGTATTTATTTATTTTATTTATTTATTCATTTATTTTATTCATGTCTTCTTTATACAGGGTGGCTCTAATTTGACTAAACTAAAGTCCGTCTGGTCTCATCCCAATGTGGTCTAATTTCATTTCGTCGACAATAATTTCGTCTATTTCCCGTTTGGTCTAATTTCGACTTGGTCTAACTTTACGTTGTCAATTTTTGTAACGAAATGGTAAAAGATCAAACATTCATTTGATTTGGGATTAGACGAATTAAACCAAAAGGCAGTTAGACGAATTGGCAATTAGTCCAACTCATTATGTATTAGACCAAGAACGAATAAGAACTTGTAAGAGAATTAGACCAACTGCTGTTAGACCAAGTGAATCTAAACCAATGGGGGGGGGGGGGGGGGGTGGTGGTGGGGTCACATTCGAAGGGGCGATGTGACACTGCAGAAACGTATTTTCCATCAGATATAAACATGATAAATAAGATGAAAAAAATAATGAAGGTACTATATAAAATTGGAATGATTATTCCATAAAGCCCTCAACAAAGACCACCATCTTCGATTCTTGAATGAACTGCGAAATAAGTTGGATGACAGCCCAAATACAATGTCAATCGACCAAAAAAGTTGCTACATTTTTCTTTATTAATAAAAAGAGGAAAATGTGGTCAAGTTAAAAGAATGATTAGGACAAAGATGACCTTTTCTTTTTGTAAAATACGCAGACATGAGACTTCAGAGAAGACAAAGTACGCCTTCTGGCAAATACATGAACAGATCTCAAAGAAAGATTATGAATGTTGGCTAATAAATCGCGGAACTGGTCTTGTAAGCCAGCGTTTTCCTTGTCAGTTTGTAGTAAGAGTTTTTGAAGGTTAACCATTTTCTGACTGTAAATCCAATATAGAACCATAAGTACTTATATATATAATTTGAAGAGAAATAATTTGAAAAGTTGCGTTTTAATCGTTCTATCTAAAATTGTCGCCCCAATTATCTTTGTATTTAATATCATTATTATTATTATACTAGTATACTATATCGAAATTTCCGGTTCCTATTTTGAGGTTATTTAACGTGACTGGTACGGATAAAAAAAGAAAAGAAACAAAAACAAAAACAAAAACAAAAACAAAACAGAAATTTCATTCAATTACTGATACTTACTGCAGGGCCTACGTCAAATAATGAACCATATGTGGGCTTATAATTTATTTGCGAAAAGATTTTGCCTTATTCTTAAAAAATGTTTAAGAGAAAGGATTTGACTTGAAAAGAAATACATTTTATTGGAATTATCAGCACTGCTGTACTAAATGGTATGGACCTCCTTTCGGAATTCCGGTTCCCAATTTTGTGAAAACGATCGTTTGTGGTAACCGTGACTGATGCGGATGCAAAAACACAAAAATTCATTAATTATTTCTTATTTAAATTGTAATATTTTGTTTACACTATATGAAGAATTGAGTGATTCATAATAACGTATATACACGTATACAATGTGTCACAATGAAATGGCGTTATCATTGCATTATCATGACTATTGAGTATTGCATTGTAAGATATAGGCCAAAGTATTCTCTTACCTCACCGACAAAATGCATACCGCTATTCTTATTAATCCATCAATTCCAGTATCAGTCACATGTCCTTGATCATGTTGATTTCTATGTTTAAATAAATCATTAGCTGGTCCCATAATCTGGGAGGATTATCAGAATTTCTTCTTTCCTCCATAATTAAACATTGAATCATTGTGAATTTTGGTCAATTTCCATTTTGTCATGTTATTTGAAATACGCTGAAATTCACGATATTTTTCTATCCCGTTTTCACTTAAGAGTTACTTTAAAAAGTTAAATGGCGGGACTCGGCAAATTTAAAAATATGGACGATTTCTATCATTCTTTCGCGATGTCCTGTATGATCCGGATTTTTGTACCCTGGCTGAAACGGAAACCTTCAAAATGAATGCCTATAGAATTGAGAAAGTTTCAATAGATCCACGTGAATTTCAAGGGTATTTGTCCGGGTTTATAATCATTTGCCATTTGGCATTCTGCTTTTACCAACTTAAACGTCAAAAAATGAATGAAATTAGTTTGAGAAAGCAAGGATTTTGTGCCATATGATGATAGACTGGATTAATTATATAGTTGAGAATTACAACAACAAAAAAAGAAGAAATAATAATAATAAAATAAACAAACAAACAAAAAACAAAAACAAAAACAAAACAAAGCAAAAACAAAGCACCAACAACAAAAACTAATATGCTTTAAAAATGATGGGTCAAAATGACCTAATTCAGGGTCCATTATTTATAGTCAATGGGGGCCACAGCTGAAGTGCTGTGATAATTGGCCCGAAAGGTAGGCATGATGGGGTAACCCCCCCCCCCACTGCAATTTGACCCTCTATTGCATAGTTTAGGCAGTATAGAGAGAGAGAGAGAAAGATAGAAAGAGAGAGAGATAGATATATAATTATATAGAGAGAGATTAGATTATTAACTAGACAATATTAGGAGAGAGGAGAGAGAAATTGTATTAAAAAAAAAGAAGAATAAGAAGGAAGGAGAAGGAGAAGAAGAAGAGAAAAAGAAAGAAAAAAAAGAAGCAGAAAAAGGAGGAGGAGGAGAGAAAAATGGAAACACACAGAGAGAGAGAGAGAGAGAGAGAGAGAGAGAGAGAGAGAGAGAGAGAGAGAGAGAGAAGGAATGATGGTAGAATTTGAAGGGGGAAAAAGAACATAGGTAAAAAATTGTCGAAAGGAAAATTGAGAGCGAAGTACGATGAGTTTCGATCAGTCCAAAGAGAAACGATTCTCATCCAGGATGTGTTTAGGGATATGGAACTACCCTCTCCATGTTTCCAAGAAGAAGTCATGATTTATTGTTCAAAATCTCCAAGTCTTTAATAATTATTCCTTGTCATGATTGTCACATCTTTGATGTATCTGCCGAGTTTACATGCAATCAATTAAAAAAAAAAAAAAAAAAAAAAAAAAAAAGATCACTGTTCCATTTTACACATGAGTTTATGACATTTTGAAGTTAATCCCATAGATGGAAAACATTGGGAATAGTGGATTCTATATGTATGGTAATGGGGATGGGTGCTTTCAGCAAGCTTGACCCATGTTTGAAAAGACGCCCATGTCATTCTATATCCAATATCCCCCTGATTATATCTATTTGATTTGGATGGAAAGACAGGTATTTCCATAACTTATTCCAGGCATTTACTTAGGGTGGTATCTCACTTCGCGGAGACGTCTCCGCGACAGAATAGAAAATTTCGTCTCCGCGAAGGATAAAAGTATTAGAGACGTCTCCGACATCGCGAAGGCGTCTCCGAGACGTCTCCGCGACAATATATGAAGAAAAAAAGATGTCTGAAGTAGTCCCAAATCCGTCTCCGAGACGTCTCCGCGATATCGGAGACGTCTCCGCGACAATTTGTGAAAAAAAAATCCGTCTCCGAAATTCAGGAAACGTCTCCGAGACGTCTCGGAGACGGCTCTAATACTATTTATCCGTCGCGGAGACGTCTCCGCGAAGTGAGATATCACCCTTATACGACATGTTAGGCCTAACTTATTTTAAATGATTGTTTAACGAAACGAATTGAATTGAAAAGATAACATTCTAAACTAACGATTGGTGGATATTATTTATTACACGGAAATTCCAATAGAAGATTATTGATATATGAAAAAATATATATATGAATAGATAAAACATAATAATGTGTGCAGCACATCTCTCTATCAATGGCGTCACAAACTGACGTGCAAACAAGCACGTGATCCATCTGCATCATATGATAGATCACGTGATAGATGATTCACTTGCGCGAGAAATGAAATATGATGTTTCGTCAAGGATATATATTTTTTTTAAAATCCAAATTGCAAGTCAGAATAAAAATTAAGAAAGATGTCATTCTTCACGGGAAATATCTCATTTGTCCCAGATATACGCGCCTGATATACACCTTGGGGACCTGAAACGATGTTAGGATAGATATTTTCAAAAAGAAAGAAAGAAAGAAGAAAAAAAAACAACATTGCATATAATAATGAATTCAAAACAAACAAACAAAACAAAACAATAACACTGAAAATGAAAACCAGATGGTAATCCCCGTTAATAGATCCCAATCGTTGATATCCACTTAGTATTACATTGCAAAACAAAGTGGAAATGAACGAGCAGGATGCTCTTAAAAGTCTGAGTGACTGCAAAAAAAGTACAAACATTAGCAATATGCATGATAAGGGACAGCAATATTTTGGTACTGTTTTATCATAGTGTTTTCTTTCAGCGAAGGCTCCAGGATTCATAAAAGGGGGGAGGGCATTTTTCCCCGTCACACCGGGCAAGCACAAAGTTACATAATTTTTTTATCCACGTCACGCTGGCTGAGCTATATGTGGGGGGGGGGGTAGTTGTGATCTTTTCAAGAAGGTCGTCATAATATGCCCATGCTAGGTTCAGTCGGTCAATCGGGTTAGTATATATATATTATATATTTAAAAAAAAAAAATGTTGGCTGGGGGAGGGCGGCGGGGGCGTAAGGGGGCATACCCGCCCTCATTCAACTGTAAGCTGGATACAACCATGCAGGGAACAAGGAACAGAATGATGAGGAAGTTTATTACGCAGAAATATTTATCATCTAATAAAAGTAGGTCATAATATCACCAGTTCAAAGAATGTAAACATTGCATTCGTTATGTGGAACACCGAAACTGTCATGAACATTATCTCTGTATTGTGTAATGTAAACATTTTCTCAGAATTTTTGATGTACGTGACATTTTGATGTTATGAAGTGACCAGGATTACAACAGAAAAATGTAGGTCACACACTGACACTAGTAGGTGAACTATAAACATTTAGACCTCTATTCAATACAATTAAGACATTCAAATAAATTGTCCCGTGGGATGAATCAATAAAAACTATTACGAATCATTCCTGATTGTAAAATGTAAACATTTTCATTGAAGTGATATGATATTTTAAAGTTGTTAAATTATGATACTGCGAAGAAAACAGAGAAAGGAGTATGTCAAATTGCCAGTTCGCCAAAATTGAATGTTAACAAGGGGCGGCACAGTGTCCCTTTTTATGCATCCTAAAAGTGTCCTTTTTTCAATATTAAAAAAGTTTCCCTTTTGTTACTTAAAAAAAGACAATGTTTATACGAAAAAGAAATCTTTTAAACTTCTTAAGAGTTCCACTGATAATTTCTTTTTTGAAAAGGGGGCACTCTTGATACCAACATGGACTAAGAAATGTAAAACTGATATTATGTATTTTCGAACTCAAATTCATTACCCCTGCCTCAGGTGTAAACATAACATTATATATTGTTAAATTTTGCAATGTAATTGTGATTCTATAATTATGTGAAGACGAACAAAATAATCTCTAATGGGAAAAAAAAAAGGTCACACATTTTGAACATTCTCGCAAAAGTTTATTTGGATAGGCTACGTGACATTTTTATAGTTTTGTTACGATACAGCCATGTCCACAGGGAAAAGTAGGTCACGTCACTAGTTAAAAAAAATGTAAACATTGAGTACTTGTCATCGTTGAAAATATAGTAGCTGGAATTTCCCTGGAAACGAATTACTACGATCTGTTATGTATACCTCCGTATTGAAATTAAAACATTTCGATGTGTTTGTTATATCCGTAATTGATCAGGAAAGTTGTATCTCAATTAACTCGTTAATCTGAAATAACTGCAGATTTTTGTTCACAGTCAGGAAGCGATCGTGTAAATTATAAGCATACCATTAACAACACATCTGACTGAAGGAGAGGGGGGGGGGGGGGTTAGCCAACAACAATATGTAATTTGTGCACCTCTGAATAAAAAAAAAAAGAAAGAAAAAAAAAACACTTAAAACAAAACAAGGGTAGCTTCTTGCCTTCAAATTCAATTTCACAATTACACAAATTAAGGGTTGATACAGGGCCCCCGAAAAACAATGTTATACCACTAATGGGGCTACCCAACGGAATAAATAATTAAACAAATAAATAAATACAGTCCATAATTTATAGTCATATGAAAAAGCCACATCACGAGCGTGAAGTAGAGAAATTTTCCTTTCAACATTGATATGGAACAAAAATATCAATCTGTTAAAGAATAATTGTAGCAGAAATCTTTCCCCTAAAAACAAATATTCGGAAAAAAGGAAGAGAGTAAGATGAAGAAAACGATTGGTGAAGGGTGAAACAGTTTGTGAAAAGAACTGAGACGAAATAAAAGAGGGATAAGAAGATGAAGGAAAATAATAAGAAAGAAAAGTGTGAATTCAGGGCAATCATCACTTTGCACAAAGCTGTAATACTGTTCTTGGTTACACGGTCCATGAAATTTTCCTTTGACGTGTTCGTATTATCACAATAAAACAAATTAATATGATTATTAGTTTATGCACACTACTGGAAGAAGAAGAAGAAGAAGAAGAAGAAGAAGAAGAAGAAGAAGAAGAAGAAGAAGAAGAAGAAGAAGAAGAAGAAGAAGAAGAAGAAGAAGAAGATTCAATAACATAATAAGCTGGCCTGGGTGAGTTTTATTTTGTTTCATCGCGTCGTCTGCTATTATAAATCCGCGCATGCGCAATGAGTACTAACAAGTTCACCATTCATTTTGGATGCGAGAATTATCTTCATTTTTCAATGTTGGAAATCTAACTTTAGAGCGAAATGACGAAACAAAAAGTGAAATCAAAGAAGTCAGATAAGTCCAGAGATGCTTCTGCGGCCAGCAGTAGCCACGATAGCAAGGTAAGTTTGGAAAGTTTCATGAATTACCAGGGCCTATTGTGACGTTTTTTCTTGATACTTGTCCCATGTATTGAGTTATATGTAAGTTGTACATAACATGTTGATCAAATTCGCCCTCGGCCTCTTCCTCAGTTAGTTTTCCGTCAATCGTACATCATATCCATACTTGTTTTTTCTCACTTTTAGTGGCTGGTACAAAAGGAAGTCTAGCTCGAGTCCCTGTGTGTATGTCCGAGCCCTAACTATACACAGCCCCGTTGCCGACACTTACACTTATGCATGGTCAATTCATAATTGACCTTGCACTGGGAAGTACCTTATTGCAGCAGTTTTCTTCCAATGGAAAGTCAATGCAGAAAAGTGTCTTGAGCACCTACGGCCAAGTCAAGGTGGCATATCCAAAAAGGGTCTAAAAATTCTACTAAACAAAATTTTAAAAATCTAATGGAAGAATTATATTGCAATGAGACTATAGATTATCTTAATTTATTTTGAGGTAGGTTTAAAGCTGGTTTCGCTAATTATTATTGAGAAGTTTCCTCATCAACCAAGAGGGCGACAGACAGCCATTTTACAGTACTGACTAATGTTGGTTTGCAGCCGAAGGCGACGGGGCTGTACTTCCACCAACTCCATTTACAGCGAAATAATTATATAATATTGGATGCACTTGAGTGAAATATGAGATATATTCCATTCATCAGTATGAATATTGCAAGAGTCGAAGACGAGTGCAATATTCATACTGATGAATGGAATATATCTCATATTGCACGAAAGAAATCCAATATTATTATTATTATACACACAAACCATTTTCCATGGCAACAGCAACGCTACCAGTTTAAACAAGAAAAAGGTTTACTCACCTGTATCAAATCTGCCTGATCCGACAATCTCACAAAATTCAAATGATCAGTCTATTATGACGTAAATTGTTGCTCCGCGTATCCATTGTTAAAAGCTGTTGTGCTATTATGACGTAAATTGTTGCTCCGCGTATCCATTGTTATAAGCTGTTGCGCGCAGTATTTTACTGGTATCGCGGAGTGCAATATTGCAACAATAATGCACTCCTTTTCTCCATTGATACGGGTAATGTAGAATACATAGGACATACATTATGCTAACAATATTGAACGCCGACAAGCAAACATCTTGAAGAGCATCAATACATGGTTTTAATGTATCGAAAAAGAGACCTAAACGTGTAATAATCAGCGATGATGAGCGATCAGGTGATTTTACTGGTTAATATGATGATACTAATGTTCAAATGTAATTCAACGGCATGTATGATATTTCAACATACGGCCGTTGAAAAACGGAAGTATATAAGAGCTTCTTGACTTACCAAAATGAATTTTCTGTTGGCCTTGTCTCTTCTCATAGTGTTGGTGCCATCGCTGCCATTTTCTATGACGTCATTTTACTGTGCGAAGACGTATTTAATCTGTGGCGAAGACAACGCACGCACGTAGAAATATACGTTGATGGACTCAATTTTCCTGTACTTTTCTTCATTATTAGTTGATTACTTCATGTGAAACATTAGCAGATGTCACCAATTCGAGGAAAAACTTCAAAGATTTGATTCAATGTAAGTATGAATTCAAAGAAGGTATTTTTTACCACGAAATTTGTGGTCATGTATAGATATTTTCAAAACTTCACCAAATATGTCTACTGGTTCGTCAGTTCCCGTCGCTTCGCGACGGGGGCTGGTCGGTTTAGTCCAAGCCCATGCTAGCAGCAAAGCTCTGTCGGCACTGTGGCAAAAATTTTGTGTGGAGACTGAATGCATTCCAAACCAGTTTTGCCAGAGTCGGCGAAAAAATCGGGAGTCTTTTTTATTTTCATGATAGTGAAATCAAATTTTATTGAAAACCTATTCTATGATAAACATAAATACATAGAAATATACACGCTACCACCGTTACATTATGAGCCCGTGACAGACGACTAGAAAATCGTGAGTGGCATTATCAAAATGCTTTATATTTCAAAAAATAAAGATTTATACATACTGTTTTCTCGATGGGTGCCGTCTTGGATATCCAAATTAAGGCTTTGCTGTCTCTGTCATATTTTGTTCCTTCAACAGTTTTGTAAATCCAGCGATTTAAATCGAAATTTGTAGATACTACACACACGTCTCGGTAAACTCTATGAGGACTAACATATTTTCAAAAGAACGTAGAGGGCGAAAACACAAATAACGCCTTGCGGTACTAAATAGGGTAAAGGTACTACTTTCGAGAGTATACTTTTGCATTCCGTTCTGATTATATCGCTGACCGATATATATACTGAGGTCAGAGAAATAATTTAATAAAAATTAAGAAGAACAAGAAAAAAAACAAAAAACAAAAAACAAGAAAGAAAGAAAAGAAAATAAAACGGAGAAAAAATGGGGAAAAGGGAAGGAAAGAGAGAGAGAGAGAGAAAGTACACAGGAAAAAAAAAAGGAAGAGACAGAAGAGAGAGAGAAAAAAAAAGAAGAAAAGCATGGTAGGAAAAGGCAAAGAGAGAGAGAAAAAAAAAAGAAGAGAAAAAGAAAAAAAAAAAGTATTGAAGACAAAAAAACAAAAAACAAATTAAAAAAAAAACAGAGGAGAGAGAGCAAAAAATAAGAGAAAGAAAAAAAGAAAAAGTATGATGGAGAAAAAAGAAGAGAGAGAGAAACAAAACAAAATTAGAGACGAAAAAACAAGTTAAAGTTATGGAGAAAAAAAAAAAGCAAGAAGAGAGAGAAGAAAAAAGATAGAGAAGGAGGGAGGAAAAAAAATATTAAAAAAAGAAGAAGAGAAATGGGGGGGGGGGCGGAAAGACAAGAAACAAACAATATAGACATTATTAATTAAAAAAAAACAAAAATGAAAAATATATAAATAAAAATAGCAGCTGGCAAAATTAGTTGTATCCAAATCCTTTGCACATAATATCAACCCAGACGAAGAAGTTAAGCGATATAGAGCTAACATCAATCAAGATTCACTTTATCTTTTCGAATTTGAAGATACTACTCAACAGTCTAGGTAAATAATTGAGACCAACAAGCTGTTTCAAAATAAGGCTGGACAGTCCAAACAAGAGTTATCGATTCTACGGCTGATTCAAATCGAAGATTCACTTTATTCTTTCGGACAAGATTCACGCCAGAGTGCGGCCGGAACCAGGGGGCAGGGGGGCACTGGACCCCCACCTTTTTCATCCATTCCTAAAAGTGCCCCTTTTCAATGACTAAAAAGTGCCCCTTTTCTTAGCTAATAAAATGCCATTTTTATAATTTCAAAAGGGGCACTTTTATTACTAAAAAGGGGCACTTTAATACAAAAAAAGTGCCCCTTGTTACTCCACATGTTTTTAATACCACAATTTTCGGCTCGCGCTTCGCGCTCGCGAGATACTTAATAGGGTCTATAATGCACAATTAACTCAAAGTAAAACTCATAATTTTCAACTCGCGCTTCGCGCTCGCGGATACTTAATAGGGTCTCGGGTCTATGATGCACAATTAATTCCAATTTTGAGCTCAAAATTTTCAGCTTGTGCTCGCGCTTGCAGATATTAAGTTATATAATGCACAATAAATTAACTGAAATTTTCAGCTAACGAATTTAAGCTCGCGCTCGCTGGATACTATATAGAGTCTATAATGAGCAATTATCTCAATTTTTTCGGCTCGCGCTTCGCGCTCGCATTCTTTGTTTGTTTATCATTAATAAAATACAAAGCCATTACAATTTTTAAAAGCACAAATTTAAAGGCAAATTTATTTGCGCACCCCTACTTATCTAAATAATTTTCTCTTTAAGCCTCTGGTCTCAAGTGCCCCTTTTTCAGATAAAGTGCCCCTTTCCATCTTGACCCCCCATTTTCAAATTCGTTCCGCCGCCTCTGAGATCAGCATTACGCGAAGCTTCGAGTCAACTCCACCTATATATTTATTTCATTCGCTGAAGGTACGATGATCTGAGGAAACACAAGCTCGCCCACACACGGATATAGCTAGTACCACCGAGGAATGTAATTTGAGCCTGCTCTATTGGTGATACCGACTTTTGGAATAGGCCGAGTTGATTGGGATGATTTGGGACGACTTCTTTTTAACAATATAGTATATTGGTGCACATGCGCCATTTCCAGAGGGTGTGACTACGGCCACTACATGGGAGCCAATGCGGTGAGGTTTTCTCCTTTTTTTCTACATTTATTTATTGGAAAAATTTTTAAAATATGGACCAAGTGAGGAAAAAATATATAAAGCATCATTAGGTGTGGTTCTTTTTCATCATAGGCATAGAAAATGAAGAAAAAAGTGGTCAAAAAAAAAAAATCTTACTTTTTTCAAAGACTGGTTCACGAGGTCGATACGTAGTATCAAACCTCGTAGTAATGAGTGAAATATAGGGAGGCTTCAATTTAGAGTCAAATATCTTTTGCAAAAAGAGAAAATTCATGGGGAAAAACCAATGGACCAAGATGCAAAACCTGCCACCATTGTCCCACTTTCACTACTAGGTCAATACTTTGTATTGAGCTTAGTAAACCTATGAGTGCCCATGCCCACTGACACAAAGTCAATGCCATGGAAGTGCACTTTACACTTTTATGCATGGTGAATTTATAATTCATAAGAGCTCCACTTCCATGATGGAAGTGGAGCTCTTATGATCAATCGTCTCAAATCGTCTCATGGCATGCGCCTGTGCAATATAAATAAAAAATAAGGCAAGAGTCCCTTTTGCAACAGCCACCCAAATTGAAAATAAAAAATGGTTTTTAATAATATTTTAACATAAGATAGATTCTAGGCCTACACATAAAATTTGATTGGAAATCCTGTAAAAGTTTCAATTTTTTTTTTTTTATTAGTTAAAAATATACAACTTGTAGTTTATTAAGTAAAAAAAGATGAATTAGCGGGAGTTGAATTTTAATAGTCAGCGACACTGTCTCACTCTCCTACACTACACCAACGAGATAACTTGCAAATTGCCGAGGATTTTTGTTTGTATAAATCTTCAAAAGCAAAAGCTGAATGTCTGTGAAGCACATAGAAATTTTTACTCCACAAATATGCACGACGCTCGAATGATCACATTAGCATATGAAATACACTACCATTGTGCCTTCCAATGAACAATAGTCACGATAAAATTTAGACTCGTCATTTATTTTTGGGTAAGTCCTCATTTCTTCATACGTTTTCAACTGTCCGGCGGAGCCAACAGTGGATTCGTTGAAGCTCCTATTTATATTTCTCTTCTTTATTCTAAAGAGTATTAAAAGAGTGGCTTTGCGGAAACGTTTTGGTGAGTCGAGTCTTGCAGTTTTTCTTGCGAAATGGGTCTCCACTTTGGTTATGATTGACAGCGCGCACGATAAAAGCAGTCTTTCTGGAACAGTTGAATCGCGTTGTTCAGTTGACGCGTCAACGCACTTCAGTCATCGCAACCAGGAGGCGGAGCTCCACGCGATAGCTAATCAGAGCACCCAACAATCAAAATGCATTGTCCTCTAGCTCTGTACGAACGAACTTGTAGACATTTCGATGTGTGAAGTGATACATAACAATAAAATTGAGACCTGCCACTTTATTCTGTGCAAAAAAGAACTGCTGAAACTGCTTATCTAGTAAAAGAGCTAGAGCTACATTTAGTGGAGTAAAAATAGTCAAAAAGAGCCTGAGCTTTCGATTGAAGCAGAATCTTCGTTAGATACAAAATGAAAAGCATGTACAATATTAAAACAATATAGAAAAGAGAGCAAGGCTAGGGATATTCAAGTGAAAGAGAACAAAGGAAACAAAAGGCATAATTTAAGAATTGCAGGGGAGGGGTAGAAACTCAAACAAAAGAGTGATGATTAGCTGGAAGAAAGGGGTAATGGAATAACAAAGGGATTAAAGGAGATGTAAAGGGGCTTAAAGCTAAAGGTAAAAGGAAAGAGAAAAACCAGGATGAAACCCACCAACTCCTGTGCACTGTAAAAAAAAATAATATTGAAATGATATGAAATAGAAATTATTAAGTGAGTGAGAAAAGGCAAAGTAGAGTAAAACAGAGAGAAAAGGGGGGGGGGGGGAGGAACATAAAAAGAATTGAAAAAAAAAGGAACTTGTACATGTAACAGAGAAGCCAAACCTATGGAATATAAATTATAACATTAGAAATTAGAAACAGAAATAGTTTAAACAGCTGAAACATACAAGTATGTCTTGGTCACAAGAGAAAGAAGTCTAGTGAATTTAAAATGCATTAGGTTATTATTCATGCTTTCTCATATGAGATTTAAATATTGGCGCAATTCATGTTCTCCATGTAATATTCTAATGTTATAATTATTCTGTAGGGTTGGCCTCTCTGCATAGAGGTGCAGAGATGAAAAATTTCAATATACAGAAGAGTTTAATATGATGCGGTTTATCTTCATAAGCCTGCATACAATTTAGTGTGAGGTAAAAACGACTGAGGTGCTGAAGCCAGAGGTATTATAATGTCAGTGGTAAAAATTTTAGAGGTAAAAATGTCAGAGTAAAAAATTTCAGGAATAAGAATATCAAGGGTCAAAAAGTCGGAGGGGATAGTGTCAGAGATAAAATTATTGGAGGTAAGAACGTCATGGGGAAAAATCTTGGAGGTAAAAATTTCAAAATGTCAGAGGGGAAATGAGAGGAAAATGTCAGAAGTAAAAAATGTCACAGGTAAAAATGGCAGAGGGGAAAATGTCAGAAGTAAAAATGTCACAGGTAAAAATGTCAGAGGGGAAAATGTCAGAATTTGAACTGACATAAATTGTATATTTGCTAAATGTTTTACCTCTTAGAAGTAAAATGTCTTTATTTAAAGATTTAAACAAATCAGAAAGGTGACCTCTGTGACCCTTGACCTTTGTGACCTTTGTGTGACTACGTGCATACAATATTTCTATATCTTCGCCACTGAAGGTAATGCCAGAGGCATCATGTTTTGGGTTGTCCGTCTGTCCGTCCATTGTATCCTAATGTCCTATTAGATTGTTATCGCGATATATATTTATTTATTTATTTATTTATTTGTTTATTTATTTATTTCTCATTTCTCAATACATGTATAACAAAGCATGTGTAAAAGCAATCATTTTCAATACATGAATAACATGCTTTCATTTACAAATGTAGCACAAATACTTGAGATGTAAAGCAATTGACAATACAATACATACATGTATAGAAAGCAATTAATTTTTTATAAAAGACTGAATAAAAAAATATTAGAGAAATGAGAGGAAATCAGCCTAGAAGCAAAGCTTGTTAAAGATGGCTGATTTCCTGTATGTAGAAACAATTGTCAAAAAATATTGTTAACAAGAGACATACTAAAATACAAACTATTGAGAGTTCAATTTAAGTATACAGGAAATTGACAACTGAGAAAATCGTAGAAAATGGCCATGTGTTTTGAACTCGCCACCCAAAAAGGGTGGTTTTGTTACGCTTTTCCAAATTTTGTTTCAGTTAATGTATGACATCTTGGCTAAATAGAGGGGTATTACCATGAAATTGGTGTTATTTGTCAGAGATAAAATTATTGGAGGTAAGAACGTCATGGGTAAAAATGTTGGAGGTTGCTGAATGCAAGCTCTATCAGACCTGTGAATTTGAACGTACTCGCACTTGAAACCGCGAAACGGCACGCAAAAGAATACGAAAAGGCAAGGGTGGTTGAGGTGGGGGAAGAGGATCGGAGGAGGGGGAAGAGGTACACACAAAGTCTATGGGATTTCGCATCCTCCTGTGCATTCGAAACATTATAACCATGATAAATTCATGGATATTTATTTTTGTGCTGTGAGCTTTTAGGACTTTATAGCTTAGAGTCTCATGCATCTTTTGACACCATATTTATAAGGTTCCAGCCGTTCACTAATGCACAGTTCCGAAAATCGCCGCGCTATGCACGGTTAAAATGACAATTTCACCATTGACTGTGTATTGTACATGTACATAAAGTAACTCAATACAGTTCCTGTTGTACATGTATGTGAAGTGACGTTACATAAATGCAGATAACTCAAAGAGTACTTGAGATAGGGGCCTGAAACTTTGTGAGCCTCTTCATCGTAAGATAGCCCACCTACACCAGTTTTTATAAACTTTGGCCCCACCATGGCCGAGATCTTGAGGAGGGGGCAGCCCCCTCCTTGGCCCAGGTTGACCAAAATATTTGGGCCCTTTTACGGTTAAGAATTTTTTTATTAAATGAAGAAACCCCCCTACAACTTTATATTTTCTGAAAGGAAATTTCAAGAGCAATCCAAATATGGTGAGCAATTACGACCTGGATCAAAGGGAGAAAAAATATTGGGGGCTGCAGTAAAAAAAAATTAGGGCCCAAAAAAATTTAATATTTTAATCAAAATATGTTATTACTTCACCCTTCATTGTAGTGGATGGCATTTTTGAAATCTACAGGACACTTCCTTCCAGAAAATGTATAATTTTGTAGGGTTAGAGTTAATACTTCAAAAGTTATGACACTTTGATCCTGACAGGTGCATGATTTTTAGATTTAGGTAGTGTAACACAAAAGGGTGCCAGTTCAAAATGCATGGCCAAATAAGAAAATATCTCAAGATATCTCAAGAACCACTTGAGATGTGAACTTCAAACTGTGGAATAGTATGTATCCCTATGGTAAAAATATCTGATTAGATTTTGGAGAGTGTAGGTCAAAGGTCAAGGGTCACAGAGGTCGCCTTATGAAATCCATGTGTTGTGCCTTGTTATCATGATATCTCAAGAACTACTTGAGAAATTAACTTCAAACTGGAGGATAGTATGTATTACCATAGGAAGACAGTCTGATTACATTGTGGAGGATGTATATATGTTAGTTCAAAGGTCAAGGGTCACACAGGCCGACTTATGTAATGATTGATTTTAGGTTTGTAGGAAACGCAGTCATATTTTTCTTGTTTTGTTATATGAATTAATTAATGGAATTTGTTATATGTGACTCATCTTATCAAAATCAGACACAAGTTGCCAGAAAAGAGTCATAAGATTGCAACAAAACAATCCTTTCCCTAATCATTTCTACTGAATTTTGTGACAGAGCATACAAGAAACATTGAAAATTCAGAAAAAAAAAAAAAAAAATTTCCTCCTAAATAAGACAATTTTTATTATTTTCCTGATTTCCTTGACACTGTTCTGAATTTGTTCGGCAACTTGTGTCTGATTTCGATGTGATGCATCACATTTTAAAACTCTTTCTTTTGTTTGTTATTTGACAGAGTAATTCCTTGCAAGCGATGAGTCCATTGGATGGGAACCCAATGTCTCCACCAGCTCACCCAGCAAAGGCACCAAACCGAGTCAGCTTTATTCCAGAGATACAGAGCATGATGTAAGTTAATTTACCATACCATAGAGTTACTAGGCTAAACACAGAGCTTTTAATGTGGAGAGATTTAACTCAGTAAATATTTTGTAGAACACTCTGCATTGTGTATTCGCAAGAATATTGGATAGAACCCCAATGTCTCCACCAGCTCACCCAGCAAAGGCACCAAACCGAGTCAGCTTTATTCCAGAGATACAGAGCATGATGTATTAATTAATACCATACCATAGATTTACTAGGCTAAACATAGAGCTTTTAATAATGTGGAGAGATTTCACTCTGTAAATACTTTGTAAAATACTCTGCATTGTGTATTTGTATGAATGCTGGATGGAAACCCAATGTCACCTTCCGCTCACCGTGCTAAAACGGCTTTTATAGCTTCATATACTAGGTTTTTATGCCTCCGCCACTGAAGGCATCTTGTTTTCAGGTTGTCAGTCTGTCTGTCCCGTGTGCTCGTTATTGCGATATCTCAAGGACCACTTGAGATATCAACTTCAAACTTGGGGATGGGAAGTATCACCATAGGTAGATGATCTGAACAAATTTTGGACTATGTAGGTCAAAGGTCAAGGGTCACGGTGACAGAGGTCAAATTGTGATATTCCATGCATTCAGTTATCGCCATATGAAGACAATCTTATTAGAGTTTGGAGTATATGTAGGTCAAAGGTCAAGTTATGCAAGTCAAAATTTAGGAGGGACTATGATCTAATTAGGTGTGGGGTCACAAGGTCAAAGCTCAATGTCAAATGAAAATGTCAATATAAAGGAAAATGAATAGATGAATGTGCCATATATTTCAGGCTGAGGCATATTTCGTCTAACCTTAGACCTTATTTTTATAGAGGACTTATCACAACAAAAACTTTGTAGAACACTCAGCATTGTGTACTTGTATTTGTATCTTTCTCTCTGTATAATGAACATAATTTTTAGCATTCTTTATTTAATTTTTTAAATAATTTTTTTTTTATATCATTACCCCTGTTATACATCATTTAGAATGAAAACTTTCATAATAAAACAAATGACTTTTTTTGTGTAAAGCCCCCCCCAAACTCCTTCAGTTTAAACTCAAATAAATAGCCTGACTTACAACACTACCTAAATACTCATGTGGAAGAGGAAGAAGTGTTCAGTGATGAGAGTGATGACAAATTGGGATTATGAACATCTGTAGACAGCTA
The DNA here is from genome assembly GCA_940671915.1 of Paracentrotus lividus. Classification (NCBI taxonomy): domain Eukaryota; kingdom Metazoa; phylum Echinodermata; class Echinoidea; order Camarodonta; family Echinidae; genus Paracentrotus; species Paracentrotus lividus. The sequence goes on from CALNVZ010000218.1 coordinate 17,189,396, forward strand.
ATTTCTTACCCTGTCAAGAAGTTAGCAAAGTAGCAATCTTGTATAAAGTTGTATTCATGAGCAGGCTTGTGGTATGTGTGGCAAAGGGATGTTGTCATAGTTGTGGTCATGTAGAGGGGGGTATTATGTGTCTGGTCAGAGAGTGTGGTGGTGGTATAGGTGTTGAGGTGTGGTTTACCACTATTGTCCGTATCTAACCCCAGTCATATTGGCCCAGACTGACTCCTAAACAGACATCAGATGCACTTGATATTGCTTTACCGCAAATGAAACTTGGCAGTTGTCCGTTTTGGGTCTGTCTTGCAGATGTGACTGAGGCAGAATATCAGTGCCTAATCTCATTTGTGTACATGTAGCTGTATCAAAATCTGTTCATTCAAGTTCAACATGTTGGCATCTACACTTTCCAGTGTAACAGATCTTCTTTTGGGAATCTTGTTTTGCTTTTTACATTTAAGAGTTCATTTTACAAAATATTTTCTTTGTCTTTTGTATGTCTTCATTTTCTAATATTTACAGTTTTTGTTTTGAATGATATTCAACCTCGCTCAAATCCAGGATTTAGAAATTAAGGAGGCACAAACAGCAAATTTTACAATAGAGTGGGTGCACATTAATTTTCTTACATGGATCCATAGGGAGGTTAGTGTTGCGTAAATTAAATTTAGCCTAGCTGACTGAAACCAGGATGTTCAATATGCAATTCTTAAAAAATTAGATGGGGCACCGTCAGTTCTGCCCCACTTAGATGTATTTCTGATATTAATTTACAGTATTTTGATTCAGTGCTCTCAGCATTTTGTGAAAAAAAATTTGGGCTATATGCAAAGTATCATTATTACATTGATTGTACTCAATGAGTTAGTGATTGTATCCAACCAATACATTGCTTTTGCACATAATTGTGCAAATTCAATGTATAAAATTCTTCTTTTTGACTGCTCCCATGTTGCTGTTAAGTTTTTGGTCGTTTGTCTGTCTTCTTTTGCCTTTTATTGTAAATTTGTATTTGATAATCCCTCATTTTTGTATCATAAATAAAGCTGTAATCTTGCACACTGTAAATGATAAATTAAGCATGAAGATGGCACCAACAAGCTTGTCTTCTTTGTTTGACTACATGTAGATGAAGACCATTCTAATTTCCAAAACATTCCTTTCTTTTCTGATTACTTTTCTGAACTAGGCCACGTTTTTTATTGTCTGATCTGTTTTTCATTCTCTGCCCTGTTGTTGTACCCCTCTTCATTGCACCCTGCCCTCCTAGGGGCACTTCAAGATTAATTTGAGATGGGGGATGGGGGGAGGGGGGGAGGAGGTGTCAAAAGTTTGCACCTAGTTGTCTGAGTATTTAAAAATAGAGGATAATCAATTGTCTTTGATCTGTTACAAGAAATTTGCCTGCAGAAGTATTTTACTGGAGGGGGTGGGAGGAAGGGGGGGGGGGGTGAGGAAGGTGTCATGCCCCCTCTTGGCACCCATCTTGCGACTCCCCTCTGCCCTCTTCCACCCCACCACCTTTACCCTTTGAAATCTCCAAACTTCTTGCGGTCAGACAACAATTTACTACCTGTGCGTCTGACAAATACTAGTAATTCATTTTCAATAACATAGGTGCTCTGTTTGTATGAAAGCAAAAAGAGGGCAAGAGAAGAATTGAAAGAACGATTCTTAGAAATCGTTGCAGGAGTTCACGACATGCATAGACCCTTGAGTCACAATGTGTGTCGCTTGATGACAAATGGGAGGAAATATTTGGGTGATGATAATATTTCACCTTTGTGAGAACTTTTCATGACAAGGTTGCTACTTTGTTTTCATACTGTTTGCTTGTTTTTTTCAATATTTGTATGCTAGCCCCTGTATAACCTTTCCCACAAATTTAAGGCAATACAATATAATTTGGCTGAATATATTACAATAGTCAACATACACTGTAGCATATTTTGTTTTTGACTAGATCAATTTCACCAATAGAAGTCACTTTTTGGGACTGGTTAGAATATAAAGTAAAGTGAATGCTAAGTGCAATCTCTCATATCACCTCTACATAGGACCACAGAATGACCCAAGTTAAATCATCAGTAGAAGTGTGGTTGTAAGATGTTTAGCTTGGCAGACATTCAACATTTGAAGGGGGATGGGGGATGCGCATGACATCTGCTGTATGTAACATATATATTTACATGTACATGTAGGTCTTGGAGGAAACTTCACGTTGTCATGGCTGAGTTAGATCATCAGTGTGAATGCAATTTTATGAGGGCTCCTAGAGAGAGTTTAAAAATGGGGCCTGGGACTGACACTGTACATGTAGGTAAGGCAGGTCTGATGGGAAGATGAAGCATTCAAACTGAGCCACTTCTCATATGATTAGCTCCACATGGGACCACAGGTTAACCCCGGTTATATCACCAGTATGAATGTGGTTTAGAGATTGGTGATGCCACTGCCACGAGATGTAGGGGAGGTCTGATAGGAAGATGGGGGTGTTCACACTGAACCAACTCTCATATGATGAGCTTCACATCGGACCACAGGTTGACCCCAGTTAAATCATCAGTATGAATGTGGTTTAGACTAGAGATTGGTGATGATGCCAATGACACCATATACTGTATAAAGTAAGGCAGGTCTGATAGGAAGATGTCGTGTTCAGACTGAGCTAAAGAGGATCACAGGTTGACTCAAGTTAAATCACCAGTATGAATGTGGTTTAGAGTTTGGTAATGCCACTGCCACTAGACATAAGGCAGGTATTAGATGAAGATGGTGTGTTCAGACTGAGCCACATATGATTACATGTAGCTCTCCTCATGTACCACAGCTTAACCTCGGTTAAATCACCAGTATGAATGTGGTTTAGAGATTGGTGATGCCACTGACACCAGACGTAAGGCAGGTCTCGGGAGGAATGAAAGCGATCAGGGAAACCATCTTCTTGTCTAGACTGATTTGTACTAATGATTACATGGCTTTGCAGATCCAGGCATGTGAACTTGAGGCTTGTTGTAATGCTTTCACCAGTACACAGTGTATCAAAAGAAAATGGTTATATCGTATTTCCATAATTGATGGATTAGAGTAGGCCTATAATATCTCACATTAATAATTAACGTGAGATCTATACACAATGTGTGGTTCTATTGACAGCTACCCCCAACAATCACCACCCGCTATATATCTACCTCCTCACTCTAGGTCCTGTACTCCTATAACTCTAACCCTATTTTGGGGGGTAGTTGTCCGGGGGGTAATTGTCCATGGGGTACATGTAGTTGTCCTGATACATATAATGTATGCTTGTTTGTAATTTTCAACCATGAATGTGAAACAAAGGGACTACAGAAAGCTTTCCATTCAGTTAAATTTTTGTTACAGTGATATTTATTATTGAGGCTTGCAGAATTGATAAACCTATGTACATGTAAGTTTAAACTTGTGTAATGTGTTATTTTCTGTGAAAGTATTTTATTTCTTCTATGGCCCAATGAAGAGTTGTACAAATTTTTCTAGACACCTTGTACAGGTTACCTTGTTTACTCCTGTACAGGTGAAAAGATACATTCAGTATGGATGATGTCATCGTTAATGACATCATCAGTTCATAGAGTGGGCATGGGTGGTGTTGGGCAAAGTATCGCATTGTCCGTTATCACAACAAATTCAAAATGTGCAGAATAGACACAGTTCATAGATGTCTGTGTGAGATATGCTTCAACCACCTGTTATTAACCAACATTTGATTCTTTGTAATTTTTTGAGCATGGCAATTTTCAATGAAAATATACATACGTGCTACATGTATGTATAAAGAAATATTTTTCAGTAGATCATCTCAAAACGTTCCACATGTTTATTGTAGTCTTCTCCTGATCAAATGTTTTTAACAGATATCCTTTTCAATTACACTAATCCCAGGAACTGTACTAAAAAACTAAATAGGAATGAGAGAATGAGGCCTCATCCATTGGAAGGAGTTCTTGAATCATCAAGCAAATTTTTTCTGAACCACCTTGTTCTTTACTCTTTGGTTTTTAGGTAAATTTTTTTATAAAACTTAAAAGTAAGTAACATTATTAAACAAGGGCCTCAACCCTTCAACTGAGATTGATCTTAAGATTTTTATGATGCAATTTAGATCAAACACAACCTTTTTTTTTTGCTCAGCCACCTTGTACTTTTCCTTGTGCTGGCCATTCATGCCAATTCATCTTTCAAGTTCATTTTTAAAAAGACTTAATATTGACCATATAAAATATGGACTTTCCATATGGGAATTACTTACTAAATTTGTCATTTGAACTCAACTTATTTTCTTGGGCCACCTTGTACCCCCCCCCCCTTGTGCTGGCGATTTATCCACATTTATGTTTCAGTTAAGCATTTCACTTAAAGTGCATGCCAGTTGTCATAAAAGTATTTATGTTAACATCGATCCATTGTGAGTCATTCGTGATTGGTCAAACTCTGGTTTAATATTTTCTTGGACCACCTTGTACTCTCCCCCTTCAGCTATGCATTTATGAGGGATGAGTGGGCAGCAGCTTCAGCATCCCTTTGAAGTATTTATCCTTTTTTGCTCCATGGAAGTACTGTGTAACCAGTTTGAAGCTCCTTGATGTCACTCAGCCGCCTACTTTCATTAATCACATGATTCATTCATGATTGGTCAAATTATGCCTTTTTCTTGGATCACCTTGTACTCTTTCCCCCCTAGAGCCATGCATTCATGAGGGATGAGTGGACAGCTTCAGCATCCCTTTGAAGTACCATGTAACTCAGCCGCCTCCTTTCATTAATCATACATACATCACTGCGTATTGAAGCTAGCTACTACTCAAGAATACGTGTGAATGACCTAATGGGCATTGACATTCACTCTCATTCAACTAGTCTTCCTCTCCAGACTCTGATCATATGAATATTATGCATAATATTTCCCGTACTTTCTGAGTAATTTTGTTTTGTGTATTTGTTCGTAATGTGGTGATTCAGAGAGTAACTTGATGAATGATAGCCTTCTTTAGATGTTAACTAGTACATGTATTGAAAGAACATATACATGTACCCTCTTTGGTGTGTTTTTAGATTTTAGGTAAGGTGAACAAAAATGAAAGTTATTTGAATAAGGCTAATTTTGGGTGTCCTTTGAATTTGCAATAGTGACAATTGGTGTTAGAGCGCGGCTGATGTATCCCTTGTGGGGAGAGCAGGCAAGACATGTACTCTGATTTAATATCATGTGCATCTTTTCATGACCAATTAAACATGTTAGATGAGCCGAAGTGTTTGTGGTTTTGCATTGGCGTATGGACAATGAAATGGACATTGGTACATTGGGTGCCTGCAAACTGGTGGGATGGGGGGTGGGGGGGGGGGTCAAGTGTACAAATTTGGCAATATTTAGTATTAAAGATGTAAAATGATAAGAATGCCATTCTGCTCCCAGAAGAAAGGAAATAGTTCCACCAATTCAATTGTCTCTCTTCTGAAAGCGAGTCCATTCTTTCCAAATTATGACTACTCTCTCCACCTCTTTACAAATTTATCCAATACAACAATGTAATGACACTTTCTGAGAAGTAATATTAGTGGCAGTGGAATGCAATTGTTGTTGATTTTCATGTCAAAGCCCCTATCCTTTTTACTCCAAATATCCTTTGGGAGTCGGCAGTGATCAAAGCAATTAGTCTGCAAGCACAGACTCTTACTTGACACTTTCTCAAAATTATGTTGAACCAGATTCATGAAGGAGGTAAGAACACTTGGTTTTTTTAAATATGGAATGGGCAGATTTTATATTCACAGACCTTTACAGAGGGGTAAGCAGGATTGTGCATTAACAATGGCTTGCCCCTCCAATCCTTTGTCTCAGGAGAGCCTTCTGACACATCTGTGAGTTGTTGCCATGTTGGGCAAGTGACTTGTTGTCCGGAATCATAGCCTATTGTAGTCTTGTATATTCAGACCCTGCATTATGCATTAAGCCACTGGCATGGGTGTGTGCCTGCAAACTACATTCTGATGGAGATTAGCGAGTGAATTGGCGTAGACAAGCCCTTCCTCCCAGTACACTTCCTCACAATCAGATTTGAAAGATAATCGAGTGGATTCCTGGAACGTGGCTCTGTGGTCAGAAAGAATCAATACTCAAGTAGGGCTGGGATTTACACAGGGGTGGTATAAGAGCCCCCTAAATAGCAACTTATTTACACAATGTGAACAATGCAGAGGGTATTTGAGAGGTTAATGGTCCCGAACTTTAAGGTCAAGAACCGGTATAAGTAGTTTATGATTACCTCATCTTTAAAAAGACACTTAGAAATAAAGTTAAGATGTCTTGAATGCTTGACTTTCCCCAATCGCACTGGGGAGATACATGTAGGTTCCAACAAATACCAGCCCCAACTGAAGATTTCATGACTCAGACTGTGAATGGCAAATTATTGGTCAGTTTGAAGTTGGGTTGAGGGTAGTTCAGATTCTGAACGTTTTATAGGTGCACATACCCCCGAACGTAAACACCCTCACACTAGCACGCGCGCATTGCACACGTGCTGCCTTCCCCACTTGCTGCCTTCCCCCAAAAAACGTTGTCGGGGGGCTAGGTTTCAATATACGAACGGACGCGCGTGTGCGCTATATGTGTACCTGTTATCATATCTCGACGACGGGCCGGGGAGGGGACTAGGTTGAGGGATGTGACTGAAGTAGTATAGATAGCCTTTAAGCCTAAATCTTTGTCAGATCATGGATACTACTAGTAGTATCCATGGTCAGATGTAGGCCTAAATTGTAAAGGAACTGGACTGAAGACTAGTTGCCAAGTAGTTGGTGACTTTGGCAAATTATAGGGCCTAACCTTGATTTGTTTGGAGACCTTTTTCACAGTCTCAAGCAAGTCTCTTAGACGTCTTCATGTCACGACTGGGGGGGGGGGGCTTATAATACACTCAACCGGAATAAAGCGTCTCAAAGATCCAAAATTCGAAATAGAATTACCTATTTTGCACATTATGCAGAAACTAATGAAAATTGGCGGAGATTTAGTTTGTCTGCCACTTGGGAGACATCTCCAAGATATTTTGGAGACCTAGGAGACTTCCAGAGATATCGCCATCATAAATGAATTGAATAGATTAATAATGTAATAACCCATTATCAAAGGCTGCACTCCATATGCATACGACCAAGATTGAAAAAAATAATACAGACTGACTATAAAGTGACTGATAACCTGCCATTTGCTGTAATGTAATTTAGTTCAGTCTGGAGTCGATTATGGGTTGATCTTACCAGATCATCGGGTTAACTGAAAATCGACTTTTAACCTACTTTTCATCCAAATTTAGTTTTGAATAGATGTTGAGTCATGTACTTTGTTATATCAGAAACAGTGGGTTGACATCCTTTTCAATAGAAATGCATGGAATATGATTCAAAATTATTCATGCAAGGACGAGAAAGGTGGATAGATCAGATCTAATAGAAGAAGAATGTCATGGTCAAGGACACTTGCTGAAGAATGTCATGAAAAACTATATTTCTTCGTGGAACGGATCACTAATTTTATTCTCCTTTTCTTATTGGTACAACCTTGTAAACTCCATAGCATTGATGATAGCTAAAACTGTAACAGTTATAAATGGTATAGATAAGTACACTGTTTGGGTGGTGGGATGGTTGTGATTTTTAAAAATGTGCAGTAGATCAACCACCCCCCCCCCCCTCGAGATAATGGAAAGTTATTTAGATGCCACTGAAAATGCACATTGGTCAAAGAATTGGAATGTTGTTGACAATGGATGACACAGCAGCATTGTATGATTGGTTGAAAGTGACCCGTCTAGCACTTTCTTTGAATGTGTAATTAACACCCCACTGTCTATGGGATTAAGTAGGGGATTAAAAGCAGCTACCTGAGGATAGGATTAACCAATGTGATCAGCCATTCCTTCTAATATAACTGTTCCTTGTCCTCTCTAAAGTTCAATACAGCCATGCAGACAATAGGTTCATTTGTCTGAAGTTGGTAACTCAGGAGGTGGTGTTACACCAGCTGTATAGCTTGACAAATAGTATGCTGAGAGCATGGATCATACAAATGTAAGAAAATACCCAAACCAGGGGGCCATTTCATCGGACGTTTTATCCGACAAACTGTTACAAGCTACTGAAATGCTTGCATCTGATTGGCTGAGAGCAAATTTTGTGGATAAAATGTCCGATAAGTCCTTTGATGAAATGCCCCCCTGAGTGTGAAGTTGAAGGTACACCAGCTTGACCTTTAGCTTCAGATTCAGCTTTGCGATGTGACCTCAAGCTTGTATTAACAAGCCCGATTTCTGCACGATGGGATTGGGCTAATAGTAATAAGATAATTTGGGCTAACATTTTGCCCAATGTAGTCCACTATTAAAGATGCACGTTCCTCATAGTGTAGAGGGAGTTTAAAATACTTACGCGGTAACGAACTGTGCAAGATGCCTATTCATACCAACGATGAGCGACTCTTACTCAGTGGTCCAAAAACCGAAAGCTAGAACGCCCGAACGATTGCCGAAGTCATGAGCCAATTTGTTATCGGCATTGATTCGACTGCTCGCATGTTTGGATGCCCCGCCTGTGCAATACATCTCGATATCAGAACACTGATGATACAGTACATGCTCTATACACACACACACACACGTTTGTACGCTAATGCAGCGCGATCGCGATTGGCTGGCGTGTGTTTGTATAAAACCGTATGCAAATTAAGCCATGCTCTTCGCGAATAATTCGTGGAACAATGGCGGCTTGCACACAGATCGCATCTTCAGTCCTCGTTTTAGCTTAGCGATGCTCGTGCAGGATTGCCTTTAAATAAAGAAAAAAGCCTTGATATTCTTTGATCTGGCTACTTGATCATCCATTGATTAGATCAGAAATAGTGCTCTATTTGTCAATCTCAAGGTAATGCAGGACCTCATATTGAGACACATGGAGGGCGCTAAGTTGAGTCATCAAGCTATTTTAAAGATTCCTGATGTCTCAAATGAAAGGAATTTCTTTGTGTTACTATGCTAAACCAGGTGACAGGATAATAGACCCACGTGTAACCTTTGATGTTGTACTTTCCTGATTATAACATTTTTAACTTGTTTGATGCTAATTGATTACGCTACTACACCATTCTCCATAGACGCTACTCTGAGTTATCTTGAGTTAAGATTCAACGGGTTAAGGTTATATTGTTATGATTTTCTACCAGAAATCTGTTCCATTTGTATAATTGTACATAATGCTTCCTTTCATTTCTACCGAGATCGGTTCCTGTTATTCTGTTGGACTTTTTGTCAACCTTTCCCAAATCTATTTCTCATATTCTTGTTTTTAGAAGCTTTCCTTTTTGATCTGGGACCTAACATGTGTGTGTGTCTTTGTCTTCTTTATCTCAAATCTCAAACGTATGTTTTGACATCATCCTACTTTGAAGAAGTAAAACTGTTCTTTATGGGGGGTTGACAGATACATATTTTCACACATTTTATGTATTTTTGGCTCCATTCATATTTTCCCATCCTCAGAAGTTTGTTGGCCTAACTCACTAGTTCAACAAACTTTTACATCTATGAAAAAATGTGATATTGCGTGCAATACTGACCAATCAGAATTGTATATGGTAAACTTATAGTCTAAGTTTTTCAGTTCTGAAGTTAAAAAGTCAGAAACTGTGCAACATGAAAACCTTGAAGTTTTTGTGTTGCTAAAATCTTTATATGGATTACAAAAATATATACCAGTGTTGGAATGATTCTGTTCTTGTTCTTGTGGCATAAGAAAAATAAACAATCTTGGAATGCTGGAAAAGTTTCTGGTTTGATAAATTATGAATTAAACAACTTGTTTGGTTTTTAATAATTAGCTCTTAATAATAAAAGATCAGATTTTAAAGCTGGATTAATTTAGATGTTTGTATATTTCTTTTTTTTGTTATTTTTTGATTCACGGTTTCATCCATTTTGGAAAGTGAATTCTAAATCGATGAATTTAATTTGGTGCTTTAAATTTGGAGCTTTAAATATCTAGAAAAATTAATCCTCCAAGAAACAAAGAGAAAGAAAGAGAGGGAGTGAGAGAATGAAAGAGTGAGAAAAATGACTGTTTGGAAAAAAAAGTTTCTGTCATCAAGTGGCCTTAAAATCATCTGGTACAAAAATTAAATAAGAAGTCTGTAGACTGCCTGATTCTTTCAGACTACAAAATACATTGTCCCAAATGAACCAATGTCAAAGTGAGCAAATAGTTATGGAAGTCAATTTCCTGTGGATGGGTGCCATATTCCGGAGATTTCCAGGAAAATTTAGTCAGATGAGATTCCGATACCCCTCGGAGGTGACAAAGATATTGTCCATTGAATGATAGCTTGGCACCAGAGTTCTGTTGAAGAGTGGGGCAGATAATAAATTGTCAACATCGTTTTTCTTTTTTAATAAATGAATTAAATGCTGTAGTGGTGAAATAACAGTGTGAAGTGCCTCGTACTGGCTAATCATGTGATTTTTATTTGTCGGTTGTTAATCCTGATATAAACCTCAAAATGCTCTACCCCCCTAAAAACAGGGTATTAGCGAGTGCTTGTAAGCATTTATTTCTGGAGCCAAACTTTGCTCAGTTTAATAAATAATGAATGTCTCTAAACCATGTATCTATACATTTTTTCCTACAGGTAGATGTTTAGACTGAGTAGTGTTGACAATGAATCAAATTTCGAAGTATACCTGTAGGGACAAATTAAGGAAAATTTAAAAAGAAAAAAGAAGAAAAGAACTCAAATAGTACTAAAGAGTTCTGGAATATACATGTACTTCAGTCAGCCACACTGCTAAACCGACTACTGTATTATCTTGTCTTTCACATTATGTTTATATTCAAGATGCAAATCAAATGCAAATTCAAATGACCATTCTGATTGGAGACTTTTATGCTACTTCATGAAACAAGGATCAATTTGCAAATGTTTGTAACTCTGTATGTTACAGGGCCCTAACGAGAAGGATTGCAATCAATCACAAAAGGGCAATAGCCAATCAAGATCATTGTTGCGAATGCTTTTGGTTCAAAAGACTGACCAGAGACGAATCACAGTAGTTCTTTCAAATTTGCAATTGATAGCAAACCTTTAGGTTATGGGGCTCAGCTAGGTCCGTTTCACTGCATGAGTGTGTCTGAAATTAGTAACTACCACTTTGATCTTCCATACTACATTACCAATCTCATTCACAAACACATGGACTACACTTGTGGCTATTTCAGCTAATAATTTGGGATAAAAATAGAGAGAACTCGCCAGGGTTCCTGGGATGTTGGTCTAAAAGTAGAAAATGGCACAGTAACAGCAGGTGAGTAGGGAAATAGTTATATTTCCCTACTCTGAATTTGTAGCTATACTGTCTGTGTCAAATAAAATGGTACAAGTGGAAAACAATTTTTTATAGTATGAAGATTAATCACAAACTGTTATTGTTTGGTATTTTCATAAAGCAGGGAAATCAGACTTTCTTCTGCAAATTTTTTCATTACATTTGGTGCTGTAATTTTTGAGATATGACCAGTTTTCTACAATCAAGAAAAATAAATTTTTCGCACGACATCCCATGCCCATGAATTCAGCCCTCCAGAACAACAGAAGTGCATGATTTCGTTTTGTTCCTCGTCGCACAAAATTTAGCATAACCTTTGTTTTACGAAAGCAAATTATACAGAACAAAGTGGATCAGCAAGGAAAACCTTTTGACTTTAATTTGGTACCACATACACACATTATTTGAAAAGATTTCACACCTAAATTATTTTTTCCCCGACTGTACCATTTTTTTTGACACAGACTGCAGTAGCACCTTTAATAGATTGGGTAGACTAGGTTCACTAACTTAAAACACTAACTCCAAGTTAAAATCGTGTCCACACGGTCAAACGCGCGATTGGATACCACCCACCGCTTGGAGTTTCGAGCCTTAACCCTAAGATCTGTCAAGAACGTAAACCCCGACTTGTCCTCGAGAACATAAACACCGAGTTTGTTCACACGGGCTTTAACTCCAAGTTAACTCCAAGTTATCCTCGAGGACTATGTTCTCAAGGACAACTTGGAGTTGACATGGAGTTAAGGCTTGCCGTGTGAACGATACTTATGATACTGCTTCTCCTGGATCTAGGGTAGCAAGTGTAGATTGATGCCTTGCCAAAGGTCATTGGTGCTGTTGCAGGCAGGAACTTGTATTACGTTTGATCAATCTGTATCAATTTGTACCCTGTTTAGCACCATGAAATTGAAATTGAATCTTGTGATAAAGATAATATTTTACATATGAATGAAGTCCTTTTGATGTGACTCATACAGCAATGAGAGGAAGGAGATAAAGAGACACAGTGAATGTGGACATTGTAAGCAAATTAATCTTGTTATAATACATTATATGAAATATGATGTCAACCAGTAGTCATATTTTTTTGTTTATTTGCTCCAGACATCATGTCTCACATCCTAACAAAAGTTATGATCTGAAATAATAAACAAAGAGTTTTATTAGGGCAATATTTTTTTTATAGAACCAAATATACATCATTGTGAGTCATATGAATTCCCCCAAATTCCAACACTGTAACTCACAATTTGTACATGACGAGTTTGCTTCCAAAAAGGGCTAAATCCACTCTTAATGAAAATTGACTTTTTGATAATCAACCATTCTTCAGGTTGGTACAGTGTCTCTGAACAAAAATTTAAACCTATATTTAACAATCATAAGAAAATGCCTCTTTTAATATTATTTTTCCATAGACACCTGTACAAAATTTGCAAACAAACACCCTTTTCTCCAAAGTTACAAAAGTGCATTTAACCCCTTTTGGAATCAAACTTATGGCCCCATGGCCCTGTTTACACTCATCAGTAGAATGTTGTTTAACTCCACAGGAAATATATTATGACTCATAGTCGGAAAACCTGTAGCGTGTAAACGGGTCTGCTGTCTGAAGGTCATTGAACCATATTTGTACATTGTTGTTGTCGTTGTTGTTGTAATGTACTATTTGAAGCATCATTGGTCACGCCTCCTCTGACTCCATTGTCCCATTCAAATCCTGTTTTGATGTTACAACTGTTTGTTGATTTGCTATCTTGTATTGGCACTCTTCCCAGTTTGCAATTAGATCCGATTGTAAATAGTTAATGTTTACATGTATTTAGTGTTTCCAACACTAGTTTGTTTGCAATAAAGAGCTTTGATAAATACCATAACAGTATTTATTTTCTAAATTACCTACTCAAACTTTATGGAAGATTGTAGACCAGGAATCAACTAAATTATTCTGTTTTGAGATGAGTATTGGATTTGAAATATAAATATATACAAAAATCTAAAATTTCCTAAAAAAACTTTTATTATATTAGTAAACAATATTTTTCTTAAGATTTTTATTTTTTTTTATTTTTCACTATGAATCTTATTAGATTCGTTCTTTCTAAAAAGTTTAATTGTTAAGCAATAATCATTGTTTCTCAGAGTGCATTGCAATGAAAATCAATTGGGGGATTGTTTTGAAAAATGAATTTGATTGATAATCTGACCTTTAACATATTTAACATGCCTGAGTAAATTGTAAACTGATTACACAACAATGACTTGAACATGGGCTCATTATTGACTTTAACATGTTTTTTCTGATTTCTTAGCCAATGAAAGAAAGTGAGATACAGACAAAATAGGCTTAATAAAGACAAACAGAGAGAGAGGGAGAGAGATGCATACAAATCAGTAAAGAATGGGAAAGATGGAGGAAGAAAGGAAGGAGAAGAGAGAGAAAGGGAGAAACAGATAATGTACACAGGGGTAAAGCGAAATAGAAGAAGTGTAGAAGCTCAAGAGATAGAAAGACGATAAAAGAAAAAAAATAAGGGGAGAAATACCAAGCAACAGTTTGTGTGTGTGTGTGGGGGGGGGGCTCAAATTAAGGAAATTGAAAGAAAAGGGAAGCCAGTTTCCATTAAAGGGTGAAAAACAAATACAAAATCTAAACAACCAGAGAGCAACAAAAGATACAATATCCTTTTTAATGAAGGTCATCAAATGTTCCCTAATAGGGTCAGACTCTAGATTTGTATCAATATACCACTAAACAGGTGAAAACATCCTTATTGTTATCTGAGCTACCTGGAAAGATTAATCACATCAATCACTTGATTGCGACCCATCAAATACGTGATTGATTATAATTGTTCATTGAATTAGTTTCTTTGCAAATTGTTTACGAGTTTCCCCTTTGGATTAACATTGTCATACTTATAGTACTTTAAAGGATAAGGGTAGTGTACTGGTGGTATCTCACTTGCCATGAATCGGATTTGAAACTAGTTTAGGACAGGTTTTAGATGGGTTTTAGACAGTTTTGACGCCTCCGCGACATTTCATGAAAGTCGCAGGGAAATGAAACATGTTTAAATATTTAATTTTTTTTTCTGTCAGGGAGATGTCTCTGAGTGTCCGAGTGGCAGAGACATTTCTGCAAAGTGAGATTCACCTTACATCTTCTTTTCTTGTTGCGAAAGCTATGATGTCCCTTACATTGTAATACCAAAAGCTTTTTCAGCGACTGAATTTTGTCATTTCATTGAGATTTGATTCATACACAACTAAAAGGATATAGAAGATTATGTGCTCTTGAAACCAGTAATAGTTTATAATCCTTGTGCGAGAATGGTTGGATTACATGTATATCTAATCAAATGAAACACATCCTCAATTCATTTTATTTTTTCCTTCTCATAAGGATAGAGCAACTTTAGATGGTGAAGGTTATAGATACATGTAGGTGAAAATGTGTTTTTCTTGGTGCTTCCAGACATGCACGTCTTGTACCAATAGCAGTTATCAGTCCATCTCAGCAAATCTCTTTTCTCATTTAAAGAGAACTTTTAATAACATTAAAATAAACATTAATGTTAATAGCCTCAAGCAAGATAGTTTGTCTGCTTTGCTGCTCTAATATTAGGATTTTAGTCCATTTGATAATCCTTTCCAAACTAATTTATTCAAAGATCTGATATAAATGTTATCATTCAAATTTTCATGGAGAGTGAAAAGGGTCTGAAATTTCTCTCTTCTCATCTTCAATGATATTTGTTTTTAATCATTAAATTAAGAAATATAAATATTATTGACTTTATATTGTAATTTAATTTTCAGATACAGACAATGCAACAAATGTACATTTTTTGTTAAGCCAAAACTTTAAACAGTAACTATATATTGATTAGTTTTTATTATATATTTGTCACAAAAATTTTCAAATAATGTAAGCCTACTTTAATTTAGGGTCTTCCCACAAGGCCGAGGATTTTTCCCATGAGGCTGAGGATTTTTCGCATGAGGCTGAGGGTCCACGAGGATCCATAAGGCCCATTTTTCTCATATCGTATTTTATTTTATCAGAATGTTTGTCTACATCGATGTCAGATTTTGAAATAGCCTATTTGATAGGAGAAAAATTTGACTTGTGGACCCTCGGCCCCAAGGGAAAATCCTCGGCCTTGTGGACCCTCCCCTTTAATGTATGCAAACATTTCTATTCATCCATGATCTTGAAATCAATCAATACTTATTAAACCTTGTACATTAAACACTTGTTTCTTTACAAGTGCTTGAGTGGCTAGTTTCGATAACCTGTTTGTATTGATCATTAAAGACCTGAGAACTCGTTAGGTGATTAATTAGGTAATACAATGATAACATTTTTTTAAAAAGTATCTTTATAGCTTCTTAAGTTTGATTAATAGCTACATTTGTTTGATGATTGAAATGAGAGGTTTTTTTTCCAAATGAGTTATGAGATTGTATCAGGAAAACTACCCCTGGACAATTACCCCCAGGACAACTACCCTCCAGAAATAGGGTTAGGGTTAGGTGTACATAGTGGATAGATTTTTGGCAGGGGTAGTTGTCCAGTGGGTAATTGTTCAGGGGGTAGTTGTCCTAGAACTTGATGAGATGTCTGAAACTATAGTAAAAAAATCAGATTTCTTCCCTGAAATGAGAATGAACCCCCTCCCCCATAAATTAGAAATGATTTACAGATTTCAAAGTCAACTTGTGCTTGGTCTGATGACATCACATTTTATAGATAGTGACTGAACATTCAGATATTGCTATAATTAGAACTTTGTAGCAATGTTTTTGGGGATGGCAGCAAGAAATTGGTGCAAGTTTAGATCCATTCTAATCAACGAAATGCATATTTATGAATCATAATCTCATGTGAAATTATTTTTATGCTTTCATTCTCCTTTAAATTATCGTACACATAGTCCTTTAATTTGAGAATAGACTTAAATACTGAATGAAGCAGAATCTGGAGATAAAAGACCATTCAAGTTCATTGACTCGTCGGGACAAATTTGAGGTTCAATAATCATTTATCATTGCCCTTTGTGGGAGAATAAATTGAGGAACGATTACGAAGTCTGTTATTGGAGAGGCAATCCATCATTGCTCCATGGAACTGGGTTGATCTTTCATCAAGTGCCCCTCTCCTTCTTTCTAATGCGACCTCCAGCCCCCCTCCCCCCTGCTCATCTCCAAAACTTCTCTGACAAATAAACAAAATGTTTAAGACTTTAGTCTGAAGTTGAAATTTTTGAATCATTTTACAGTTTACAGGCCATTGTAATTTTTTTCTTGTTCCTTTTAAATAATAAAGATGATCATTTGGTTGAGCCCCCTCCCCCTCTTTATTGTTCATCCCCAAACGAGTACTCCGATAGATAAACTAATTCTGAAATTTATTTAAAAAAAAACGTTTTACAAGCAATTGTTAACTCTTTTGTTCTTATTCCTTTTAAAGAATAAAGATCGGTCATGTTGTAGAGACGTCTCTGTGACAGATAAAATGTCATAGATATTAACATGTTTGATTTCCCTGCGACTCATGAAACCTTGCAGAGACTCTGGAGACATGTCCATAACTAGTCTCTAACCCCTATGAAACCCGTCTCAAGCTAGTCTTAAACCCATCTCATAGGAAGTGAGATACCACAAGAACTTATTATAGATATGGAGTCAAAATGTGACATAATGTGATATTATCAATGAACCCCCACCCCTCCCGAAAAAAGGGCTTGTTTTGAAACAATGAACTGATGCTTTATCAGGGTACCTGTGGTCGCCAAATCTTAGATAACACATGTTTTTTAATTGAAATAAATTTACCAGGTCTGAAAAGGTCATGTACATGTGTATTCCCGTTTTAGGCCAAAAGGTCACAAAGCAGTCGCGGAATTGATAGATATGGATACCACGAAAACAAGGTTTGGGGATGACATTTTCGTTAGAATAGTTAGATAGGTTATGGTTTTGGATAATTGATACCCCTCCCTGCATGTACTCTTACTGAGCCTGCCAAAGCTCTGATGAAAATACTCTGCTCATACATGCTTTAGTTGGGCTCGCTGAGGTACACAGAAGATTCATGTACCCCAAAAATTAAAAATAAATAAATAAATAAATAGAAAAAAAAATGTAGGACCCCTAAAATGCCAAAGAGTACAATTGGATTCTGATGTTCTTGCACACAAACAAAATATTTTCTACTTTTAAGTCCCAATAATTAAGATGTTTGTGTACCTTTGCCTTTGGCAGCCATAAAAAAATTCCCCAATACATGATGTAGAAGAATTGTTAATTGAGCAATGAAAACAATAATATTTAATTTTTTTTTAGAAGGGTTTCTCTTTTAAAACCCAATATTGCACATTTCATGCCCTTGGAGCGTCAGGGGAATGATAGGCTAGGGTAATGCCAATAAAGTAAGGAATATTAGTAATTCATCAATTTGACAAAATTATATTGATATCATGATATCAATCAAATTGATCATTAGATTATTTAACCTCTTCCCATTGAAGACTTTGCAATTAGGGTACCAAAAATCAGAATTCCTGAAGTTTCTTTTGAGGAGATTTTCCCAAGTCATTTTCAAAACCAACCGATACTGTCGTAAAAGTGATGGTTAATATTGTAGACATAACTTTATAATAACTTCAAGATCCCAGGGACCAGCGTGTGGTAGGTTTGAATACTTTTTACCACATGATTAGGGAAACTAATGTCTGTGAATAACACCTGTGGTTATACTTGAATGTGTTCATGGTTAATGGTACAAAACTCCTGTGTTTAGAATAAAACCTTTATAATAAGGACACAGCATGTTTAAAGGGTTTCTGAGGGAAAAATCAACAAACTACAATTCGTGAACAGCAAAAACACATAAAATTAGCCCCAAATAACTTCATCAACAAAGTCTATGGGCCCAAATTCACGGAGGCGGTACAATTGTAACCTGGGCTATTTTGCCCTCTGTTTTCCATAGAGTGTCGTGTAAAACAGAGGACAGTCTCTGTCCAATTTTCAAATCTAAATAATCGATGGACAGAGATTGTCTGTGCTCTATGAAAAACAGTAGATAATGTTAGCACATTGAGAGTTATACCTCCTGCCTGAATTTTGGCCAATGGATTAACACTTAACTGGTGAAAGGGGAAGTTCACCCTGGAATTTTATTGGTTTTAAAAAATGCAGGAAAAAAATAAAAATATTAATGAAAGTTTGAAGAAAATTGACCAAAAAATAGCGAAGTTATGAATATTTAAAGTTTTGATTATGTGACGTCATGTGCGAGCAGCTCTCCCATGTGCTGTGTATGTAAATTCCATAAATTTGTCTTTTTTTCATGGTTCTTGATAAAGGAATGGGTCAATTTGATAGAGGCATGTATATTAATGTATGTTTGATGATGTATCGACCACACAGGTTTAAAATAATAGATTTTCTTCTGAAAAAATGACACTTTATAGAATTTACACTACATAACACATAGGAGAACTGCTCGCTTGTGATGTCACAAAATAAAAAGTTTAAATATTCATAACTTCGTTATTTTTTGGTTGATTTTCTCCAAACCTTTACTCATATTTTTATTTTATTTTCTGCATTTTTTAGAACCAATTTAAACCCAAGGTGAACTTTCCCTTTACGGAGTTTAAAAAATTAACATCTACCAATAGACAATACTGAACATATGTGCCTGTGTCTAAAACATGTATGTTCATTAGGATGCTACACGTAGTAGGTACCCCCACAAACGCAAGATGGTACTCTCGCGCACACATGCAAATTGGTACACGAAAATCGGTATTTCGAGAACAAAAGACACTTCCGATATCGCCTGGGAAAAGCGAATGCAGTGCCAAGGTGTTTGTGATTTTTATTTTTTTTTTGTAATTGCCCCAGAATTATGGACTATCTATAAGTCATGTCTACGAGTGTAACGATCAGAAAAAAGTCATTATCAACCTTCTAAACCCAGAAATTTTCCCCTGAAAATGTTACAAAGTGCTAGTACTCATTTTGAGGCATTGTTATCGAAACTTACCTCTTTTTTTCCCCTATATTTTGAGTGGTAAGTTGTGTTGCAGAATCAGAGTCTTTGGCATTTTATGGCTGTTTAGTTATATATCTATTCATACGTACGTCCTTGATATATCGTCCTCCAATAAACAAACAATTAGATTTTAGAGGCATAGTAATGGCTTGTCAAAGTAACAGTCAAACGGTCCTCCTTTGATTTTTCCATGAATTTCTCTCGTTTTCCGCGCATGCGGGCATGTCCCGTGCCTGCTGTACAGAAGCGACAGGGCTCGTAACAGGGCTCACTATGGTGCGTACACACATGACGCACACGCATGACGCACACATGATGATCGTTTGACTATTGATAGCTCATGCAGAGACAGCTTTCTCATTGAAATTTTCAACACGGTAAGTTGGCTGTTTTAGCTGGTTTTTTGCGCTCTCTGAGATTTTAAAGTGAGTTTTAAGCCATGTACATGCTAAATGAAACATTGAACTTTCTTTTAATGTATGATTTGTGACTGTCAGATGCAGAGGATTTTTGCTTTTTATCTGGGAGTACCTACATGTAGCATAGAGTTACAAATGCAGCAAATGACTGCAAACAAACACACACACATGAATAAACAACGGACTCAGCACCCACATTAACTTGGGTGATGCGCGTTTAGGGTTAGCTTTAATCCGTTTTAGTTCTTCAAACTCCTTAAATCAGGATGAATGCACAGGTTTTTTTAGTTGAAAAAAAAAAAAGCATCATCGCTTGCACATCGCATGTTTGCACTCACGTGAGAAAGATGATATTAAGAGATGCTATCCTATCATTAATATGTGTGTAGTATTTACCACGAAGATCCTGGTCGGTACACCTAATCCTGTTTCTCTTCGTGTGAACGCATCGTAAGTACCTGGATATACCTATCTCAATGTGAACAAACCCAAGTTATAACACTTTGTAAAATCTGTTACTTAACCATAAGTTTAATGTTACCTTTTGTTAGTGTTACTTTTGTTAACTAGTGTTACTTTCTAATTGATAATTAAAGGGAGGTCCACCTTGATATTAATTTGTTTAATTAAAAAAAAGTAGACAAGATTGGATAAGAGGATGAGAAAGTTATGGATTGTTACTATGAAAGTTGTAATCAACTTAGGAATTATCTGTAGGTGGTTTCACACCTGCCCGATCTGGAAAACTACGCTTTATTTCTGATCGGGTAATCTTACCCCGATCAGAGATTACGTGTAATCTTGATAGTGTGAAACCACACTACGCTTAATATTCCCAAAACAAAATTCCCGTAAATTAGTACATGTAGGTACTTCATCAAAATTATGCATAGTTTCGACAAGGTCGCAGGAACTTTTGTAGAGTGAACAGAAATTACTGTAACTTTATATTCCCCTTTCCTTTTCTTATTTATTTCTTTTTTTTTCCTTCTTTCCCTCTTTTCTTATGTATTTCTCTGTTTTTCCTTCTTTTCCCTCTTTCTTTATGTATTTCTTTTTTGTTCTTTCTTCTCTTTCCTTGTGTATTTCTTTGTTTTTTTTTGTTCATTCTTCTCTTTACTTATGTATTTCTTTGTTTGTCTTTCTTACCCCTCTTTCTTATGTATGTCTTTGTTTTTCCTTCTTTCATCATTATGCTGATATACAAGATAAGATAAAAGATACAAGATATTGCATGCTTATAACTTCGGGTATTTTCCCTGGAAAAGACGGGTCAGGCAGGTGTGAACACACAAAACAAATTACGGGTATTTTGGTGATTGATAAAGTTCCCGTAAATTTTTCCTGATCTGGTAGGTATGAAACCACCTTTAGTTATCAGCTTAGAAATCATCTTTACTATCATCTTCACAATCAACTTTCTTATCAGATAATGGATAAGAAAGTTAAAGTTGTTACCCATCTAAAATTGCAAGTCTCTGATTTCAATTGTGAAGAGCTTTCTCATTTTCTAAATTTGGTTCATAGTTAAAACTGTTGCTTATATGCTTATTGTTTCAAACTGATATGCTTCTCATGGATTTCATTTTCAGCAAGAACCAAGGGAAATTGGGAAGAAATGCAGGCCTCACTCTGTGACCCATTTCACCTTTGTACAAGTCCAAGGTTCATTATCAATCTAAATTATTATCCCAATTTATTATCAAAAGAAGTATTAAGTTCATACTTTATTTCTTCAGATAATATCATTGTCAAGAAGCAGTTTTTAAATCCAATCCAAGCCCATCTAATAAAAGGACATTGAAACTTCCATGACATTGATTTAAAATTGCATTTCTGTTTTACACAATTAAAGATTTATTGACCTATATAATAATCCTGCGTGTTTTGAAACCAACATCCCCTTTAGAGCTAAATTCAGAATACTTTGATAAATCAAGAAAATCTCCACTTTTTTTATGTTTGTGATAAAAAGACTGTTTTGATCAGTTTGTTTTTATATGTTGAGACATCAACAAAATATCTCTGTCAACCTGAACACTGAAATTATTGAATTATAGTTTATTTAAATTACCAAATCATTAATGTGAATGTTAAAGACAATGTATGCAATATAGTAATGCTTATTAAGTAGATCGAGCTTATCAGAATTACAGCTATACAGTGTATGATGTATCTATTTTCGGTATATGACAAAAGAAGGGTTAGTAACCTTTGGGTTAAAAGTCTTAATGTTTGTTCAGTTCTCTTTAAAAGAAAGAAAAAAAAAATCCCCTAAATGCTTAAAAGTGCCTCGCAAGTGACCCCCCAAAAGTCTTGCTTAGTCAGTCCAGCGCTTAACTTACAAGTATTGTTCAAAATGAAAGTAACTGTTTCGTGGAAGAAAGTCCCACTGTGTTCTTTATGTGTCAACTCAAGGCACAAAGAAAGCAAATGATGACTAATAAATAACTGTTTTTGTCCTGAATTGGCCTGATGAGTTGATCCAATATTAGCGGCGACCTTGAATTCGATCCCCTTGTGTATTTATTTTTTGTTGAAAATTCAATAATAGCATTGTCAATGTTGTGCTTAGATAGTCGACCATATTAACCACACTGCTATACCCATAATTGTGCTAGATTAGCAATGTGTATCTGGAAATGAGGCAGTTGAAAGTTTGTTGTAAGTTAATGGCCTTTGTTATAAAGAATATTACCAAAAAAAAGAAAAAGAAAAAATGGATAAATAAATAAAAAAATAAATAAAATAGAAATAAATTCACTATTGACGGAGTAAGTGAATTTAGAGTGAAATTTGAGTGAACTTGGAATGAAAATTTTCACTCCATTTTCACTCATTTTGGAGTGATATTCGAGTGATTCCTGAGGTCACCTCAAAATGAGTGAAAATGGAAAGAAGATGTGGATGTGGAGTGATGTGTGGATTTTTTCGTCCAAATTCACTCGAAATTCACTCTTTTCTGAACAGTGAACATTTCCAAGTGTTTTTTTTTAAAAGAGAGTAATAATAGAGTAAAAATATATGAGTTGCACTCTCATTTACTTTTCACACTAGCAAAATTTTCCTTAATCTATGTGAAATACAGAGGCCCCTCCCCCTTTAGCAATTCCAATAACCTGGGTTAAGCAAACATTTTACAAATTGATTAAAAAACAAATGCCCTTTTACATTTTACTTTATACCAGATAAATTATTTATTAATTGATTTATTAAATTGATTTGTACAGAAATCAAATACATTTATTCATACACAATTTGTTTATAATTGTGTGTTTATTTTTGGATGATACACTTTTAGTTAAGTTGAAAGTGCAAAATATCAAATATCAAAGAGAAAATCAGGAGTGTATAACGTCGGCCTCATGCCAAAAGGGTCTTATAGTTTTTAGTCAGTGTACAATATGAATGGCCTTAAAATATGTTATGGCCCTTTTGGCATAAGGCCGATGATAAATGTAAATTATCACAGATTCACAGATAAAGAACGAAGAAGAACATATGACTGATGCTTAATTTATATTTCACTGTTGGGCCTCATACTGCGTATAGAAAACAGCTGTATGCCCCCCCCCCCCCAGTGGAAATGTGATTGCAACATTAGTACATTTACCACCCCAAAAGGTTCATCTTGATTTCCTTTATTTCAGAGCATTTATTTGTGGTATGATGCGACATTAATCCATCATGTAGTCCAGGCTTTGGTATCCAGATCAATACAACATTCACAAAAGATAGATAAAGAGACACTTGTAAAGTGGAGATATACAGTCTGTGTCAAAAAAAATGGTACAGTCGGGGAAAAAATCATTTAGGTGTGAAATCTTTTCATATAATGTGTGTTTGTGGTACCAAATTAAAGCCAAAAGATTTTTCTTGCTGATGCGCTTTGTCCTGTATAATTTGCTTTCGTAAAACAAAAGTAATGCTAAGTTTTGTGGGACGAGGAACAAATCGAAATTACGCACTTCTATTGTTCTGGAGCGCTGAATTCACGGTCATTATGCGAAATCGTACACAAAGGCATGGGACGGCATGCAAAAAATGGATTTTCCTTGATTGTAGAAAATTAGTCATATCTCAAAAAATGCTGCACCAAATGTGATGAAAAAAATTGCAGAAGAAAGAGTGATATTCCTGCTTTATGAAAATAACAAACAATACCACGTCGATATTAACCCTCACACTATAAAAAAATGTTTTCCAACTGTACCATTTTATTTGACACAGACTGTATACCTCCCACAATGTTCTATCTGTCATTTAACATGAATCACATCATTAAACAGGCGTTTATTCTGACATATCTGTGACTCGAATGTCACCAAACACACACCCACACACTGTATCAAGATCAGTCCATTCAATGCCAAACACAGTTTCTTTAAACAATGTTAAAGATGGGGTATAGTTTTGGCGAATCTTGAAATATAATCTTTCAAATTTTGAGTTTGCTTTGAGATGAAATGAAAGATGATATGATTAAACACATATCACTTGCAAAATGAGATTTAAAAATCATTATCATCTTCTTATATGTAGCTCTTATAGCTAAATCATGGAAATTATCATTCGGTAGGTCTATTTTAAAGGAAATAATAACTATGCCAATAGGGGGTGCCAGATCTCTACTCTTTGCTTAAAGTAATGGTACATAATCATATTTATTTACCTGTTTGTCATATATTTTGGCAGATAAACTCTTCTTTCCATTGACCTTGGGTTTGAAAACTATCCTAACAAATTTGGCATTAAAAAAAAGCTTAGAAAGTTATCAATTTTGAAATGGGACAGTTAGTGTAGTTATTCAAGACTTGAGGTGGTACTATGGGGCTGCTTGAGGTGCTTTAAGGTCTGTCTTCATGTCTTCTTAAAGAGGTTTCTCACATATACGTATGCATGCCAAAGAAGAGTATCTTCGTTGTACTAAAGTTTGTCATTGGTCACTGAGGGATTAAAGATAGTCAACAAAGACTTCACATACGTCATCCTAGGCACGCCAGAAAGCTATTACAGACATTTCTAATAATAGTTATGATGTAATGTCTCTCAAAGACTCGTCCCCTTCCCTGATCTTAATTCCCCCCTCCTCCGAAGATCCTGTGCATTCAAAATATTGACGAGTGAATCATTAGTTGAAAGGGGCGGCTTTATCACAACATGGCTGAAACGGTAGATGCTGGCCGATTCTCACCCACAGGTTTTCGCCTGTAGACCAACAACAGCCGGATTCAAACTGTAATGAGATCTGTTTCGTATAGCTCCCAGGAGCTTTTGAAAATTTGCGATTTAGTGGAAAAATAGGCGTTGTGTTTGTGACACTTAGTTTAGTCTATTGGATATTCCACGAAACAGCTAGATTATTTTCTTTAAACGGCAAATATGGAAAATGATTGGAACAGTAAGATATAATGCTTTATAAAATGATCTCCCTTTTTGTTTTTAAAAATTATGAAATTTTGTCATTTTTATGATGGTCCATTCAATTTTTGGGAAGAGGCAGTTCAGTATATATTAGTTATAAATTGTTTTAAGGATTTTGGAAGAATAATCTATTCACTAGTTCATCATAATAACCTCACTAGAGAAAATATGGCTTGCTTTTAGTTGCTGCTATGTCATGCAAAGCTAAAACAATGCATGTTACAGTGCTCTAAAATTTCCTCAGCCTTTTAGAAGATATAGAATTCATGTGAAAGATTGTGCAAAAGAAAATGTAGCCACGTGATGTCGCATTAAGGAACGCTCTATGGTAATCCAAACGATATCTTGAGCCAAGTAGGGCCAATGACGTAGCTTACCTCCAAGTGAGCACAGATGAAAGAGGTTAGGAAATTCCCTCTTCCTCTCCGTACGAAATTCTAGCGGCATGCAGCCAGCCCCTTTCTCTCGGTGAAGATTACCGTGTTTACACTGTGGCTCGGCTCAAGGGTTCGACCTGGCAATCGTGTTTGACACTGCAATTTTATGTTGTGTAAACAGGATCATTGGGATCCGTGGCCTGAGTTCGACACACTTTTTTCCTCCGCTGAAATCGTAGAAGCGAGTTCGACGCGGCAATTTTTCTGAGTGTAAATAGACAGTCCCGTCGAATCCGATGACCTTGAGGTCACTGGTGGAATTCTGCTATACATCCCAACACACATTGATGAGGTCCCTCTCCTTCCGGTCGTGATCTGTGAGCCGTATTGAACTCGCCCTTTTTGCTCTGTATAAACACAATCACAAGTTCACTTTTTGCGGGTGTTGAACCCTTCCTTAGGATTCGACATGAGCCGAGTCACAGTGTAAACACGGTAGATATCACCTCTTGTTTGCAACCTAATAACGTGCTAATTCTAGCCCAAGGACAATCGTCCATCAGCGAGCATGCTGGGAGAAAGGATCCCTCTCATTCATAGACGTAGATTGATCTATGACATCATTGGCTATATATAGATTCAACGAAGCAAGGAAATTCCCCCTTGCGGGGTAAGAGGGGTTGTTATGCAAGTTTATGCAAGTTAATGGAGCTGGGATGTAAATTAGGGTTAATGTCAATGGGAGAAAATCAATCAAGTATTTCCTTAAAGAGTCGTATTAGTAGCAGTTGTTACAAGCTTTAATGGCCTCCAGCAAACGCATCAATCTATTTTGTTTAAGCGTGAAAGGAGAAAAAAAAGTGTATGATAGAATGTGTCATTGTTGCAGTAAAAAAATATTCTAACGTTCCTTTTTTTCTAGTGCATTGCTGCGTAAGAAAAGTAGAGAGTTGTTAAATTGGACAAAATTGCACTTTTTTTAAAGACCAATATGATCCATAAGAATAAAGATTATTAATGTAAGACAAAATTTGCACTAATTTCAAAACAATACGGTCCAGTATAATAAAGATCAATTTCTTATTTATAATAATACCAACAAAAATAATAAACCTTGCTTCCACAATTATGACAAAGCCCCATCAATGTTCGAATCCTAATGATGGTATCTCACTTCGCGGAGACATCTCCGCGACGAAAAAGAAAATATTGTCTCTGCGATAAAAAGTATTAGAGACATCTTCAATTCCTTTTTCCATCGCAGACAATTTTCAAAACTGTCTCAAAGCCGTTTAAAGGACTCATCCGGGCTGGAGTTTGCATTAAAAGAAAAATAAAGTAAAATCGAAAAAGCACAACACTGAAAATTTCATCAAAATTGGATAAGAAAAAGCAAAGTTATGAATTTTCTTAGGTTTTGAATTTTTTAGGAAACAGTTCTTCAAATTGGCAAACTGATGATGTCTCAGTCCCCCTACTTTCTTTGTATTTTATTGTATGAAATACCAATTATCAAGATTTTCAGCCCCAAGGACATAAAAACACGGATTAATCCTTGTGGAATGTTCAAGGTCACCAGTGCTTTTACTTATTTCAGTATGAGGGACAGATTTTCTGTATACGCAATATATGAAAAAATGAGATAAATAGGATTTCATATAATAAAATACACAAGAAGTAGGGGGACTGTGACATCATCAGTTTGCTCATTTGAATATTCAAATATTCAAATGAGACAATGAGACAATTGCCAAGAACTGTTTTACAAAAAAAATCAAGACCTAAAAAAATGCATAACTTTGTTATTTTTCATCTGATTTTGATGAAATTTTCTAACCGTCTCAAAATAGTTCCAAATCCGTCCCAAAGTAGTTTCCACGATTCCTGCGACTTATGAAACATCGCAGGGACTGAACAGACGTCTCAGAGACGTCTCCGTGATATGTTTCAAAACCGTTTCAAAGCTGTCTCAAAATAGTTTCGGCGAAGTGATATACCACCATAAGGAGGTAAAAGCCTCCTTGGTTTTCCTGATCACATATTATGATGGAGTTCATGGACTCGAAATTAGAATATTTGAAGAAAATGGGATAATGCTGTTGACAAAGAAAAATTAACGTAATTTCTGATTAAATTTTTTTTGGTACAAATGCTAGACAATATACAATAGAAAAGATCATACTTTTGTGGCATTTAGTATTTAGACTGGGCAAGAAAATCAATCAACGATAAATGTTGTCAGAATTGCTTCATTTCTTTATCTTAAACGTCGAAGGATACATTTCAATGTCATTTTCTTCAAGCGATAAATAAGTAACAAACATTTCTTCTCAATTGCTTCCTTTGAGACTCTTGTATTCCTAATGGACAACATCAGACAATGTAAATATGATTTTTGTTTTATCTGCCAATGTTCGTTAAATGTGCACTTTTGATGTCTTCTGAAAGACGTTAACTCAAATATTTTAACATGATACTAATGCCCTTTTGTTTTTAGCAGACTGATGATATATTTTAAATGACAACGTGCCCAAGGGCATGGAATATAAGGTCTGCCTTGGTCCTAAATGGTGTTAACTCCAAAAGCGTACATCTGTCCTTCTGACTCCCACCAGACAAAAAATAAAAAATAAAAAAAATATGTACAAAACCACTGTCTACTGCAGGACAGAGTGTAATGTCTACTCATGTTAGAGCCAAAATGGTGTCAGCTCTACATGTATGTTCAAAATAAAGCATACCGGTACTATGTGTACATTTATGACTAATGCCATTTTCCCTCTTAGCACAGATGTCCCATTCCACTACCAGTATTTGCTCCAGACTTTCAGCCAAAATGGTGTTAACTTTTTGTGAAATACTTAGCGTATTTGAAGACTAATACCCTGTTCGGCTCGTGAAAGACAAGTCAAAAACTTTTTGGCTTTTACAAGACAAAGTCAAAACTTTTCAGCTTGTAAAAGACAAAGTGAAATAGTAAAAAAAAACAAAAAAAAACAACCACTTAATGATCCAGGGTAGGAGGTTATTACTGCTGCTTTATAGCAAAACAGCCATTATTCTTTTAAAGCTGATGAACTAAGCCCTTATGTCTCTCAGCAAAAAATAACCAAACCATTACAGTACAGAGTATGTGTTCTAGTACAAAGTATAACCTTTGCTTTAAAAATGTAGAGTAAGAAAGATGTTAACATTTTGTTGAAGTAGGTGCTTATGCCCTACTGTCTCTCAACGGTCGATAAGTAATCATGTTAAATATATGACTCAAGGAAACAAAAAGGAGCTCCGAACAAGATATTGCATTAGAGATATTGAGTAAGCACTAGGTGTAACAGCTGACACGGAAAGTGCAGGACTGTAGAATCACGATCCTTCTCTCACACTTGCCGCTTTCACCTGCCACGCACCCACGTTGCTCCCGAGCAATTAACCCCCCTGCTCCCGGGATAGCGCCGGAACGGTGCCTGACAGGATGCAAGGGTTAATGCAATGGCGTCGGAATGATGCCTGTGGGAGGGTGACCGAAATGAAGGCAGTGTGAGCATGTCCGATTCAACCGGTCCAGCATTGTGACGTGAATAATCCTTGTCCCGCACAAATGTTGTGCAGAAGTTAATGGTTTTTCTTTGAGTTGCATCTGCTCAAGTCTGGCGAAATCCTCAGCCAGATTTATAGCAGATT
Organism: Paracentrotus lividus; assembly: GCA_940671915.1. Classification (NCBI taxonomy): domain Eukaryota; kingdom Metazoa; phylum Echinodermata; class Echinoidea; order Camarodonta; family Echinidae; genus Paracentrotus; species Paracentrotus lividus. The sequence goes on from CALNVZ010000218.1 coordinate 17,218,779, forward strand.
AAAGGATTTTGAATACTTCTATTATACCTTTAAAAATATTCCAGAAACATTGGTTTAAATAAATAATGTAGGCTACACCATGTTCTTGAATGTTCCCGCAAATAAACCCAGGATTAAGTGGAATCCTGATCATTTCATTGATTGATAGTAAAGAGTAATCAAAATTACATTAATGTTAGGTGGGCCATCTATCTATGACATTGAAATTGGGAGTGTTTCACCACATGTTGTATAAATTTCGCCAATGTGACATATTCATGCTAGACACTAAAATGCAGTCAAACCTGTATCATAGTGCCACCTGCATATAAAGGACACCTGTCAAAAGTGATCATATATTGCCTCCCACTTGGAATAAATATGTGCAGAGCCTGTCTTCAGTGGTCACTATTTTCCTTTCTCTCAGGTGTTCGTAAGAGACAGGTTTGACTGTAAAATATATGTTGCATGATGTAAATATTATGACTGAACATTATAGCACAGGTGCTCTGGTCCGTTGGACAAGTCACTGGACTGCTGATAAAAAAGGTACAGGGTTCAAGTCCTTGGAACATCACAAACATCCTTTGGCAAAGCGTTAATCTACCCTTGCCACACTCGACCCAGGTGAGGCTGATGGGTGCTTTCATTTGTACATCCATGTATATAGTAGGAAAAAATTTATTAAATGCTTGAGCATCTTTTTCATGGTATATCATGCAGATGCACTGACAATTACCCCCAGGACAAGTACCCCACAGAAATAGGGTTAGGGTTAGGTGTAGAGTTAGGGGGTAGATTTTTGGTGTTGGATAGTTGTCCGGGGGGTAATTGTCCAGAGGGTAATTATTCCAGAACCAAAATATGTAGACACACTGATAATCTCCGCTTAGCATCCACTAGTAAAAAGTGCTTTGTAAAGCCAACTTTTATTATTTTTGCAGGTTGGGCACATGACTCAGCCCTATTGTTTTCTCCATTTTTAAAAACTCATCAAAATAGGCGAAAAAGCTGTGAACCCTATCACATGACTCAACAGATTTTATCTTAATCCTGGAACAAATGTTTCTCTTTCAAGCACATTTAGATGCACACATACGCATTTAGTCTTGGCAGCCTTCAGACGTCCAAAGCCGTTGCGCCGCTGCCCTTTACAAGTTCAGATCGATGTCGTTTGTTTGTTTCTGGGAGGGTTGATTAGGTTTGGCATTGCTAATCCTGGTGCTTTAGTGAAGCTTTTGAAGCTCTTAGCGCTAGGTGTCATGCCCGGTTAATGTCTGGATGCCTTGATCAGGTGATCGTTAGTCGTCCTCGTTAGGTGGTGGCGTCACAAATAGAGAGCAAGAAGTTAAACTTCGCAGTCTTTTATAGTTTCAAACAATGAGCAAAGAAAATGGGGTTTCATCGGGATTCACTGTGATCAGTCGCATATATTCCCAATTTGATTTCTATCCTTCAGGTTTAAGCAGGGTTGCAATAGCTTCTGACCACTAGAGCATTGAAAAGTTAACATGTTTCATTGACGAATCTTGACATAGGTTTGGGTTTGCCATAGCCTAGTTGGTAGAGCACCTGTTTAGTAATCAGGACGTCTCTGGTTCGAATCCTGATGGAACCCTATTTTTTTGCTCTTTTTTTCATATTAAATATTTCTGGTCAGTTTCCTTTATTGTTAAAATCTTAATTATAGTAGATAAAATGGCATCCAATGCTCCTTTACATACAGTGCAACATTACAATAAGATCAATTGGGCTTAGAACTGCTAATCCTAGTGAGAAACCTCATGAAAACTTTGGAAAAGAATCTTAAAAGTGACAGCTCTGGAAATATACCAGTAGGGGTGCTTGAACTACTGGGATTATCATAAATTTTCCATTGAAAAGCTCACAGAAAAAAAGAAACCTCATGAAAACTTCAGGAAGTTTAAACATTTCAAAGATTTTGTTCAGTGTGAATGCACTCATTAGAAGTCATGGCAACCAGTTTGCATGTGTACCCAATCAACATAATATGTCATACTGGGTAACCTACATGTACCCTCAATCTACCAGGGTAGCAGAGAGAATTGTTGACCTTTATTAAAATAACTGACCTATTTTGCAATATTATCTAACTTTAAGAGATAACAATTGTTTGGTTGATTTTAGCCAATTGAGATAAAATGATTTTATCATTTTATACTTACACCTTTTGAAAATACATACCGTATATTACCAATAAAAATGTATAATAATTCTTTCCCTGATAATTATAACTCTACATACCTTGTATGATTCTAGATGTGTTGATATGGCTATTCATAATATTGATCTGTTTTCCTATATTCTAAGACAACTAGATAATGACTGTCCATCCCCATTTGTGACTTTCTCACAATGCTGAATTGTACCTTTAAAGGGATTGTTTAATTTTGTCCCAGATCTAAATACAGCTAATGTTGTATTCATAATTGCAAACCTTTAGGTCAGACAAGAATCGACTGAGATCTTTAAGCTAATGGGCCCTTTAATTTCGAAGATATTGTCATTTTAAGTTAAAAGATGTCGTTTAACCCTATCAAGACCAAGGTATTTTGATGGTTCATAGGCCCCAGGGGGGGCACATTGTGCCCCCCCTCCATAATTTTTTTATTATTTGACCAATCACTTTCATATTTGGCATGACGATAGAGCAACTCAAGCTTTACAACTTGGTGCAACAAAAATTTCTCAAGGTCACCATATTGGGGCGCTATTTACAATTAAATAAAGAAATACATAGAAAAATGCACATAATTCGAATTAATTCATTTTGACTCTCTAAAATCACAGTTTGATGATTGAGATTGGTTCAGATATGTTTTATGATTCATTCATTGTTTATTCATCTATTTAAAATCTCCAAAGTTGCCAAGTGGGGGCGCTTTATTCTCTGAAATCAGAAAAATGCAACTTCGCCACTAAAGGGCGCTTCAGGTAATTAACTAAAATAATTTAATTTTAATAGTTTTGGTACTTATTTTCACTGTTTAGGTATGCAAAGTGATTATACAATAAGAAATAATAATATTCTGTGAATTTCAAGGGATAAACTCATTCAAAAGATTAGAAATGTGAAAAAATTGATATTTCAATATTTTCTTTTATATCTCGTCTGTTTGGAGCCATAAGGGCGTTAGTACATCTTAAAGATGTTCCGTTCGGAGCCATAAGGGCGCTATCGCTGTACAAAGTGAATGGTAATAGCGCCCTTATGGCTCCGAACGGAACATCTTTAAGATGTACTAACGCCCTTATGGCTCCAAACAGACGATCTATTGTTTTAGCGCCATTTTGCACATGAAATGTAATAAAAACAAAAGGAGAAGTGTGGTATTCAGTTTAGAATGTTATTCCAATTCAATTTGAATTAAAAAACCTCCATAATACTGTTTAAAACAATGGATATAAAAAATTATCAAAAAATGGAGAAACATGGTTACAAATTTGTGGTTGCCATGGCAACACGGAACATCATACCCCCGCAAAATATGTATCAAAATGTTCGTGAATAAATTTTAGGAAAAGTCACCAAGTTTGGTGGAAAAAGATCCAAGCGTATAGAAATGGCGTATAAAAGTTTGGTAGGGGGGGGGGGGGGGGGGGGGGCACATTGTGCCCCCCTTGGTCTTGATAGGGTTAAGGAGGGCAAATATTGTGAAGCATGTAATGATGCATAGGAAATCAATTTTCAGGGTTTCACTTTGACACATTATTACATTCCATGACACTATATAGAGCCCCATCGCTCAATTTTTTTGCAAAGCCCCCACAAAGTTAAAATTTCCCTTTAAAAAGACTCTATAGAAACCAGACAATGCCATGAATGAACCAGTAGCTACATGGGCAGCTGTAACAGGTGATAGTAAGTTTTCAAAAGTGCATTATTTTCAGAATGATAATAGTGACACAACATTACTAATTTCTTTCGTCTTAATTGCGAGGGATGCTATTCGGCCACTTCTTGGCTTAAGTGCATAACAGCGAGCATCTTAAAAAACAAAATTATCGCCTTAATTCAAGGTATCTTTTTTATTAGATTCAGTGGAAAACTAGAACAATATTGATTATTGAGAAAAACTGAGAGTAAGATTTTGAGGGCCAACTTTTAATGGAAAAGTTCACCTTAAAAGAAAATTGATCAGAACACTGCAAAAAAAAAAAAAAAAAGAGCGAAAGAGATCAGTGAAAGTTTGAGAATTAAACCTACCCTTACAATACTTAAAAGAAACTGGCCTGTATATGTTTCCTAATCTTATGCATGAATATGAAGTTTATGATTGGAAGTGATTATTTTGTAAAACTGGGGCTATTTTATTGGGGCTATCTTTAGACATGTGTAAATGATTGTGCATAATTGTACATTTTTACAGTTGGTAGGGACAATGCAATGTAAACAGTTAGCAGGTGATGGGTTGTGAAATCACTTAATTCCTTTACATTAAATGTTTCCATTCTGCTATCAATGATTAAAAAAAAAAAAAAACCTGCAAAACCTGAACCATTCTTGTGCTCTTAAAATGATTTAATTTGTTTTTCCTGTCGTCCTGTGAATATCATTGTGCAAATATCCAAAGCTATTTTTGTCTGTTAAAGGAAACAAAAAAAAAGAAAAGAAAAAAAATTATCCTCGGGCTAAACTTAGAAGATAAAAACGACTATTACCCAGTCTGCATCACAAAGACCATTTATCATGTCCTATATTTCTGATGATTTAGTTAAAATTGTGACAATGAAGTTAGCCGACCGTGCCCTGAAATTAGACACACAAAATTACAACTTCATTCTTGTCGAACCCCCATCACCATCGATCATTAAAGTGTTTCAATGTGAGAGCGATCTCACTATTCTGTGGAATTAATGTAGTGAATAATTTTATTTCCTGTCAGTGTTGCCGAGGTAATGCCAAGATTAAAGAAGATTTAGAAAGAAAAAAAAAATAGGAAGATCAGGTGCACTAATAACCTTTGTCCGTGAAAAAGTACTTAAAGATAGTCACTCAGGTGTATGAATATTTGACTTTATGGCATAGAGACACAGCAATACAGCCCATAGGTATTAAGTTTCATTGTTTTATAGAATTATTGGCCATTTGGTTTTCAGCATTTATATAAATTTCTCATATTATAATAGCCTATATGTTGAGTTGCATTATGAATGACTTGACAATTTTGCCAATATTTTAGTTGAATTTTGAAAGTAAACCATTCAACACTTGCAGCAAATTTTATTCAATAAAAAGAACAATTCACATTTTGCAAATAGCATTTGCAAAGTATGTATTTTGAGACCTCATGCTTAATTTTTATATATTTTACTTTGCAAATCACTATGATAAGGTACATGTATATTCTATCAAGAGTATTTGGCAGATTTCACTTAACGTAGATTGAATATTTTGAATATATGAAAATTCAATTATATGTAGTATATAACAAAAGAAGTGTCGTAGTGTAATGTCTTTTCCAAAAACGGTACCTCATATTTCTTATATTGATAAATACTAGCTTTACTCTATGTTTTTGCCTTGTTAGTCTAAGAAAATGTCCTGGTATAGTGTTGGAAGTGCACTGAACTTTGGTTTTTGATGGAAATGGAAGGAGATTTGAGATGGCATCTAAGGCAATGCCCACTGCTAGCTTCTACAATAAATTACATTACATATGGACACAGTCTAATAAATAATTAATCTGTTGTATAACGACTTTCTAGTGTCTCCAATGTTTATTTTTCCTTCCTTTTTGGGCTGTCAGCGAAGAAACGGAGGCAATTGCTTTGAAATCGGCGCTTGAAATTTAGACAGAGCTTTGCGAGTTTTGCGTGGTTTGGGAGCGGTGGAAAAAACAAGTGACCAAAGTGTCCTGCGTGAGGGCTCGTCAGCTTCTCGCGAGAGGCCGGGAATTGATGCTCGCGGTTGAGAGGTTTTACTCAAATGCACTGGATTTGAAAGTTTTTTGAAAAGAGTACATTGCTATCATGTCCGTTGAAGGCTAATTGAGAAAATGTGCTGATTGTAGATGGATGGCGTGAAATGACAATCATCAATTACGTGAAGATAATTGCCAATGAAATTTGTGTTCGCATTGGGCATTAAGCATTTCCTGCCATTTTTGTAACTCTTTTTGTTGAAATCTATATATAAGGACTGGTGAACCTAATTCTTTGCATTGTGAGCATACAATCATTTTTATGATATTCTAATTAATCAATACATCATATTAAATTTCATTCTGGCCATCAAGTAGGCCTATCTCAACAAAAACAATTCTGAAATTTGAAATGTTTCACTCTTGAAGAATGTTACGTTAGTAATATATAGAAAAGAGTAAATTAGGGTGAAAATGCCCATTTTCACTAACAAATGCGTGACTGCGGTAACTAAGCAGCCCTAACGAATAATACCCAACCCTATACCCAGCATAAAAACCCTATAGCCGCAATAATCGCTAACATTTTTGACAAGTAAACCTGCAGAAAATGTTCTCACACCACTAAATGCATAGTATCAGTTTAGTGCCAATGCAAGAAGGGCTTTAATTAAGGTTTACTATATATAAATTGTAGTTTGCAGATTACGCCCTTTTGGCTCTTCATACCATATTGACATGTTGGTCCGCACATAATTTGTTGTTTTTTCTTTGAATTTTCGTCTCTACAATGTAGTTCTTCTTGCCTCATGATATAGCATTCTAAGTTTCAAGAATTGGTCAGAATTCTTGGAAGAAAACCTGATCCCCTCCGGATGCTCGTGATTAATATGGGAATGACAATATATACATTCTACCTAATCAAAAACAAACTCCCATGGAAGGCCCTGGTCCAGACAGGTTTTTGTGTGTTTCTAGACAGTAAATTGCCGAGCTTGGAGTGTGTTCCAACTGTCCAATGTTCAAATTTATTAGGCCGCCAACATGAATCATGATACAGAAACGCAATTGTTACAAAACGCTGAGTATAAAGAAACAAGAGATGTTCTTGTCCCCATCCCCGGTCGAAAAATAAACGTGTTTAAATCTGCAATTTAAATTTGTATACGCCGAAAATTTTAAAAACGGAGCCGAAAAAGATGCGTTTACAAACCAACTCAGCTTCAATTTGTACGACCTTGGAGCATCGCGATTGCAAAGGAAAAATGCGACATTGACAGGATTGAAGTTTTCAAACACGGATGTGTTTAAATGTGCTCTTCTGCAATGGAAGCCTTCCGGTGCATATTGAAAAAGGAGAAGATATTTGTTCTTTTTGAGAATGGGAATTTAAATGACGATCGAACGTATAACACGTTAAATTTTGGACACTGACCGGTGGCCACACCGTTGAATCCGCCACGTTTGTGTTTGAGTTTTGTGATTGCGTTTTGTATCATGATTCATGTTGGCGTATAAATTTGAAACTGGACATTGAACACACTCTTGGTCTAAACCCACTTTGACTACCGGTAATGTGTATTTCGTCTCATCCCAAATGGTCTAATTCCATCTTGTATACAACCAGTTTGTCTTATTATCTTTTGGTCTAAATGCCACTTTGTCTATTTACCATTTCGTCTTACATGTATTCCTATTCCAATTAAAGTCCAGTTCGTCGAATATCCACTTGGTCTATCACCACTTGGTCAATTTCAGGAACAAACTAGTAATAGACCAAATATTCATTTTGGCATTAGATGAAAATTCAATTAGACCATTTGGCTATTAGACGAACTAGCAATTTGACCAAGTGGTCATTAGACCTAATGAAAATTTGACCAAGGGGGAGTAGACCAAATGGGTTTAGTCCATGTGGTAGTAAACAAACGGAGAAGTAGATTAACTGCTTTTAGACCAAGTGGAAACCTTTCAAGCAGCCTGTGTCAAGTGGCTACCAACTCTAGCAATACCTTGCACAAAAGCAAAATTGAAAATGTAGATGTAAAGAGGGGTATCTTTATTACGAATATCACATTTTCTGAAGACACTTTTCTAAAGTCAAGTATTAACCTAGTATAAAGTTTATTTTTTACTACGGATAATAGTTTGTTGTGATTAAAACCAAGTACAGGTAAATTGAAAATACAATATACAAAATATACATTAAGAAAAATTAAAATATACACATACAAGAAATCCATCATATAAATCAATGATGCATGTTAAGGACTAACAAAAATAAATTACTGGGTACATATGAATGGGTTTGTAATGTCCAGTACTGTGTACTTTTCTTTGTGCCATTGAGCTCAATTTTAACCAGTTTCCAAATGTGTTAAAATGAGGGGACATTATACAGAATAAACTGTCATTAACTGGCAGTGTCAACATGTGTCGTTCTCGCCTGTTGCATTGTATGGCATTCAGAGCAGAACATTCGCTGCCGATTTGGAGCTATCGAGGCTTGAAATTGGTTCTATGCGACTAGCTTGCTGGGAGTGTGATTGGGGGATAGAAAGGAAGGAAAGAAAGAAAGAGGCAAATGGAGAATGATGGAGAGAGTGGTAGAGGAATGAGAGAATAATAGAGAAATGAAGCAAGTGATGGAGTGAGAGATAGATAGAAAGATAAATAAATAGATAGATAGATAGATAGATAAATAGATCGAGAGAGAGAGAGAGATGGATATATATATATATATATATATATAGAGAGAGAGAGAGAGAGATGGATAGATAGATGGATAGATAGATGGATAGAAAGATAGAGAGAGAGAGAGGAAGAAAGAAAGAAAAAGAGAGGGAGAGAATGGTGTATAGAAGGAAGATGATAGAGAGAGCAAAGGGATGAGAGGAGAAAAATTAATTCTGAAGGAAAGAGGACTACCAATGATGAAGAGATGAGAGAATGATGGAAGGCAGGGGCATAATAGAGTGAGCAATTAAGAGGAAAGATGACATTCAGAAAGGTTGAAGAAAGAGGCAGAGAAAAATTGTTGGGGAGGAGTCAGTGTTGAAGTTTATAAAAGCATATAAAAAACAAACAAACCCAAAAGCAAAAAAAAACCCACAAAGAAGATTTGGATAAAAATAATAATGAAATACTTGATAGCGATACAACTTTTATATTGGAGAGTTGTATGAGATGAACTATACAAAGTGCAAAATGGCCAATATAAGCCAGAGCCTATGGAAGACCAAATCCACTGAAAGTATAAAAGCTTTTAGTTTTATCTTTGTGAAATTTCACCCTTTCCCTCCCCCTCCACCGACAGCAAAAATGGAAAAGAATTAGAAAGACAATTAATGATTTTGCTAAATGTTGCAGAAAATCTCTCAAATCCTAGATTGGGGCGGGAATGATGGATGGATGTGTGGATGTCGTTGAATTGGAAGTTGAACAAATGTTTCCCCAGCATGCGGGGGACTGAAATATCACAATTATTCACAAATTGACAGGGGTTTGCAATGTAGAGTAATTGCCAGTGTAATATAGCGATCGTCCGAGGGTATTAATTGATGCAAATGGGTAAGGAATAAAGTGGTTGTTTTCATGCTTCCAAAGCTTCTAATGCATCGATCTGTATCTTCTCTATACTCTAATTCTTCTGTTTTCTTCCGCTTCCAAATAATTTGTTTTTAAAGTTTACTGTCGTGTTTTTTTTTTGGGGGGGGGGAGCATGGGGCATTGTCATTCTTTGTGGCTATACTCTGATTGTTTCATTTTCAGGAACATAGACTATCACAGTTAAATTTAAGTAAACAATCATTAAAAAAAAAAAAATTACACATGAAGCATAACATAAACATCCACTAATTAATGCTGGGGATTACCAAAGAGATATATAAACAGTTGTTCATTTGTTTAGATACAAATAAACATCGAAATGCAAATAGATATAGGGAGGAACTTTCAAATTCTTCAAATAACATTTCTGTCTCTTTCATTTTCATTCCTGCAATTATTTTGTCTCTGTTTGTTCACATGTGATTTTGTCATAAGCACTTGTTGTCCGTAAAGTTAGAATTACTATGCATTCATTACTTCATTAACTGACCAAGACTGAAAAAATTGAATAAAATCTCAATTTCATTTACCCAAAATCATGTCTAAATATCTTAATTTTTAAATGCATTGTGGTTAGACTACCATGGTGAGATTTTTGGCACAGATTGATCAATAAAGTTTTTGCAATGAATGCATGCTTTGTAGAATAAGATATGCTATCTCAATTAAATCTTAATTTTTTTTAGAGTAAATAGTTTATTCATTTGCTACATTAAGGTGGACAATGCCATTCTAATTGCTACATGTACATGTACATTCATAGAGATTAAATAGAATATATATTGTGAGGATTTGTTAAGAAAGAAATTTTACTTTATAATTCCTAGTGAGTAAGGGTGCTCCGCGACAGAATAAAAATCCGTCTCCGCGACGGATAAAAAGTATTAGAGACGTCTCCGAGACGTCTCCGTGACAGTTAATGAAAAAAGTCTGAAGTAGCCCCAAATCCGTCTCCGAAAATCAGGAGACGTCTCGGAGACGGATTTGGGACTACATCAGATTTTTTTTCATCAATTGTCGCGGAGACGTCTCGGGGACGTCTCCTGAATATCGGAGACGGATATAGGACCACTTCATTTTTTTTTTTTTTAAATATAAATTATCGCAGAGGCGTCTCAGAGACGTCTCCTGATTTTCGGAGATGGATTTGGGACTACTTCAGACTTTTTTAATAAACTGTCGCGGAGACGTCTCTAATACTTTTTATCCTTCGCGGAGACAGATTTTTATTCTGTCGCGGAGACGTCTCCGCGAAGTGAGATAGCACCCTTAGATTGGATTCTTAATCTTCACATGAATGAGTATAAAGTAAAAAAAAATATATTGAAACCCATATGAATTTATTTCGCGATTTATGACCATTCAAATGCAGATCAAACATCTGAACTAACACACTGGCTTTCATTTACAGTAAACTTTCTTTCTTTAAATGCATCTCATTTTTTGTAAATTATGCCTAGTCCTGCATCATTTGAGAGCTGGTCTGCTCTAGCATGACAGACCTGATGTGGATGATTGTAACCTCATCCAGGGATGACAGTGGTTTCCATGGCAACACCATGTTCTTTTAGTGGTTAGGAAAGATGTGGGGATGGAGAGAGTAGGAAGGATGGGAAAATGGAAGATGGAGTTGGAAATGATTCCATGACAATTGCTCTGGTGACAATTGCTCCGCTGTTAAATTTATACCCTATTAAATCAAATGACCAACTTCAATCCTGGACTTAACACTATACTCTACCTTAAACCTATAATAAAATCATATTTTAATCTTAATTATAAGAAGTTCAAAAATATAATTGTATGTATATTATATGTCAACATACATGTGTAAGTTAGATTACTGCCAGGTACCAGACCTGATTATATTATTTATGCTATTTTTCTGATACCTTTTAACCAAAGATGTTTTTCATATCCCTTGTTGATATGCTCTGTAATAATGTATTTGGATAATAAATACACCCAAACTCAAACGTTGAGATTGGCTGTGTCAAAGGATGGACAGATCTGGAGAAGATGTAGACGTATTTTGAATCTATTACCTGTACATGTATATCCATGTATTAATGATTTTGAATAAATTTATAGATATTTGCATTTAAATATTTTACCTCTTTATTTACTTACTAATCTTTTAACTCCTAGCCAAGTCTACCCTCTTTCTTCCTATGTTTAATAATCATTTTGTGTAAATTGTCACTTTTTGCATACAAAATATGAGAAAAAGGAGAAAACGTTAAAAAGTAAGTTATAATAATTTAGTAATATTCAATGAAATTGGAACTAAATTTACTTTGCACACCATACATAATAGTAGAAGCTACACATGAGATGAGAATTTGGATTGGAATAAAACTTGGATAATGCAAAATGTTACAAATGATATTTACACAAGGAGTTCCTGGCACTTTGGCATGAGTCAAACATGTGAATTTATGATGTCACAAATGATCAGGAATTTCCGTTGCTATGTGAGGGAGACTAATTGCTGTCATTTCTTCTAATGATATCACTGAAGATGAGCTGTCTCAAAGGATAAATACTGTAGATAATAATCTATTTATAAATCACCCTCCCTTTCTTGAGGGAGGTGGAATTCTGAGCATCAAGGAAGAGAGTAATTCTCGGTCCGAGCCGTCGACGAGGCTCCCGCACACAAACAACGGCATCCTCGTCATCTTCTACGTCATTTCCACGATAACGATCTCTTTGCCCAACACCTGGCATCGACACTAAACCATAGTCTGAAGGCACAGACTCTGATGTGATGCTTAAACAAACAATACCATGTCTGGTGTTGAGACTAGACTCTTACCTAAGCTTATACCAATTTCAACATCCCGTATAATTAGAACATTCTGTTTCAAAACTAAGAAAAAGAAAACAACAAAAAAAGAAAAGAAAAAAAACAAAAACAACATTTATCCAAAGTGGCATAAATATACAAAATTGTATGACAAGCGCCTTTAAAACCAAAATAAGATTAAGAACAACATTCGTGGGTAAGCTTCAGTAGCTACAGCACAAAGCTATTGTAGTCTCATAGATTCAGACTCTATGCAGTTATAACGGATGTAGGTTTGTGTCTGCAAACTATCCAAAGGCTCTTCATTTAGCGATCTGGGCACCATGCCCAAATCTTGGCTGTCCGCAAACAAACAGTTTGACAGGACTAAAGGGTATTACGTTACGTTTGGCCGGACATTGCGAACTTAACTGACCCTCAATACCGCCTAGGATCCCCCTTCGTCTAGCGGCGCGGCAATTGACGGCTTGAGCGGTGGCACTCCGCTAATGACCATTAACGACGTGCTTCCGGAGTTTTGTTTCACTTGGATTATCTACATGTAGGTTGCTTTGTTCGGTGGCAGGAAACCCCTACCCTTCCTTAAATCAGCAATCCTCTTAGGTTCATAATACACTTGGAACATTTGGGATGTTATTTACATGTAATGTTCATAACAAGACTTGCGTCACAGGTTATGTAATAGTTGCGTAAGCGTCCATGAGTTGGTGTGTTTTGTGTAAATGACGTCAATTTGTACCTACAATTCATTGACACATCTGTTTCCACATCTTTCTTTAGAGGCAACTTGTTGACAGTTTGACACCGTATTCTCCTCATATTTAAAAAAATGAAATTTGCTCAAAATTCAAGAACATACGATTTGTTTAGTTATTATGGGTCATTTTATCTCCTTTTTGTTGATTTGGAGAATGTACACTGTTCAGTATTGGACAAACTCTTCTGTCTTGTGTTTACACCAACACACTGTTCATTTATTCAGGATCGTCATATTTGTTGTCTCATTACTTGCATGTAGTTTGGAGAATATGTTCACATCCTGGACAATTGATTTCATGCTGTTGCTCACCTGTGCCCTAGCCGCATTTGTTTTAATGTTAATCTTATATTTTGTGTGTACACCAACTCATTTTTCTTCTATGTAAGCAGCTCTATCATTTCCTATTCCTATTAGCATATAGTATAGATGACATGTTCACACCTTTGAATTCTGGACAAACTATTCCATGCTGTGGCACACCTGTGCTCTAGCCGCACTTGTTGCCATGGTGGTCAGCCTCTACACTTGTTACGTTCCTCTCACCCGACCTGTCAAGGTTTGTGTGAACAGAGCCCTTGGGTGTTCTGAGAGCAATTAGGGGCCTAACCACACTTGTAGCTAATGGTACTAGATAGAGTCAGGGCTGTTCTAGTGATTTTGTAATGAGGTGGACTCTAGTTCAAATGTATCTTAACTTCAGTGGCACAAGTTGACTTAAGAAAACGTTGTCAATTCCAGGCCAAAGTTCATATGATCTTTCATTGAAATAAATCTTCAAAATATTTTTGAAAAAAGAAGAAGAAAATGTAATGATATTTAAAATGTCCAATTTCCAATAGTTAATCCTGCAACAACACCAAGAATTGTTCTCTGAGTCTATTTCAAATCAATGAAAATATGAAAATATGATAGTATTTATGTGCATGTGCATTTAAAGTTATCCCCAAATTACTCTTTTACCTATAAACTTGAATTTCACTCTACTTACATATAATTGTAATCTTCAAGTTGCCTCATAGACACAAGATTGGATGTTTGAGTTAATATACCCTAAAAAATGAAGGGTAAAAAAGACACAAATCTGGACTCTGAATAGTGTAGCACCCCAATATATCCAAAATGGTGTCATTTTGACCCTTATTAGAGTGTAATTGTTTCCTTATAACCATGGATACTACTACCCAGGTGGCGTGTTATCAGGGTGATCGCCACAACACTAGGTAGTTGCAGTTTAAGTTGAAGAGTCAAGAATCAAGAATGTTTCTTTTGTTGAATTCTGTTGCAATATGGATGTAAAGTCAAACTTCAGAGTAGAAGTTCTTGTAAAGATGCCAAGATTCCTCTCCCCCTCAATTCTCTCGGAGGTTGGCGATGTTGAAATGACGACTTCCACATGTGATGTGTGCTGTAATGAGATGAGAAGTTTAATATCAATACTGATTAAAGCCCATATGAAATCAATTTCTCTCATATCCCCCCTCCGGGTTTCGACCTTTGTGTGTTAATAGAACTTAATACAAATAGGAAAAGTATGGTGTCTCTCAATTGGTAGCTTGACGAAAAAGAAGCAAATGTTGCATCGCTACGTCACCTTCCTAATGTAAGTGGATATGTTCCTTTGCAAGATTAGTTCCTAAACGTTAATTGCTTTTGCCTGTTATTGGGATGTACCGTTACTGGATACAGAGAGGAATATTAAAGCTCAATTCTGGATCTGGTTAATGAAAAGTAAGCTGGAACAAATATTGAATATGTGACCCAATTGCTCTGAACCATCAATAAATTAAGTAAAAAAGACCAACAGAGCAAATTGCAGGAGAGATGTGTTTTTATTGTGCATAATAGAATAAGATATCTTTGATAACTCTTGAAGCTCACATGATAGCTAGCTTTGTTATATTTGTATAAGCTGAGTGTTTAATATACATTGGAAGCTTAGAATCCCTACATTCAGAGCATGAACGAATCACTTTTATGTCCATGTTCAGAGCAATAATTATAGCCAAAATTGAATTTTGGCATCTTTTTTGTGGTTCTTACCCAGAAGATCACATATTTTATTTTGCTCTGGCAGCAAAATTACACAAATTATTTGTGTCTTCTTCCCAAACAGTAGTTGAGCTTTAAGAGCCTCTGGAAGTGGGAGGGATAAAGTGTGATATCAATCAGAAAACACTCTTTCTTGCGTCCAAGGGAGACTCGTAGGAAATATCAATTTTCTTTTAGTTTGAACCCGATGAAGGATACGCAACAATGAATGCAAGGTGTCAAATATAACTCAAGTCACATGCTTCCATTTACTTATTTTACAAAATATAAAAGAAAACATTGCAAAATAATTATGTTCCAATTTCATTATCTTTATTGAACTAATAATAAGATGCTTTGATCATGAAGTTAGATAAAGTTTTCCAAATTTCGTGACAAGGATCTGTGTTTGTCACTTACCAAGTGGGTGTTAAGAAGGCACATTTGACATGCTCTTCCCACAAGTTTGGAAAAGAGTTGTATTTTGGAGTGTAACAAGAAGTCAATATTAGTATCATTATTTTATTTACATGTATATTCATTTGAATTATAGATGATTATCTCAATCAACATCATCATTATTCTCAATCATCATTATCATCAGCATCATTATGGTCGCCATTATCATCATCATCATCATCATCATTATCATCATCTTCATCATCATCATTATCATCAGCATCATCATGGTCGCCATCATCATCATCATCATCATCATTATCATCAGCATCATCATCATTATCATCAGCATCATCATGGTCGCCATCATCATCATCATCATCATCATCTTTATAATCATCATCTTCATCATCATCATCATCATCATCATCATCATCATCATCATCAACAACATCATCATTTTTCTCAATCATCATCATCATCATCATCATTATCATCGTCATCATCATCATTATCCTCAACATCATTTAAGCTGTCATGAACATGTTAATGAATTTGTCACTTTGATATAGGATATTAAATTTGATCATTATGGGGGAATCTTCCCTCTCTCTCCCTCTCTCTCTCTCTCTCCCTCTCCATCTCTCTTTAACTGTCAATCATATCATCTCATAATTCCTATAATTCCACAAAAATGCAGCATCATCCTCTGGCTAACCCTCCCAACGTATTGAATAGCAATATTGGATTGAGAGGTGAAGGGATAATTGACAGATTTTTGGTTGGACTTTCTATATCGGAAGGATTTAGAGGGTTATTAAATGCACTTTATTCCACTATTCTCTGGCTCTGTTCCACAATTGTAAGGATAGCTTTGTTGACATATTTTGGGATATTTGCGTTTTGTGATCAACCCACTCTATGCTAAACAGCGCTCCATGTATATTGTGCCTGTTCAGAGTCAGAAGGATATGAAATCATTGAGGTACGCCCTTTTTGCTCCCAACATCTAATGGGTTTATAATATGATATGTAATTTCTTTTTGTTATTTGATCATTGGATGTGCTTCTGTATTATAAATGGTTTCTTTCAATGCTATGATTTTTCCTCCTGTGCTCCTAGAGGTGGTAGGTCCCAGGTAAGACTAAGGTTGGCAATCAATCTCAAAATATCAGTGACCATTCTAGACAGCATATTGCTTCAGATTTTTCATTCAAAAGACTCAACCAGTAACCGATTAGAATTGTATTTTTAACTCTGCCATTGATTGTAAATTTTCTATTACGGTATAACAGGCCCTTCGTAAAAGATCTGCCATATTGCCCTTTCCTCCTGTCTCTCTTTCTCTCTTCTCTCACCTTTTCTTGATGTTTCTCCGCATCTGTCACTTCCTTTTCATGTCACTCTTTCCCTTTCCCAAATATTAAATGGTTTTAATTAATAGCATCCTCTATCCTTATGTACAATGTAGATTTAACTCCGAAAATCGGTATCATCTCTTTAGAAGCTTATTGCCAAGTCATAACAAAACTCTTGAAAATTGTTGTAAGTCAGTGTTTTATTTATGCACATTCATTTGAGATTTGTTTTAAATCGCACAAGGACTTTAGGGTTCTTTTCTTCAATGGTTTGAGGATAAGTGAGAGTCGTCGTCATGGTAGCCATTGACTTGTAAACGATTGATGACATTCTTTGAAGGAGAGATAATTTAAGAAGGAAAAGAAAATTACCCTCTTGGTTTCCTGCAAATGACAGATCACTCCGTTACCCTCTCATTAGCTCTTACATTCCAATAACAAAGAAGCCCTGCTTAGTCGGTGGTAATTAGGCAATTACTCCAGTGACAGTTCAGGTATGTGCGCCTACATTTGCTCCAACGACAATTGCTCTGGCGACAGTTGCAACATGCTTTATTTTGTCTTAATTATGATGAGGGTTGGGATTGATTTTTGGTCAGTATTTAGTGAATGTTTTGTTGAGGGCTTGAGTTTGGGATTGTCACTGACCCAAATGTGTGTTTTGTATAAAATAAGATACAGTGCATATAAAAAAAAAAGGTAATCCATTTTTGGAGGGGCCATATTTCCAGCCCATCTATTTTTTAAATGTTTATTTCTATCATATAATTGAAGGCGAACTCCTCACTTTTCCAATGATACCTTTCTTGAATCATAAATGTAACCCATGACCGAATAGATTGCAAAAGAAGGTGCCAGGTGCAAAACCCATGTTTTCCAAGTTTTTGTCAAAAAGTGACAGACTAAGGTTTACGGATAGGTTAAGGTATAGTGTTGAGTCAAGGGCTGAAGTTCAGAATTGTATAAGTGTTTTAAATTGACCAGAGAGCATTTGTTGCCGGATCATGTATAAATCGTACATGTACCACCCTTTGACATATCGTCTGTTAAGAGCCATAAGGGCGCTACTGCAGATCAAAGATATTCCGTTTGGAGCCATAAGGGCGCTATTGCTGTACAAAGTCAATGGTATTAGCACCCTTATGGCTCTCAACGGAACATCTTTGATCTGTAATAGCGCCCTTCTGGCTCTCAGCCGACGATATTGTCTATTTCAGTGGCACAAAATAAACGAGAATAAAACTTGTCAAATTTGTCCTCATGTTCCACACCAACATATATATTTACTGTATACCAGACTATGACAATTTTTTCCCCCCATTCCAATCATACACATTGAATATGTGCATATTCTTATTGCCCTGGATGCCCTTAATTTTCGGAAATGTTTGCAACTCCTTGATTGGATATGAAGACAGAAACATGCACCTGTACAAAGCTTGTAAAGAAGAATCGCCAAAGAACCTGAAATCAAACAACTGCAAAGAAACTTGGCATCCATGATCACACATGTTCCCTAATACTTTAGTTGTGTTCACATGAGATGCCGAGAAGTTCACATGAAGTTTAGTCATTGTCCCAAACTTCGGCCCATGAGGACACCCACATGGTTTCAAAAATTAAAAATGTTTTAATGAAAGCTTCAAACCTCGACAGATCTTTAGTTGTCAACTTTATGTTTTCAGGACTAGATTAAATCTTAAGTTTCATCCACTCGCAGTTAAGACTGACTTCACTTAACTTAAGCTTTCAGGTCTGTAAACGAAGTGGGTGTTCATTTTCATTTAGGGTAGAGATGGAGATTAGAGTAAATTTAGTACTTTTTGTTAAACACAATTATAACCTATCAGCTCATGGTTTCAAACTTTGAAGTTCCATAAGCCTAGAGTTTGACATGCCATGTGAACCTGCCTTGTTGATAGTACTCAAAAGTTTCAAACCTCAAGGTTTAAAGTGTGAGATTTTGATGGTACTGTGTGAACATGGCTATTTGTTTTCATTTCTACCAGACAATCAGACTGTCATGTGCTTCTTACTGTCTAATCCCTGTACAACAACAAACTAAGTCTGGGCGTTAATTGTTAATGTCATGTTATGCTGTGTTCAGACCCGGAATAATTTTGCTATACCTATGTCTATGGCCATACATGTACGTTTAAAAAATAAAGGGTCAAATTGACCCCATTCCTGGTTAGTTGGGCCATTCACCATTCCGGGTCAATTATTGCAATACATCTGGTAATGGTGACATTCTTCTCTTGATTGAGACAGGTTTGAGACTAGTTGCAGAAACGTTTCTTTTGCATTAGGTCCATGTTAGGTACCCCACAAACGCAAGATGGCGCTCTTGCGCACACATGCAAATAGGTACACAAAAATCGGTATCTCGAGAACAGAAGACACTTCAGATATCGCCTGGGAAAAGCGAATGCAGCCCTTGTTTTCGTGAGGTTTTTTTTATTTTGTAATTGGCCCAGAATTATTGATTATCTATAAGTCATGTCTACGAGTGTAACGAACGGAAAAGTCATTATCAACCTCCTAAACCAGAAATTTTCCCCTGAAAATGTAAGAAGTGCTAGTACTCATTTTTAGGCATTGTTATCGAAACTTACCTTGTTTTTTCCCTAGATTTTGAGTGGCAGGAAATGTCTTTAAATCAAAGTCTTTGGCAGTTTATGGGCTGTTTAGTTATGTGTCTATCCATACGTCCTTGATATATCGTCCCCCAATAAACAAACAATTAGAATTTTAGAGGCATAGAAATGGCTTGTCAAAGTAACAGTCAAACGATCCTCCTTTGATTTTTCCGTTAATTTTTTCTTGTTTTCCGCGCGTGTCGGCATGTCCCGTGCCTGCTGTACAGAAGCCCTATCGTAAGGGCTCACCATGGTGCATGCACGCATGATGCCACCATGATGATCGTTTGGACTATCGATAGCTCATGCAGAGACGGCTTTTCATTGAAATTTCAACACGGTAAGTGAGCTGTTTTAGCTGTTTTTTTTCGCTTTCTGAGATTTTAAAGTGAGTTTTAAGTCATGTACATGCTAAATGAAACATTAAACTTTTTTTTAATGTATGATTTGTGACTGTCAGAGCATTTTTGCTTTTATCTGGGAGTACCTATCCATGTTTAAAGTTGAAAAGTTTGGGAATATAAAACTGGGGACTGGGCACTGTTATCATGCCCTAAATTTTTTTTTAATCAATTGGTTTCCCAAATCGAGACATGTACGCTTTTACGGCACATTGTTTCTGTACGATCCAGTGCTGACGACTCATTGAAGCCGACCCTAAAAATGATGCCTTCCCAACAAGACCCATCCCTCCCAAAAAAAAACCTCCAATTGAAACAGTCTGATTTTAACAGAGTACCTGTATACAATATTCATGTGTGGATGCGCCTGTCAATTATTAAATGCATATGATCCTCTATGCATTTCTTTATTAAAAGACTTACTGTATAAGTGGTTATTTTCGTGGTGACTTTATTTTCGCGAATTTCGCCGAGTTGGTCATCGCGAAAATTTCCACTTCAGTACAAGGCTAATTTACTACCACTGCGCTATATACTTACCTATATCTCTTCAAATTGCTATTCGTTGCCCAAAGTAGAATAGCCACCGGCAAATAAAACGACTCGAAAAGAGTCTAACTGCCCTGAAAGCAGACGGGGAAACCCGTCACTGCGCAGGGACTATATAAACGCCTCTCCACACACGTCTACTTCCTCTTTCGTTGCCGCGCTTCAAAGTAAAAGAATATGATATCGGCTAAGATATTAAAGACAAACCTACACCCCAAAATATCGCCAAAGATATGCCGGGACCAAAAGAGAGTAGTTCTGCGATCCTAATGCCAGAGAATCTACTCCGCCTCCCTCTGAAGAGGCGAGCTCGAGGAATAAACCCTCAAAAAACGATCATCGGGCCCACGGATAAGGGTGGTAGGGCAAAAAGAAACGCCCCAATAATCCCCCTTTGACGAAGCAACCAGCACGGTGAGAGCTGAACCCTCAATCCGGCTGGGAACCCATCACGAACCCTTCGACCTCCATGATGTCGGGTATTCGGATCGTCCTGAGAGGCGCAGTGTTAACTCTCAACCTCACAAAAAAAGAGGTGTCCACGAGGATGCGAGTGTGACCTCTAAAACGTCGAAGACCCAACAATTTCTAGCTATGGCGGGCGACTGGGATTATACAAGCCCTTTCAGGCTATCATGCCTCCTCCAATACCCAACCCCCATCTACCCACCCCGACCCAGATCCCTTGGATCTCGGTCCCAAACTATCAAGTCAACAAAGACTAGGGAATATTTATCATCTCGCCATCACCATGGCCAGGGAGGCGGCGGGAACGAGAGTCCGCCTCCCCCCAGAGGACGCGGTAGCATTTCAATAGTTGGGATTCAGACTCGAGTACGGCTATCACAACCCAGTACGTAACCAAGCCGTAACTTGCGCGAGAAATTGGAGAGACTTCTCTTCATCTTCAGTTTCCAGTGAAAACACACTCCTTTACAGGCCGCACAGAGTGCTAGATCGCCTATGATTGGCCAAGCCAGCGGCTTAACGGCAATCGCAAAATTACGCCTACGTGACCAGACGCGAGATGGCGCACTTGCCGGGGATTTCCACTGCATCTGACGACCGACATCGGCAGCGAGAATTCTCTCTAAATATTGCCCACAAACTGCGGGCGGATGAAGAAGATGATCACGAGGACTGACCGTTAAGCAGCAGTCTATTTTTAGAATGAAATCATCACTCGGAGATCGAGAAGATTCTCTGCCGGAATAAAGATGGACGGACCGTATAAGTCTTGCTTCCACAAACTAGATAATCGCCGCTCTGGATTAAAACCGGCGAGTAGAGACGGTGACAAGGGATTACAGGATCGCGTCTCAGGACTTTGATAATTATCTGTGCTCCCCCACGGTCCCAGCACGTAGCCTTTCGCGTTTTGGCGATGCAGGGGCGATAATCCAGACAAACCACCCTGCGCAGCCGCACTTTATCAGGCACCGACAGGGATTTGTCGGCGATCGACATCTCTGCCCGGAATGGTATGCGTCTCGCAATTTATCAGGGCTGCCTGATTACGGCCCTGACGGAGGCAGAGAGCCTAGGATTGACTTCAACCGATAGAGGAATCGGGCTTTGAATCTCTTTCTAAGATTGGCCTGACCTGCAGTATGAACAGTACAAGATCAGCCCTACTTACGAGCGAGGTAAGAAGGAGAACGTGTTGACTGTTCTTAACATCGAGCGGGAAGCTGCAAAATGTTTGGCTAGCTACCATGTGAAGTAAAGATTTATTTAATGGTAAATTTCAGGATGTGCTCGATCAAACCATTTCTGAAGTACACGGAAAAACTTTCTATAAGCTTATGAAGTCCTCAGCGCTATTAAGTATAGATCTAAGTCCACTCAGTCTCAGCACAAACAGAAGTCTTTGTCTAGACCAGCCCCCCTCCTTCGGAGATCAGAGGGGCCCCTCTTTCCCTAGCTTCTTCGTCTGACTCTAACGCTAGGCGTGGAGGGACAACCGCAGAAGGTCACAAAGCTATCGCGGCTCCCGTAGTGGGGGGCGTGGACGTCAGCCCAGTTCCAGTCCCAAGGCACTGTTTTCAAGGGGCCCTGGCGACGATCAGCGTATTTGACAATCAATTACACTAGTTCTAACCCCCTCCATCATGTCCCAGTCGGGGGGAGGATAACTCTGTATCTGGGAAGATATCTCACGACAAGTTTGTTCTCGACATAATAAGTTCAGGGTCAACCCAATCTTTCCAAGGATCTGTTCAAATTTCCCATTTCCGGCGTCAGACGCCCTCTCCAGGGATCCCATCCGGCTAAGGGCATTAAGAACAGAAATACAATCTCTCCTTATCAAATAGGTAATAGTTTCAAGTTCAGGACAACAATTCCCTCCTCCTGTCTCCGGTGTTTCTGGTAGAAAAACGCTCGGGGGGCTTCCGCATGGTTCTCAACCTAAAGAGAGTAAACAGCTTCTCCCAAACCACACCTTCAAAATGGAATCTCTCTCAACCATCCTGCCCTAATAAAAATCCCACGAATGGGGCAGTAACAATAGACCTTAGATGCATATTATCACATCCCGATGGCCACGAAGCTCGGAGATACTTGGGATTCAAGGTAGAAAACATTTGTTACCAATTCAAGGCTCTTCCATTCGGGCTAAAACCAGCTCCAAGAATTTTCTCCCGCTTAATTCAAGTAGTTGCGGCAGAATTAAAAGACGAGGAATTACAATCTTCTGTTAACCTAGACGACTGGCTCCTTCTCGGCCCGTCAAAAGCCACCCTCAGTCCAATATAGAGGATAGTGATGCAATTAGCAAGGACTTGGGCTTCATGCGAAACGAAAAGAAATCGAAGCTCACGCCAACGACCACTCCAGATTCGGGGCCAGGATAAATATTCCATGCCTTTAGTACGCCCATCCCTCCACAGAGTGGAAAAAATTCTAGCAGTGGGAGCGAGGCTTTTGCTCAACCTGCTTCGCATCTGCCGAGGTTGGCAAGTTTTCCTAGGTCTACTCGCGAGCCTGATAGACCTCATCCCACAATGCAGACGTCACATGAGACCTCTTCAGCTGCATTTCTTGAGACACTTCAAAACCAAGCGTCCACTCCAAGGACCATCCCATCCCACTATCATCCAAAATAAGTCAATCAGTCCAGCAGTGGTCTTCTATCTCTTCTTAAACCAGGGGAAGAAGACCCATTCCAACCCTCACTCTGACAACAGACGCGTCAAAGCTCGGCTGGGGGCTCACATGGACCTCGAAGCCTCGGGCCAATGGGAATCGAGAGAGTCGGCCCAACAATGTCTCAGATGAGAGAGTTCAACTAGCAATGGGCACGCTTCCTACCCCACATTGCAAATCATTTGTGTCCTGGTAAAATCGGCAACAACACTGTAGTATCGTACATAAACAGAGAGGGAGGAACAAAATCACGAAACTCTGTGCAATCTAACGATGGAGATCCTTTCGTGGTGTCAGGATCATCGCATAACTCTGATAGCTCGTCACATTCCCGGGAGACTACCTTGCAGACTTCCTGTCGCGAGGAAAATACCTCCATCGGAATGGCAGCTAAATCGCTCAATAACGATGAAAATATTCACTCAATTCGGACAACCTCAGATAGACCTCTCGCGTCAATTCTGAACAAACAACTTCCAGTCTATTTGCACGAAACACCAGGATCCCCTAGCTTCGCAACAGACTCTCTATCGATATCGTGGAAAGGGATTCTTGCTTACGCCTTCCCGCCCTTTCCCATCATAGCGCAAGTTCTGGAGAAGGTGAGGAGGACGAGGCTCACCTCTCTGACCATGCGTGGCCGAGGGAAACCATGGTTCACGAATCTAACAACCTGTTGGCAGGGACTCCAAGAACACTCCCCTCGTTGCTAAATCTTCTGAATCAACCAGGGACAGAAACCTATTATCCGAATCCAGAGAGGACTGTGCCTAACACTCTGGCCCATTTCAGGAAATGGGCAGCGGACGCAGGCCTTTCGGAGAGAGCAGCAGATATGGCCGCCCAATTCCTCGATCCTCCACCAGGAGTACTTATATTCGAGACTCCAGAGATACTACGATGGTGCAGCAGTCTGCAGGTCGATCCAACCTCTGCCTCTTTAGGTAAGATTGCAGATTTCTTACTTGTTCTGTTGATGATAGTTTATCTATTTCATCATACGAGGTTATAGATCAGCCATAGCGGCGATTCATACAGGATTTGGGAACGGAGAGACTGTCTCCTAATTCAATGTTTCTCTCCGTCTAACTAGATCATTTTTCTTACAGAATCCACCTAAGCAGAGACTCATCCCAAGGTGGGACCTTCCCAAGTCCTTCGAGCTCTAGCAAAGTCTCCTTTCGAACCTATGCATAAATGTTCCCTTCTTAACCTTTCAATAAAGACAGTCTTTCTTATAGCAGTAGCATCAGGCCAACGCCGTAGTCTACTCCATGCTCTGTCAGTTAGGTCAGGTCATATCCGTTGGGGGAAAGTAGGGTTCGTTTGATTCCTAAAGCAGGTTTTCTTGCCAAGAACCAAAGAGAATCTTCTAAACCTTGCCAAATTGTTTTACCATCAATTAGCAAATTCTCTACTGTCTCAGAAGATAGGTTATGGTGTCCAGTTAGAGCGCTTAAGTGGTACATTGACAGAACGAAGTCCATTCGCTCACCAGCCAACTTTTTTATTAGTCAGTAGACCCCACGGGCCGGTTTAGCCCAGATACTGTTTCCCGATGGATAGTTCAGGGTATCAGTCAGGGGGCCCAGAAGCCCTACTTTCAGACTCAGTTAGAGCCCATGACACTAGGGGTATTTCAGCTTCTTGGGCTCTTTTCCAGGGTACTTCTATGGAGGAGATCCTCCAGGCAGCCTACTGGGGCAAGTCCTAATACCTTTGTGTCTTATTACTTATCTGATGTGATTAGTCAGGATACGAGATTCGCATCTGCGGTTTCTGTCGTGTCCTCATCGCTCCTAATTTGTTTTGAATTATTAGGTATGTTTAGCTAGGTTTTTTTGGTGGACCTTTAGGAAGGGCTTCCTTTTTCCACCTCCAGAATTTCTGTGTAATCTAGCAATTTGAAGAGATATAGGTAAGTATAGCGCAGTGTAGTAAATCAGAATGTTCAATTGTGAACATATTATTTACTAACAAGCTATACTTACCTATAGCTTCCCTCCCTTCCTCCCCTGTGTTCGTCGCCCTTCCTTGGTTTTTCACGTGAACGAAAGAGGAAGTAGACGTGTGTGGAGAGGCGTTATATAGTCCCTGCGCAGTGACGGGTTTCCCCGTCGTCTGCTTTCAGGGCAGTTAGACTCTTTTCGAGTCGTTTTATTTGCCGGTGGCTATTCTACTTTTGGGCAACGAATGCAATTTGAAGAGATATAGGGTAAGTATAGGCTTGTTAGTAAATAATATGTTCACAATTGAACATTCTGTTATAGTAATGAAGTCATCAACCAAAATCGCGAAATTTTGCTCTCGCGAATTTCCCCAACTAGTCAAAAATCGCGAAAATATCTGTACGCGAAAATATTGGCTTATACAGTATTAATAATTTGTTTGTTGGTCTGAACAGGCTCTATGTTGTCAGTCTATGATAGCTTGGATGCCAAATAATGACAGTTATTTGCTAATCCACGAAATAACTCACATGATCCCTTTCACCTATCCAAAAAGTGCAGCCAATAAATGACAACAATTGGACACATTACGCCAGCAGGAGTTGCACAAACTAATACCTCGTTTACACTGTGACTCGGGTCACGGGTTCGACACGGCAATTTTATGCCATGTAAACGGGATCAGTGTGATCCATGACCCGGGTTCGACACGCTTTTTTTGCTCCGCCAAAATCGTAGGTTTCGATCCGGGAGGCGGGTTCGACACGGCAATTTTTCTGTGTGTAAACAGAAAGCCGCGTCGAAGTCGATGATCTTCAGGTCAGATATGGAATTTGGCTATACATCGCAACACACATTAATGACGTCCCTCACTTCCGGTCATGATCTGGGAGCCGTGTTGAACTCGCCTTTTTTGTTGTGTATAAACACGATCACAGGTTCACTCTTTGCAGTGTCGAACCCTTCCTGTGGATTCGACACGAGAGCCGAGTTTCAATGTAAACGCGGTATAAGCATTCTACGGGGTACCCATTCACACCTGGGTGGGGTGATGCAACGAAGATAAAAATGCCTTGCTCAAAGCCTTGACTAAAAAGAAGACAGAAAAAAAAACAATGCTTAGAAAGCGACAAACCATAGACTGTGAAAACATGACAGCTTGCAACTCACAGGGCTTATCAGCCATCAAATTCATTTTTTTTTTTTGGGGGGGGGGGTTACACTTTCAGGTCTAAAAACCAGGGATCAGAGGTTTTGAGCGATTTTGCGACATTTCACCTTCCAGATGCTAACTTTCTTTACTCTGTTTCCATCATCCCACGAAAACCCACCAAAGTTATGCTTGGGCCTTATCACCTCATTATAATAGGAGTGGACTGTAGTATTTAAAATGACCAATGTATAAGTTTCTTGTTAAGGCCAAAGGCATTCCTTTGTTAAAAAGACTGACCTATCAAGCCCAAATGATGCTCAAATCAACTGGCTTACCCAACTTAGAAAAAAAAAATGATGTACATACAACACTACTAACTTATACGAAAGAAGAAGAAGTTAAAAAGTCATGTTTTTTTTTAACAGACAAAATTTCGTTAAGCCTCCGTAATGAGAGGAAAGAGGGGTGATGGGTGGGGATAGCTATTTAACATGACCAACGTATGAGTTTCCTATTCAGATGACACATGTAATCATGTAGTCGTTGTAGCCCAATCATCCATACTCGTTACGATGACAGACCCCAAGACCACAAAAAATGTAGATGTAGCTCTAGCACCTCTCTCACTTCTTGACCAGATGCAGGACTTAATGGGCCGGGCAGGATACGATCTAGGACAAATTGACAATCCGATTAAAGATATTCTTCATGGACTTTTAAAGGAAAGGTAATGTGTGTCATGGTTTTATGTAGGGGTGCGCTATGGGTGTAACGGCGGCCATGCCAAGTGCTAATAGGGTTCAAAACCACAAAAGGGAAGCAATGGATTTAAATGATAGAGGCCACATGATGTTTTCAAATTCTTAGAGTTTGTAGTAAAAAAAAATAGATGAAGCATGAAAACATTGAGATGAGATGGCCCTTTATCGGACCAAAGTTTTGAAATTGTTTTGAAATTATTTCTAATCCCATAACTTTGCATGATCACAGAATATCTAGATTTTCTCTCAGCCTGC
Organism: Paracentrotus lividus; assembly: GCA_940671915.1. Lineage (NCBI taxonomy): Eukaryota > Metazoa > Echinodermata > Echinoidea > Camarodonta > Echinidae > Paracentrotus > Paracentrotus lividus. The sequence continues at coordinate 17,246,461 of CALNVZ010000218.1, forward strand.
TAAATTGTTTGAAACTTTGGACAGCTTTATCTTGGGTTTGTTTGCATGCTTGTAATGTTGGTGGAAACCCCCTTATTTGAATAAAAATGGTGATTGAAATAAAAAACACCCTGTTTTCAAGGAAAGGGTCGATGACGCCGGAAAGCTGAACACGGACTCTCTTCAACGCTTTTTGTCTATGCCTATGAGTAGCACATCATGTGGTGAGTGACCCCCCCCCCCAGATTTGCACCGTCTTTCATTTCCTTGTAAATGACTTTCATCAAAATGTATACAGAGAGCAAATCCATTATTGTTGAAATCATACATTTATAAAATTCATCACCCCTCAAACAGGCAAAAAGGGAGAGAGAAATGACACAAACTGTCTTTCAAGAGAGAAATTGATGGGTTTATCAACTGCCAACATGACCTTTACAAAAGTTCTGAAACTGTCACAAATTGCGATGAAATCTGTTCATATTCAATCCACAATTCATTGTCCAAACTAGTACACATCACTCGACATGTCCTAGCAACGGATACTGGGTTGATCTCAAATGCATTAATTAAAAAAAAAGAAAAAAAAAAAGAAGCTTTGCTTCATAATAATAACGTGGTTCACATATTTGAATTGAATTAATGCAATTCTATTGACATCTGTATCCACTAACCATAATGACTTTTCTTGAAAAAAGAATAAGAGATGACATTTAAAGGACAAGGGTGATACTTTTCTGGGTTATAGAAGAATCTTCTTTCATCACATCATCCTTGTATTCCGACCTTTGACATTGTAACGAATGCAAAGAAAATATAAAAAACAGTTATGAAATATCGATTCTAGAAATATCATCACTTATAAAGGTGTTAAAAATAAATATCACTTTTAAAGGTGTCTTTGTCAGAAATGTGATAGCTCCATTAGTAGAATTGTGGATATGTAATAAGGAATTTGGTGGTTCAAAACAAAGTTTTTTTTTTCATCCTGGGACATAAATGCCATAATTTCTCTAAATAGTTGCTTACTTTATGCCTCCTTAGGGTGGTATCTCACTTCGCGGAAACTACTTTGAAACTACTTTGAGACGAATTTGGGACTACTTTGATACGGTTTTTAAACTACTTGGTAATGGTTTTAAAACTTGTCTCCGAGACATCTCCTCAGTCCCCACGGATTGTCATGAGTTGCGGAAACTACTTTGAGACGGTTCATTGAAAATTGTCACAAATACGTTGAGGAGACATCTCTGAGACGTCTCCACGACGGAATAAAGTATCGGAGACATCTCTAATACTTTTTATCCATTGTGGAGACATCTCCGCGAAGTGAGATACCACCCTTAGCAGTCTTATGAAATAAAAACAATCAATCATTCATGTAAGTGGGCTAATTACCTGATGCAAAGGTTGTGAGTTCAATCCCCAACATAGCATTTAGGTTCTTATGCAAGAATTGCATTGCTTCTCCATACCCAGGTGAAGGATGTGAACATTGTTGTCGCTGGAATACATTATAGGACAGCTACCACCTGCCAAATACCTACATTTTGTACCCCCCTCTACACCTAACCTTAACCACAATTCTGGTGGGTTGTTGTCCCAAGGGTAATTGTCCAGGGGGTAGTTGTCCTGATATGATTTTTATTGATCATTACAACAAATAGTGCCCTATTCTACTTTGAACATTCTCATTTTTGCAACAACTTCATTACGGGTTCAAAATCATCCATCTGCTAGATTATATTACAAATGATTTGGCCAATCACATAATAAAAATATAATCACATAATAAAAATATAGGACGACCTTTATTAATTGTGTTCAAAGTTGCATCACTTTTAATTGATTATAAATTACAAAAATACATGCATCTTTAATTAATTGTTTCCAACTTGACTAATTGCAGGATCCTCTGAAATATCCTGTTTTAACCTGAAACGGGTTATAATTACAAAAAAATAAAACAAGAGAAAAACACCCAGCTGGCATAAATCATTCCATACAAATAAAATTTATTAATTTGGTCCTTAATTGATATACATCTTACTATTTAATGACAGATTGAATAACAACACACTTTAAAAAGGAAATTAAAATGACAAACATCCTTCAAGTTTGAAGTAAGTTGACTGCTTACTCTTGACTTCAGGAAGTTGTAGTTTGATCTGAAAATCAACATAGATTTGAAAATGAACCAAGAATTGGATCAAAATATGAATATTTTTGATATCTTCTGAGCAGAAATGAACCAATTTGATTAGCTTATCAGTGAAATGTTACAAGGTACATGTATGCCCTACTATATAAGCCTACCGGTCTGCTGATATCTGAAGTTTTATAATTGATGGAATTGATATTATTAAATATAATACTTTGTAAAGATTTTTTTTTTCTTCAAATAGAGATAATGGTATTTATTATAAATGATATGTTTGCATTAAAAATGCTACTTCTATCACTTTCATTATTATGCATAATACATGTTTGGGGATATACTTTCAAATCCAATAACAAAATCATTGAAACAGTTTATTTTTTAAAAAATTCACTTTCTTTTGCTTTTAGTGCAATAGATGAATTGACTGAATGTATTGATCTAAATAATATGTCTTTTTAATTTGAATATGATTAGATTTGGATGCAGCCACCCAGAAAATAGGACTGATAATTTTCAAGTCACTTTGTTTTATTGGATGTGGTTGTTGTATTCAAATTTGAAGAGAGCTTGGGGTAGGTATGAATTTGAAATGGCCTGGGCAGCGCTGCAGTCAAATCTGTATGCAAGATTTTTGTGGTGGCAATATTTTGTGTAAAAATAAGTCCAAAGAGTGTGTGTGTTATGTTAGAGAGAGAGAGAGAGAGAGAGAGAGAGAGAGAGAGATAGAAATTATTTATATAGAGTTATAAAGAAATAGGAGAAATAGGGAGAAAGAGACAGGGGTAAGGAGAGGAGAAAAGATAGAGAGAGAGAGAGAGAGAGAGAGAGAGATGGACAGATAGAAATAAAATTATATAGAAATGGATGGAGAAGGGCAAGAGAGATAGAGAGAAAAATAGAAAGAAATACAGAGGAAGAGCACGACCGAGAAAGAGTTCAGAGATAGAGAGAAAATGAGAGGAAAAAGAGAGGGTCTGTGCTAAAAAAAAATAAAATGAAATAAAATGGAGGGGGGATTATTTTATGATATGATTTCACTCTGTCTACTATGATGTTCAAATAAAATTATTATTACGCAACTATATATATTGTGCACATATTACCTTTCATCAATTATGATGTATTATATTTCATGGCCTCAGGAGCCTTGTTTCTCTTTACACAGTATTGTAATTGTCTCATTAATTAGACACCACTTCCTGACCAAAACAAGCACTATTCAGTTACTCAATTCACCTGCTATTATCTGCTTAGTGGAAGAAGGGCAGTAACTATTTTATTTCAACACAGACTTATGCCGTTCTGGCTATCATTAGCATCATATGAATTTATTTATATATTTTTTTTAGAAAGCACTATTCTGCCCCCCTCCGATGATAAAAGGAAGCAACATATTAATCAAATATGACTTGTTGATGTTTTCATATTTTATTCAATATCATCTTCTTCCTGGCCAATAAATGTTCATTCAACTGTATGGTAAAACATTGGGTTGCAACAATATCAGGAAAATGTTGTTATTTTACAGGACACTCTATATCACTATTGTCTCTTGCTTTTTTTTTGTCAGAGTATAGGACAGTGAATCAATATTTCTCAAGAGGGAAAAGAGAGAGAGGGAGAGAGGGAAAGAGAGAGAGAGAGAGAGAGAGAGAGAGAGAGAGAGAGGGAGGGAGGGAGAGAGATGGATTTTTGATTTTTATTATTATTATTATTATTTTTTTTTTGGGGGGGGTAGTCTAATACCATTTGAAGTTCAAACTTTGTTCACAAAACCAGTTCCCTTTCTTTGTCGAAATTTTCTATTCCACCTAAGAAAAATTGGTAAGAAATTAGGGTAATCAGATAATTGGAGCCATCTTAAATGCATAAACACTTCCAAGTACAATGGCATCCACTGCTGGAAAGATGATCAATCATTTCTTTTGAATCACATATGTCCTTGATAATTTTTATTAGTATTATCACTCTCAGAAGGCTAATTAGGGCAGGAGTCGTAGGTTTTGTACCATGTTGTGAGTTGGCCGGGTGTCGTGTCGGACAAACTACCCCCTCGGTGGGTGAAACAGGTGATGACTTAAAGTAAACTTATTTTTAATGTTTCTAAACTTTATAAAAATTAAACCGAAGTGCCAAATAACGATCAGAAAAAAAAACCCCAGTAGAAATCAGAGTTTGAGATTTCTCATTGGATGATTTGCAGTGGAAACAAAAACAAGGCATATCATATGGTGTATAGCAATTTAAGCTGTAAATGAGCTCTCTTCATTAAAAGAATCTCAATTTAAAAAAAAAGTATTTAAAAAAAAGGGGGGGGGGGTAAACTGTAGAGAAATTTTTGTTTTCTGAAAGATAGATCCCATAAGAGCTCTTGCAAACTGACTATTTCTTTACACTTATAAAATGTTTAGGTAATCAGACATTAAAGTTATGGAGAATATCAAAATTGTTAAGATTTGTGATAAATTGTTCATTTTTCTTTTGTTATGTTAAGAGGTTCTATCCAATTTACACGTATCTGTCAAACTGAATTATATAGTTCAAATTGCACTACAAATAAAATTCAATTGAGTTTGATATTATAAATTTACTTTCAAATTATCCAGTTAAGTATTGATAGTTCTTCATTTGCGTACATTGTAAACCAAGTTTCTATTAGCCTTTAAATTTAAGTGAATGCACAGTGGGGTTCTGCTCACAGTTGAAAAAAATAATTACTTTATAGATTTCTTGGGAGAAAAAAACTTGGATGTAAACAGTGCAACTGTCATGTTTGAAACATGTTCTATTTTTGTATAATTCAATTCAGATCTTAGTAGGGTAGATATTTCCCACATCAAATTCGTACAATGTACAATGTAATGTAATGTAATACTATGTAACAAATGGCTATAAAGCCGCTTGTATTGTAGTAATACAAATTGTAAACACAATAATTGATACATTTTATTTCTTTGATATCATCTAATAAGTTACAACCTCCATTCCATTTTGAATGGTTACATATTCAGGATTTCATATTATTAGCTCTTAAAGAGTTTGTGTTTTATGTTGTTGTCTTATATATTTTAAAACCACTCAAATCATATTGATTTATCTGCTTAGTTTTGAACATATCAAGAATTGCACTGTGTATGTTTTAAAAACTTCTGCGCTGAATAATATTCTAATTCAGCTTTGAATCAAAATTATTAAAATTAAAGTAATGATTGATAGAAATTTCCTTTTTCAATTCTTTAATTCTTTTCCAATTGTACTTTTGTTCTATGAGAATCTTAGGGCATACTTGTGGTGGTTCAAAACTGAGTTGCATCTTTTTGATGGCAGCATTTATTGTCAGATCCTAGACATGAATAATTGGTACACATCTGTAAATAAAATCCTTTCAAACACCAAATAAAAGAAACATTAAAATGAAAAAAAAAATCATGAAAGCTATGTGAAAGTGCATAATCCCAACTAAATTTTCATTCTGAACTAATCAAAATTCATTACTCTCCAAAATCTTATCAATCGTACCATCAAATTACGCCAATGGTGCACATCATGAAAAGATGAATTGGCAATAATGGAAAATTTCCAGGTCACAACTCGTCAAACAAGGGAGGTGTGGTTTGTCATGCCTTCTGATCACTGCTATTCTCTAAATTGGCCACGCCTGGGTTGTTGTGGCTAATGATGATCCAATGTTTGCAAACTAGGCGTCTGTGATGCTCTGTCTCCCTCTATCTCTCTCGCTCTCTCAATGTGAAGGTCTTTTACGGTCTGGTAGTTGTCAAGGTAACCAATCGGAAGTGATTAACATTTCCATATTTAAAGCAATTTTTGGATGGTCACAATTTTTTTTCTTCATTCAATTTTCAAATGATTTTGAATTAATAAATGACATAAATAGCAAACTGTCTTATGATATAATAATAAAAAAAAAACAGGAACGATATTCACTCAAGTTTCATTCTGTTTTCTTTCGTTTACAAAAGTAGATAAAATCTTTAAAATGCAGAGGGTGTATATTGTTGCATGCATATTGGCAATCTAGATTGTTTGGTGATCCAAAACTATAATTTGCTCATAAGATATTTCAGAAATTGGTGCACTAGAAAAAGAGGAGCAGACTGAAATTCTAAATCAGAATTGTTAACAACATATTCTTTTGGTTAACAACCCATTCTCTTTGATGTTTTAAATAATCAAAGTGATTGAAAATAGATTTCAAACAGAACATGTATCACACACACAAATGTGAGAACCAAAAGCATAATTAGCTTTAACATTGTTTACATTTGATTGTTTGTAGTAGTATTATCAAGCATGACATATAAGTCATGGTCCGTAGATTTTAAAAGAATAAATTTGAGTAATTATTTGTTTTCAATGACCTTCAAACAAAGAATTATTAGTGTTTGATGTACATGATTTATATCAATAGGAAAAAATATGAATACATTGACAAATATTAAATGTTTTGTATCTCTGCCCTAAATAAAATCAAGTTCAAGTACACACAAAAAAGAAAACAATATATTGTTTCAACAATTTTTTCATGTCAAATAGTTTTGGCCAATTTGTTGCGTCTGCGTAGCTGAAGGTCACCAGAAAGACACTTAGCTGTACGCGCTGGTACGCGTGCGCTGACAAACCAATTTAGTGATCAGTCTAAAAAACAAGAGATCACATATTAATAATCAATAATACATCAATTTTTATTTCTTATAAGCTTTTAAATATAAAAAAATATATAATAACACGTAAATGTAATTAAAAAACCTGAGTGCTAAACCTTCAAAACAGTTCAAATCAAATAAAATTGCGATTGCGTAACAGCGTAAGCATTCGTTGCAAGTGTATAAATGCGTAATTTGAATTGGCAATAGATTCCGAGTAACTTCATGACCCCAAAGGAAGCACTTATATTCATAAAAAAGGCCAGAATTCTATACAGCCAATAGGAAAGAAGAATAGATAGATCAAACAATAAAATCGTACTCTTCTATTAGACATTTCAACTGGTTCATTTCCGCCACAAGAAACACTTCTAACCAATCAACAAAAAACACCTTGTCACTGTGGTTTGACATCTTTCTCCATAAAAACACGTGTTATTTGGGGCTTTCAGATTTTGTGTGAAAAGAACAATAAGGGTGTTTTCAAACAAAAAAGGCCAGAATTCCAAAGAAGATACAAAGAAAATTATGTGGTCAATATTTTACATGTATATTCAATATTTATATTCTTTTTCAACTGGTTCGATTCGTAGATAAATTAAAAAGATATGGGGAATTATAAAAGTAGAAATTCAACGTTTTTGTAATTAATGTACACAGGTCTATGGCGAAAGTTTGGCGCGCGCGAGCGGAGAGGCAGACTCGCAAAATGCAACAAACTAATTGGTATGAACCCCCTTTTGCTTTTTGTTTTGATTTTTCTACCTCTGTTTGCTTTGAAAGGGAAATTATTGTTCCGGTCATGGCATTAAAATGTGGAAGACACTGTCTAAAAGTGATATGGAAAGGTTGATAACAATTCACCTAAACATTATTTTGTGCTGTGAGGTTTTGGAATCGCCAAAATGATAAGAGATTAACCCAAATTGAGCTTTGAGTCACATGCACTTACACAGAAATGCATGTATGGGGTAACACAATATGTTCGGGACCCAAACATATCAGCTGTTCGGTATATTTTAGGTCATATTATGACTATTAGGGCAAATAAAAAGAAATCTATAATTGTGGAGCTTTTTATTATGATGTTCTTGCCTAATGGCATAAAAATAACATGAAAACTCACAATAATTTTATTTATCTTTCCCACACCTTCCCACAACACTAGATTCTCTTTAACCGTAATAAGTCACAATTTTCTATCTTAACCCTTTGACTATGATAACATGGTGCATTGTGTAAATGAAGGATCTTGCTTGGCTGCCATTGAACTTGGCTCACACATAATAACAATGAAAATACATAAGTGACGAAGAGTAAATAGAAGGCACCAATAGTTTTCTACGAAGAACAAATACAGAATTTGAAAGGAATAGGTTGTTATGAACATGGATGTTATGAGTACGAGCCATTGTTATTTATATTGTTCAACTGAGGTTTGGTTTTCTGTTGTTTTCATTTGAAGTTTGCTGAGAGAGAGAGAGAGAGAGAGAGAGAGCGAAGGGGTGAGGGGGGGGGAGAACAGAGGGGGAAAAAAAAAAAAATGGATTTAACCCTGAAATATTATACATTTTTTTTTTTTGTAGGGGGGGGGGTGGGGTGTATATTTGATTGTTGAAAAGCAATGATTAAAAAAAAAACACACACATGGAGTATAGGTAAATAGAAAAAGAGCAGAGATAGAGAAAAAAAATGTGTCCTGTAACTTCACTTTTGTCCATTAAATGAGGAAAGGTTTTGAAATGAGAAGGGTGGAATATTATCCGGGTTTCATTTTTATTTTCATATTTTGTTACATTTACAATAATTGAAATGTCAACAAAATAACTGAACTTATTACTTTTGAATGGCTATCCTATGAGCATATTTCGCTTGAAGGTTTGTTATTTCACAATCATCTTTGTAGACACTTTTTAGGGGGCTTCTTAATCAATTATAAGAGTGTAACATTAGAGATTAATGAAGTTGGTTTTAATTTTTTAAATTTATGTTTACTGCAAATCTTTTTCAGTATTGTCTGTGGTGAAGGCATAATGTAATGACATTATTCAGGAATCAAACGATGAGCACAATGTTTGCCCATTCGGTTAGGTATCACAGATAATTATGTGGTAATGATATCTATCTTAAGGTATATCTACCGTTTGTTGTGATAGCTTTGAAGAAAATAATAAGGAATTGAATCATTCTAATGTTCAATGTCCTTTGTGAGGAATGGGTAGAATGATGTTACGAAGAACTACAAACCACATAATTTAGATCTGTTCGATAGTGAATAGCTAATCTATTGATAGAGAAAGTCAATTTAAAGGGAGAGAAAGAGAGAGAGAGAGAGGGCGATAAATTAACAGAGATAGGGAGGAGAGATTGAGAGAGAGAGAAAAGTGAACAGAGAGATAGGGTACATTCATGGGTCAATTTTAAATTTAAACAGGAAAATGAATTATATTGATACTTATGAATAATGCAAAACGCATTTACAAAACACATACATCTAGAGGTTACGTTTATGGTTCCATTTTGAGTCAAATAAAATACGTCTTTCAGATCTCCTGTTCTAAGAAAATTTAAATGCTGAAAAAGTTGCGTTTGAAAGATTGATCAGGTCCATGACAATCATGACCCTGAGCAGGGAACTTCAAGGCATTTCAATATAATCAGTGCTAATTTTTGACCATGTATGGTGCAAGAACTGACCATGATTGTGTTTTGTTTCATGATTCATGTTCTTGTTCAATCTTTTTGCTCGACCATGACACACCCTAAGAGGAACAGTAAACATTTGGAACAGGAAAACATCCGTTTTATTTTCTCAGAAAACGCTGAATGCTGTTTGTTGACCCATAAATGCCTCCCGTGTACTATCAGAAATTCTATGTCCTCAAATCGAGCAGAAAGAACCCGGGTTTCAGCTCATCAAAATACAACATCGACAGAGAATAAAGATCATACGGTCAATGACCAAAACCACCAAAATGTTTGAGGCTTCTTCGATAATGTCAGCAGAATCACTAAAAAAGAAAAGAAAAGAGAATAAACAAGTATCATATTCGCCTTTGTTGATTAATAATGACGGGCAGACGGGGGAAGGAAAAGTAGGATTGGAAGTTATGTGTGGTTATACCAACTTACTTCAAGCGAGTGGTTAACACAGGAGTCATCTGAACTTGAGAGGTGAAGGGGGCCGGCTTCACCCCCTCCCCCCCCCCAAAAAAAAAAAAAAAAAAAAAAAAAAAAAAAAAAAAAAAAAAAAAAAAAAAAAAAAAAAAAAGTAAATAAGTAATAAAATAATATTAATACCGGTAAACTAAAAAAATTTGACACCCTCCAATAAAAGAAATAAATGTTGGACAAGACTCAAGTCTTCTCAAGCCAGAATACTATGCACACTTAAGATCGACTCCCCCTCCCATGCAAATTGCATGGCTACCCCCTTCCTCTCAAAATTGGATGGCTACGCCCCTGGTGGTTTGTTGTAGATTTAAGAGGAGAAGTGGGAAGGATACCTTTGGGAAGAATAGCTGTCAAACCACACCAACTATCAAACTATGGAACGAAGGAAACACAATACTTTCAGGTGTGAAATTAGAGAAGGGTGGGGGAAGGGGGTCTGTCATAATTTTATCTTTGCCTTGTTTGAATTGCTTGTTACGCTCATAATTCATTAAGTTTCTGGGAAATTTAAAGTCCTACATAAACTTGCAGATTCTGTAAAAAAAGTTGGAAAGAGAAAGAAAATGGTATTCTGTTATTTTATTTTTACTTTCCTCCTTTACTTTTATACGTAGAGGGTGTCAGTTATACCCTAGAGTTTAACTCCCTGTATCAACTTATAATCTAGATTTCTAGGATTTTATGCCCAAGGTAAACTAGCACTTTTAAAACAATTGTGCAAAGTGTAGTAATTTTAATATACCATATTCTGCTTTTCTGCGGTTCCCCCAGGCTTAACAATTAATTTTTGATGACCTTTTTGTAAAGAAAAAAAAAGGATTTAGAGTCATATGAGTCAACCCATTTACTTATATTTTAGGGATCTTATGAGAAAAATTTACACTTCAAAAAGAGAGATTAAAAAATGACAGTTGTAATAATCAGTTTCTCTTTTGTGCTCTCTTCATCTGTCAATTAGAATTACCATCATTATACATTTTTTCTGCCTTTCTCTCTTACTTCTCTTGGAACTTTATTTTAATTCTAAAACTTAAAAAAAAAATGTCCTTATCACATTAACTCTTTTATGCTATTGGCCTACATGTATCCTATCAGTTATTTCCATAAATTAACACCCTAACCCTTAAGCTTAGTGAAAGGATAAGCATTAAGATAAGGGTTAAGATTAGGTTTAGTGCAGGAGTAGAAGGTTTCAGTTAAGTTTAGGTTATAGTAGGGTTGGGCGAATCTCAACTTTTTTTTTTCAAACGAGTTGTTTCTACAGTAAAATTTGATGTAGAAACTGAAAATGACAATTATTTTTGCGTACGATGACGTCTTACGTAGCTAAAGTGCAAAAAAACAAAATGGCTGCCGAAATGGCGTATTTTGCCCAATTATCACACTTTTTATAGGTATAAACCACTTTTATTACGTTTTTATATGGATTTCGGGTGTCAGGGAACCCAACATGATTAATCCAACATGATTAATCCTACCTAAGTTGATTGTTGGTGTAGTTTGGTAGTTACTTTCAGTCAATATCGAGCAAAATTCACCTCATATCAAAATCACTAAATAACTATAACACATACTAGGTACATTAGGTCATTATAAAATTGTCAGATTTGAGCTTCTAGACCATCAAAATCCATAAAGAAACAAAATAAAACCGGTTTATAGCTATAAAGTGTGTGATGAATGGGCAAAATACACTATTTCGGTTTTTTACACTTTAGCGACGTCAGACATCATCGTACACAAAAATAATTGTCATTTTTGGATTCTACATCAAATTTGACTATCGAAACAACTTGTTTGAAATAACTTCTCAGAAAAAAGTAATTATTTGCCCAACCCTATATAGTTATAGGATAAGATGTATGTTATCAGGAGTGTGAGTTCATGAAAACACCAATATTCTATCTTATCATTGTTGGAAGTACATGTACAGGGGACATAATGATGTAATCATATTTCTGTGAAACAAACTCTTATCCAGAAAGGCCCTGGATGTATTATTTCATAATCATTCGTTGAATGTCATTAAGTTTATGTGTGCCAAGAAATGTAAGGTTATTACACTAATGAAATCTAGAGCAATAAACTCTCCTTACCAGGTTGATTGAACTCACTTTTGATGTCAACAAGTTTGCAAATATCAAACACCTTTATGTTGAATGTCAAATGTTCTATTCAATTGTCTATTTGATTCTGAATTGAAATTGCATTTCTATATTATACAATAACCATTGACGAGAGCATTTAAAAATACAGTCATTGTTGGAGAGAACCTTTAAACAGAAATAAATGTTTCTTCGAGGCTATATCCCCCAGGCGTATTTAATTGTATCTTTCTCAAGCTCCATGCTATTTAAGACTAACCTAATATGTTATTTATATTCCTGGAAATGAATAAATTAAATAAGAAACATATAATTTGATAAAAACTTTACCTGTATAATTTGCTTGTCTATAAAGACTAGTACATGTTTCCCATTAGAAATTTCTCTCATTGAAATGTATAATATAAAAAACTGTCTATTTTAAAGTCAACATGTCCAGTAAGATTTTGTATCATTTTTTTGCCTTTGCTGAAATGGTCCAACCTAGGCAATATCATCTTGCATTCAGAGTATTAATTTTAATTCAATAATTCATTTCAGGTGAAATCATACTTTTCCTTACATTTTCCTCCAAATACTACATCTCTCCCGGTATGATATTGGGACATTTTATAAAGACCTTGACTTCTGCATGATGTCATTCCTATTTTAGGGTTATTCTAAGTTAGTAGCACCCTGTGTAAGTTCATGGGGTGAAATAAAAGTGAACCAAAACTCATAAAAAGTGAGCTTTGAACTGGCTTCTATCCAAACCTGCACATATCCACTAATCCTCTTCCCCATGATGGCTAATCTCAAAAAGGTCCAACTACCCTGGTCATTCTGGAAAATATTATTAATGCCAATACCAAGAATTGCCCATTAAAGGATGAGTCCTCCCTTAAAATTGATTTTGTTTTAATGGAAAGCAGAAAATGAGGGAAACGTATAAGTAAAAGTTTGACAAAAATCCACCAAAGGAAAACAAAGTTTATGCATGTTTTAAAGCTGGGTTATAGTTTTGGTAACCAAAAAGGAATCGGAATAAAACCGATCAAATATAGTTTTATGTTGTCCGCATTGCACTAAAAGATATGTGTGAGAGATCTTGTGACATTCCTTTCATGATTTCCGATGAATTTCAGTGAAAATGTTTGAAAGAAACATAATGTAAAGATTGTTTTAGACATTTTCTGCAGTGCCTGCTCGCCTTAGCTTACGTCAAGAACGATGCGTAACGATCTGTGTGTATCACCCACACAAGAGAACTGGTTGTCCATGTGATGCGAAAAAAGGTTTCGGGTCCCCGACTTTCCATGTTTTATACTTATATTGTGAAATAAAGACACTAAAACGAGATTTCAAGTAATATAATTGTCTTTTTATAAAAATTATTGAATTCAATCCTTCATATTATCTAACTGTGAATACAAATAAAAATTTTCCTTCTCCCAAAAATGAAAACTATACACCAACTTTAAGTTTTGATTTTGTGACATCATTTGTGAACTGCTCTACCATGTGTTGTGATGTATAAATTCCATTGATTTTTCTTTTTCATGACTCTTGATTCCGGAGTAGAATCTATTTCAAAGAGGAATGTGTATTAACATGGATTTTAATATCGAATGCTCATGTGAAACTATTATTATTCTTCGTCTTAAAGAAATGACAATAGAGGGAGATATCACTTACACTTTCATCTCATTTTCCGTCTTCAATCAAAACCAATTAAATTTGAGGGTGAATTCCCCCTTCAATGATTCCATACTTCTTATCTATTTTTGAATAATACAGATATGTAGAAAAGTTTACTATAATTTTTGGCAGAAAATAGAATACAATATGAATAGTGTAATACTTTTTTTTTTTTTTTTGTAATGTGGCGCTCATGTTGTTTTTGGGATTAAAAAAAGAAGAAAATGTAATAAAAAACACCTGGTATCTCAAATTGCTATGGAAATATTTATATTGTAATGAAACCACACATGTTATAGTTGTATGATATAATTTACAGGCAAATTAAAATCTGTTCAGCAATCGAAAATGACACAGTTTTGTAGAAAGTAAACAAAACTCTCTATCTTTTGATGATATGGATCTCAAATATTTTGTGGTGTAGAGTTGGCCTTCGTCTTTGACAGCAATTAAAATTGGGATTAGTGGTATATTATTTGATTTTCAGCACATTTTTGGCAACTAAACATGTATGTAATTGATTCTACCTGCGGACTCAGATGGTATAGTTTTGAATTTTAGTATGTGAGGATGAAATAATAATAATTGGATATTAAACATATAAATCAAGGTGATGCTGATAAGATTTCACTTGCCCATTTCATTTTTTTTTTTTTTTTTTTTTTTTTTTTTTTTGGGGGGGGGGGGAGCGGGGGTTTTAGATGTTTTAGCTAGTTATAGATTTAAATTCAAACTTGTAGCAAGCAACAATTTATCTTAAAAGAATTCATTTCGAGGGATAATCCTCACCAGAAACACTTGTTTCTCATATGTGTTGAATGTAGCTCTACACAACAACACATCTTCCTTACATTATATTTTTGACTTGATCAGTAACTTTCTACCTCAAAACAAGGATGTGATATTGTTAAAGAAGTCCTTGCTCCAAATTAGACATTTGATCTCATCAGTCAGTTTGTTCAGAGAGAAAATGAATGGCAGTATTTCACTTAGTTCATTCAGTGAGTCCCAGAATGATTATTACATGAATGGCTACGTTATATACGTTGTACTTCGCCACAAGATGGCAGTATTTCAAAGTTTTTTCAGGGTGTCCCCAAATGTTTACAACATTTAAACTTTAAAGTTTCCTTGTTTGTATTAAAAAAGTAGGAAGAAATATTGTTTGTCCTTCCAAAAGTTTGTAAATTCATGTCCAGTATAAATTTGTAAGAATACATGGTGTCTTGTAATTCAAAATAAACAAAGACAAATTTATAAGGAAAATGCTTGGAACACGTACTAGTCATTCCAGAGTGATGGCAGTATTTCACATTATAGTACAGTCAAAGAGCATTGCACTTCTGAGCACACACACAGTTGAATGTAGACAGGTATTTAAAGGGATATTAAGTGGTGTACAAATTGTGTTCACATGACTGATGAAACAGTAATCTGTAATAAAAATCTTAATCCCTCATTAATAGTCTAAAGTGATTGCTGACTGGTTTTGAAAGTTAACATTAGCTCTCGAAATGAAATTACAAATTAAGTAAACGTGGCTTGCATTGATTCTGAAATGCAGTATAATGGGTTCCTGAACCAACGAAATATAAAGCAGCATATGAAAAGTACATTTACCCATTCGCAGTCTTGTACCATAACTGTTCAACAGTTATAATATTTTGTGTAATTGTGAATATTTAGTGTAAATTTTTGTTTGATGCTGTGAAAATTCATTTAACTACAACTCCTGCTTTTGTTTCAAATTATTCTGTATTAAGGAAGAATCTGTATAAAATAAAAGTCAAGTCAAGAACAAACATTCAAATCTTCATATAAGTGAACTCAGAATTGATTACATGGATAGAATTAAAAATGTAGAATGTGTATGGTGGCTCGGGGTCTTCCCACGAGTCCTCGTCCCGAGTCCTACGTCCCACGAGACCTCCAGGTTCCACGAGTCCTACGTCCCACGAGGTCCGATATTTTCCCACGAGTCCTACGTCCCACGAGACCTACGTCCCACGAGTCCTACGTCCCACGAGGCCGAGAATTTTTCCCACGAGTCGCGTCGAGTCCACGTCCCACGTCCACGAGTTCTACGTCCACGAGACCTACGTCCCACGAGTCCTACGTCCCCGAGCGAGGATTTTCCCACGAGTCCTACGTCCCACGAGTCCTCCTTGTTGGAATTAGGAGTCGTGGGAAAATACTCGGCCTCGTGGGACGTAGGACTCGTGGGACGTAGTCTCGTGGGACGTAGACTCGTGGGACGTAGGACTGTGGCCGAGGACTCGTTGGGCACCGTACGACTCGTGGGAAAATACTCGGCCTCGTGGGACGTAGGACTGATGGGACGTAGGTCTCTGGGACGTAGGACTCGTGGGAAAATATTCGGCCTCGTGGGCGTAGGACTCGTAGGGACCAGGCTCTCGCACTGGACTTGGACCGTTGCGCACGACGGACCGTGGACCCTCCCCGGTGGCTCAGGGGTTTCAAAGGCATTTGACCATTTTTACAACTCTAGGCAAACATATACAGTTGAAAACTTGGCACAAAATTATTTTACTTCAATGTGTATTTGAATCTGTAAAAAAGTCTTTGACTAAACAATAACGTTTTTGTTTTCTTCATCAGGTTTGCTTTAGGAGATTGCAAGAAACCAGTATATGAGTCTGCATCCCTTGTTGAAGATATAGTACACCATCAGATGACAATATTGGTAAGGATATCAATAAACCATTTAAATCGTGTTATCTACTGGAAGGGGTTGAAATACCTTTCTCAAAACATAATGTAATATTATTTTACTTCTGGGACCACAGGTACATGTATCTATCAATTTATCACAGAGTCTAAGATTCTGATAGTCATCTCAATATTTTTCCTTTTGAGGAGCACACTACAATGCATATCACTGAGTCTTAACATTTTTTAAAAATGTTAAGATGTTGATGCTTTCAAGATTTTGACTAACGACTTCTTATGACAGTTTAAAGGGAAGTAAAAGTCTCTTAACATGAAGACAAATATGAAAATAACCACATAATGCTAGCAATTTCAAATTACAAGTGTACAAAGAATTTTGATATAACAAAATACTTAAAGGAGAATGAAACCCTAGGATTCAGTTGAATTGTATGAAACAAACAAAATCAAAGAAAGAGATTAAAGAAAGTTTGAGAACAATTGAATAAATAATAAGAAAGTTATATGCATTTGAATGTTGTGATCACTAACGCTATGGACATCCTCACACTGGCAACAGACCCAAGATGTGTGATGTCACACATGAACAACTCTCCCATATGACATACAAAAAAATACCCCAAATACTTCTAATGGTAGTACAGACTCTTCACCAATGATTATATTTTGTGAAACCTGTATCACATGCCCTCCCGTGAAAAGAATCTCAGATCTTTTAACAGATTTAATAAAAAAGACAATTTGAGTGAAATATGTACAAAAGTAATGGGAAAGTTGTTCACGTATGACATCACACATCTTGGACCTGTTGCCAATATGAGGATCCCCATAGCTGTAGTGATCACAACATTCAAATGCTCATAACTTTCTTATTATTCATTCATTTTTTCTCAAATTTTCATTGATCAGCTTCTTTGATTTTTCTGTTTTGTTCAATTTAATGAATTTCTAGGGTTTCCTTCCCCTTTAAGTTATAAACAAATATACTTATGACTGTGATCAGTACTTGTGCTGAATGATTGAAAATTGATTGGTATAGCACCAAAGAACATGTTCCAGCCTAATATAACAAGCTATTTTTCCAGTTCCAAAGGTAAATCATTATAAAGAATTTCTATTTATATTGTACATGTATCAAAATTGCCATCTTCTTTCTGTTTTCAGCTGCAGAGGGCAGCAGACATCTGTATATTGAGAGGAGCAAGGTTTATCAGTATTGAAGACTTCATCTTTCTGATGAGGAAGGATCATGATAAGCTGAGAAGATTGTTCCAATTTCTGAACTTCAAAGATATGGGGACTAAGCTGAGCAGACAGATCAGCGTCGAGGAAGAGGATGAAATGATATCAGATGGTGAGAATGGTCAAGGATTTAAAGGAGGAGAGATGAACAGAGATTGAGAGAGGGAGAGAGAAAGGAGGAAAACGGCAGAGTTGGTAGAGTATATGGGGAATAAGCTTGGCAGATGAGCATCGAGGAAGAAGAGGACATATCAGATGGAAAGAATGGTTGAAGATTGAAAGAAGGAGAGATGATAAAAGAGAGAGAAAGAGAGAGGGGAGAAGGTTTGGGGTTGGTAGAATGCATGGGGACTTAGCTTAGTAGACAATCAGCATTGACGGGGAAGTTGACACAATATCAGATGGTGAGAATGACTGAAGATTGAAAGGATGAGAGATAAAGAGGAAAGAGAGAGAGAGAGAGAGAGAGATAGAGAGAGAGATAGAGGAGGGGGTTGAAGTGTTCGGATAGGCAGAAGATATTAGGACTACACTTAGCTGAGAAACCAGCATACAAAAGGAAGACGACAACTTAGATGGTAAGAATAGTTGAAGATTGGAAGGAGGAGAGATGAAAAGAGATAGAGTGAGAGGCGAGGGTGGGGAGGAGGGAGTGTTGGGATAAGGAGAAGATATGGGGACTACACCTAGCTGAGAGAAATCAGCATAGAGGAGGGAGACGACATTTTAGAAGGTAAGAATGGTTAAAGATTAAAAGGAGGAGAGATGAAGAGAGAGAGCGAGGGAGAGGTAGAGGTAGAAGGGGGGGGGTGGAATAGGGTTGTTGTTGGGAAGAAGATATGGGGTATTAAATCAGCAGACAAATTGACATAGAAGAATTGAAGAATGTTATGGCTTCATGTTTGTACTTTTATTGTGTAGCCTGTAGAATTCTCTTAGATAGCAATTATCAAACTAAAGAGACTACAATATTCAAATGAAACGGAAATGTATGTAGATAAATAATAGATAATACAAAGTTTCTGTATTTTAAATTATCTACATATACCACGAACCTTGCTTTTTTCAGAACTCAAGGCTACACAGGCAAAGAGACGTAAGCTGTGTCAGGATATCCTGTCTAGTATTGACCACACGGGGGAGCTCTCTAGTTTGCTGGACTCCGACGAGGCGGACTCGGTCAAGCTTGAAAGACAGGACCGGGCAGACCAGAAGGCGCGAGGGATGGACTTGAATTCGTACAAGGAATACGCAGAGGCTAGGAGAATGAACTTCAGTACGTTGAGACAACTCTATTAAGTTTAATTAATATGTAGGAAAGAGTGAGCAGTCTATAACAATTATGTCTTCTTGTATGATCTATGGTAGGTGTACATGTATGTGTTTAAGTGAACGTTATGCAGTCATGTATAGAGAGCGGCGGGGGGGGGGGGGG
>CALNVZ010000218.1:17265601-17341588 GCA_940671915.1 Paracentrotus lividus
TTTGGAAAACATACATTTGGCATGTAAAAAAAAAAAGGTCAGAACTCTTTCTAATTTGCTGGCTGCATCTCATATTTGCAACCCCTGGATCCACCCTGGGATATAGCTTCATGATCTGCTGCTGATATGTTGCCAAATTTTTTGAAATGTTCATATTCTAATTATAATAAAAGATTGCAGGTTTTTTAGATAATAATTATCTAAATCCATGAGATGTGTGCATCCAATATCTCCTCGTCATGGAAATGTTACAAGAACTTCATATTTTCAAAATTGACTCATTCTTCAAAAATGAAAAATGTGATGATGTAGTTTCACATCCCATCTAGGTGCTTCAAAATTCAGAAGCCTGTCCAGTGAAAACAGGACTATGAAAGGGAAAAGACGTCTGTTACTTATCCTGCAAATTTATAAAGTATAACATATTTAAAGCTTTATTTTATTAAAACATAATCCTGTAATTTTAGGGTTTCATGAGGTATTGTAAAGGTACAGGTGTAGTTTCTATGTGTCTTTAGATTTCTGCAGGTTGTAATGATATCCAATTTCTTTTTATTTCTCGTTATATCTACTTATCTTCTATTTCAAAGTGCTTAGAGACTTCATTGTAAGTTGCGCTATATAAAAATAAAGTATTATTATTATTATTATTAAACTACTTTCACTCTTTCAATATTTCCATTGCAGTTAAGAAATCCAGCAAGTTCAAGGAATGGTTGGACATAGGTAACCTGGAACCCAAACCAAATGCATTCGCTATGGAGATTGTAGGCTATCTAGCTCATGAAACGGTAGCTCAGGTGACTAATAATTAGAGGAAAATTGCCCCTTTCATTTTAACAAACGTATCCAACCTAAGGGCTGAAAGAAACCCATCCCTTAAAAATGAATAAGCATCATACATGTAGATATCACAAAAATCGCATTGGAAAATCAAATGATTCAGACTCTTTATGACCTCACTATGACATTTTAAAGATGGAGCCCTTAACTTGCCAAAAGTTGCACCCCACCACAATAAAAATCTTCCCCTGAAAAAGAAAACAAAATGCAACAAAAAAATTGGAGAGCCAGAAAAGAAGTGCCCTAAATTCTTTCCCCTTTCTCACATCATGTTTTTTTAAAGCCATAGTTTCACACTAGAAATTTCATTTGTTTTAAACATTATTGGCATATAAGGGGCTGCTAAGTAAGTATCTGTTTAAATCATTTTAATATCTATTTGTGGGATTATCTTGGATAATTATTATTATTTTATTATTTCACAAAGTTAACACCGTATCCTTTTAAACTGATCTGATATGTAGTTCTCTGCACAAGAGATCTAAATGCTTGTTTTAAACAATTATTTAACAATATTCATTTGTTTTAACAATTTATTACTGTTCTCTGTTGTTTCCTCAGATTGTTGACCTGTCATTACTCGTCCAAAGAGACATGCTGGCATCACCCTGTGACCCCATCTCGAAATCCATGACCCCTATCTACTTCAGTAACCTTTCACCTTTAGCGACCCACCCCCATCATGCCAAACTCAAATCAACCATCACCCCTCCGTCCACCCCCTCCCAATCCCCAGTCCCCTCCTCCCCAAAGTCCCCTACGGACAAAATGGTATCACCTTTCCTATCCTCCACTAATGGTAATGGCAATGGAGGTAACTTGAGTGCTTCTAATAATAGCAACAACTCGGACAGTTCATCGCAGTCACAGGGGGATGCCAAGGCGACTGTTGCGCCAGGAGGGACGACTTCAAAGTCAAAATCAAAGAAAAAGAAAAAGGTTTGCCGAAAGCCATTTTACTGTTCTATATATTTTACGTTGCAGAGAAAAGTAGTAATATCAGTTTGCAGTTGTCACTTCTGTATTACGATTGATCATATTGTAGATTTTAACATTATCTCATTATGTGTGTTGGCATTGACATTTTGGTGATAAGGATGGGTTTTCATAATAACACGTTAGTATATAAAGAATGAAATCATTTTATTACTTAACTTTGTTTCATCATGAAAACTAAATAAATTTTTTGATGTTGGTATCTTTATAAGAATGGTACCCTATCTCAAAGCCACTCAGTCAATAACATGTAATTCAACCTCACCATATTATTGAAGCTCTTATTATACTATTGAATTGTTATGAATATAAATGTACTATTATATTGCACTATTTCATTGTTATAGATATATTTTTACTATTGTATTTTACAGGATCGTGGCTCATCGTTAGCCGCCCTGAGTCAGTACCGTGCTATTCAACCTCATCATATCATGGAAGCCATGAGGAGATATACAGATGTTATTCAACCGATGGCTTTCTTCTCGGTAAGACACACCTCTAATAGAAAATTTAGTTACCAATAACCCTGTTACCAGTGAGAAATATCCCCCTTGTAAAAAGTCACAAGAGACCCCATTGTAAGTCAGGACCACATATCACTTTCTGCCCTGTACTGCCTATCAAAATCAGCCATTTTTCCCTTGTTGGCATGAACCACTCTGTACAAAAATGGAAAAAATGGTTGTTTTTTACTTGGTGTATGGGTCCTGGAGTAATCTAGGCTTTGGTACATGTATGTCATTTTTCTTAGTCTTGTCATACCATGAGGCCTGACCTCAAAATAAGCCCCCCCCCCAATTTTTTTCTTCTTTTATCCGCCTGCCTCTTTGTGTCATAGGCATATGATCATGCCCCCCCCCCATGAAAAAAAAAGAAGAGGATTTCAGACTTTTTTTGTAACAAAGATATCTTCTGTAGTTCAAATCCCATCTATTCCACTCACGTCCTTTGTTAAGGCATTAATCTATGAAATTGCCACGCTCGACCCAACTGTGATAAATGTGCACTGGCTTAAAGTGCTTTATCAAGGCAGCTACTGTAATCGTGGAAATATTCCCGGTACATTAATTTTCGCTGATTTTTCACGAATATATATTATGAGCATGCTTTTTTATGCATGAATTGGGTGTGTTTAATTGCGTGCTCATTAACATGCAGCGCGAATTCAAGAACCTGTGAACATTCTTTGAGGACGCTCAGCGCGAAAAATTAATTGTGCGAAAATAACAGCGAATACAGTACATGTATGTCTACATCCAGCCACTTTGCCTCGGAATAGTTTACTAGATTGATCATGCAAAATTGCTGTATTAGTACAATTACATTATTTTATCTGCTTTTCCTCTTTCCTACCATCCAGAAATGTGTGTCCAAGGGAATGAAACCAAAGCTGCTAGTCCTGTAAAAGAACAACTCTTGGAGACCTATCCTATACATGTATATGCTGCCATTCCAGTTGGATAGGTATCCACTGCTTCTTCTAAAGAGTCATGAGGCTTCTTGTCATACTGTATGGTCCTGGTTCCCGATGTAGTGGAAAGTGTCTCATTCACACGCTCCAATGCTCCAGATTTTATTGTCTGAAACAAAGGTGAAACAGAAATTCTTTTTGTTGCCAATAGATCATTGGCCCGGTAGCCACTGAGCAGCGCCAGATGGACGTTGCTCTATCCCTTTCTTGTTGAACGACAAACAGGGTAGCAAGAACTCCCATTTTCCAACGTCTTTTGGTTTGACACGGCCGGGAATCAAACCCACAGCCTCCCGATTATGAGGTGGACTCTCTAATCCATTGAGCCAACATATCGGTTGCGTATTTCCATGTCTGTTGCGTCCATGACCGTTGCATCTTTCCTGCATAATGTTTAAACAAAACAGGTTGAACAGTCCAATTATCAGACATCCAATCCCTTGTAATTAGACTCTTCTCCTTTCAAAAACACATGTGGCAAGCCTCTAAGGAAACAGAAGACAGAATTAGAGCATTTGTAAACTAAAGGATGCGCTTCGTTCTTATAGCTGTAAAACACCCCAGTATGCTTTGACAACAAGCTTTGGCTCCAGTGGATGAGGAAAATGAACGCACAAAAGACATCGTTGCTGGTATAACCTTGTATCTAAAAAATGTCAAATGTTTGGGAACATGGCGGCCAACGCACTATTACATATGGCATCGCCTTTTCTTTGACACGTTGTGGCGGCTTCATTCTAGAGGTATGAGAGCCAGGATTTGTACAGGACATCACTTGAGTGATTACCGGGAGGTTAAACTTTCAAAAATTCTTATTTTTCGTCAAAATTTGAGAAACAAGGTTTCATCAGCCTTTGGACGATATCTAAAATGGAGGAGTATGTGTAAACATCCGTAATGATTATTAAGAAACTTTTTTGAAAAAAACCTTGAATAAAACTCATTCCTGTCTACTTATGCAATTGTTAACATTTTGTATTATTTTGTTCAGTTATTGTAAAAATGTATCAATCTGATGAGGATAAATCAGAACAACAGTAAGTTGAAATTGCTTATTATTTGTATTTTGTATCATTGATTATTTTATGTGGAAGAGAAAGCAAGAACATGCTGATAAGCAACTTAGGGGTCAATGACCTATCCCATCGTACAATCATTTTACACACTGTGATTGATTATATCTGCATCTTTCATAAGACAAGATATGTTTTTAAAAATGTGTGGTTTATAACAATCTACATGTTGATATCAGAAAAGGGTCACATAATGCTGCACTGTTACTCATGTCACTGAACATATCATGCCCGATCTTGCAATTATTATTATTTTTTAGTCGTAACGAAATCTGATAGTGCTGTGTGCCAAGTTGTATGGGTTTTGCATATATCAATCGTTCTCTGCAGTTAGAAATATAGACAACATTGGCAAGTAGTAGCATTTGTCAAAACATATTCAATGTTTCTTTTTCATCTAAAATGTTAGGAAATGGAAATTTAAACTTTTAATCAGTGATTGCTAAACAAAATATTATTGTATTGAAACTTTGTAACTCTTATGTGTACTTAAACTTATTTTGCATGTGCATTGTTTATCCTTTGGCTGAAAACCTTCACAAAATGTACTTAAAACGGATATTTAAAACCGTCCAATCATTTCTTTCTATATCTTTTTTGTTGTTGAATTTGATGGAAGTGATTTAAATATATGTACATGAAATACAATTGTTGAGGCTGAAGACGTTATTCGTGTGTAATTGGACAATTGTTTTAAAATACAATTTATGTAAGTCTCATGTTTTTATAAGACTTACAGGCTTTTATATTATTATGCTCAATCAAAAAGGAATGGGGGGGGGGGGCTGAATATATATTCAATTTCAGCTAGAATTGTTATAAGCACAGGTTGTACACATACTGTACATTGTCTAGAATTTAAAGCGATGAACTTTTTTCCCTTTTTTTTTTGAAGCCAAAATGTTGAAGAAAAAAAATGACTACAAGTTCCCTTGATAGTACTTCTACCTGTATATTAAAGTTGGTATTAAATTTCAAAGATATGCAGTTTTTATTTCATTATTAAATGAAATCATTTCATAAAAACAGAAATGTTAGTTATCAGATTCTAAGTTCTGGTATTGTAATGAAAATATGCACTATCATAGAAATGCTCTGTTTAATTGAAAAGAAAAATGAAGTGTAAAGTTAAGGATATAGTATACCTTGAAACTCATGTAAAACCTTCATGAAAGACTTGTTGTAAATAAACGATGACGTAAACGTATATACGAATTGCAGATCAATTACCAAAAATTACAGATGTTTTTTTATCGCTTGCGTGTATGTATAGAGTTGCAATGGATTTCAAGCAAGTCTTATATGAAGCGACTGATTTTAATTATTTAAAGGTGTTATTATTTTGTCTCAAGCCAAGCTGCAAAACTGTATATTTAATCATGCAGACATTCTTTTGAACAGTAAACATTGTACTATTTATCCTACTTAATTAAAGACAGGGTATGTAATGTATATACATGTATGTATCAGTTTCTTAACTATTGTCTTACTTATGAGCATATTGTTCAGAGAAAATATAAGTTACTTTAATGTGCTATGATGTTATTAAATAAAAAGACGTGGAAAGATCAAAATAAAAAGGCAATGTACTTTAAACTGTTAGTGAATACAAGATGTATGTATATAACCACAACTCATCACAATTATAAATCCAGAAATTTCTGTGTGCATGAAACAAACTCTCATGAATTTTGCGAGAGGTCCAGATTCAAAAGTTTCATGCTGCTAATGCATCAGTAAATAAAGCAATTATTTGGGGCACTTTTTTTTTGTAGGGGGGGGGCGTTAGGAATTTCCAGAAGTTTCTGCTTTCACAGTATTCATACATGTACATGTAGGTGCTAGTTTTACTTTGCTTTTCTTTGGTACAGTCCTCTCCAATCAAAATGAGGTGCTCAGGACCAATGGTAAATTGACACTTTGTCTAAACCCACTTTGACTAATGTGCAGTTGGTCTAATTACCTTTTGGTCTAATTTTCCTGTCGCCTATTCACAATTTCGCCTAATTTTCAGTATCATTGAATGATATTCAAATTGCAAAATTTGGATTTAGCTCATTTTGCCATCATGAGTATGAACACATAGGTCAGTCTGGTATTCCTTAAAAATTGCAGTCTACTTGCCTGCTCTACTTTCGAGATATCTAAGATTTTATACTCCAATTTTCTAACCCGCCTCGAGACGCTTTACAAAACCGCGTGCGTTTCAGCGCACGTGGTTTTCACCGCATTTCCTGTTGTCAAGTCGCCGTGCCTACCGGGCAGCTAAGCTTTCAACGGAGCGGTATAAATTAATCATGCGCAGCCGTATCCTCGGCCGCGTTTGAAATTTCACTGTTTTAAGATAGTAAATGACTTGCATTTGATCTGAAACTTGCAGTAGTTTGTTTTTACGGTCAGAGCGATAGAATTCTATTCATTTCGATCTCTTTTGCACTTGTTTTTGGAAGTTACTTAATCCCTTTAAGTCCACTTGGTTTAACACTACTTGGTGAATTCCAGTAACATCTTGTCATAGAACAAATATTCATTTGGGCATGAGACGAAAATGCAATTAGATCATTTGGCTGTTCGACAAATTGGCAGTCAGTCCAACTAGTCATTCGACCAAGTGAGAATTAGAACAAGTTTGCAGTAGACTAAGGGTAAATTAGAAAAACATGTTAGTAGACCAAATAGGTTTAGCCCATATAATATTAGACAGAGAATTAGACCAAATGATGTCAGACCATATAAACCGGGTAAATATCTATACCGGTTCACTGAAACCTCATTATTACTGAACACATGCATTTTGTAGGTACATGTACGCACATGTTTGAAAATGGGAACCAGAGAACTTACTCACAAAAATCAATATTGTATTATATATATTCTCCTCATAATCTCTATGGACTGTATAATGATGTTTACAATTTTTGTTATGAACTTTATCATTTATAATCAGTTGTTTGAATTTCATTCCAGTTTTATATCAGTTCAGGTCTATGTAATATTATTTGTTTGATGTATATATTATGTCATTCATATACTAGTATATATGATTTTTTTTTAAATATTGGGGATATGTATGAACAACTTTCGTCAATGCTTGCCATTTTCATACTTTTGTTATTTGATTTTGAAACCAAATAAATGGTGATAAAACAGTACGCAGCTACAAGTATTCTTGTATGAAAAAAAAATTGTAAATGCTAGCAACAAACTTAAACAGTAAAACTTGTCTAAGTATGTCAATGACTTGTGCAACAGCTAGAGAGCATTTGTATTTTTGTGGATTATGGAAATTATAGAAATGCTGGAAGAAAGACAAAAGGAGACATCTCAAGATTACCTTTAAGTAGGTTTTTATTTCCAAATAAGTTGTGTACATTTACAATAGACAAACATGTAAAAGCATTCGTTTACAATAAAATATTTACAATATATGGTATGTTTCTTGTGTGACTTTTTCTTATTGTAATTCATATTAATTTGTATCTTTACTTCAATATGATTTATTTATGATCTTAAATAGTATCCTAATTTGCTAGAATAATAAGTCATATAGTAGGGATTGAAATATTTACATAAATATACAGAGATAAATTATGAATAGCAATACCATTTCACTGTCATTACTATACATCACACAATACCACTCTTTTGTAATATTCAAATAATTGTTTGGCATATCAAAAGCCGAGGAATGTTTGAATAATTTAGTACCAATATGCATTGGAAGAGGAAAGATGAATAATGACCATGCAGTGCAATTATTTTATACTTATCGGTGGTGTCAACGATATTTTTTACACATGACTAAATCGCAGTTTATCAAACTTTTTTATAAATATTCAAGTAGTTTGGAACCAATACAAATTAAACAGAATAATCACATTTTGTAGCACTGCAAACTTTTGTACACCACTTTTTGGTGGTGAACATTTTGTTGTTGTTGCACAATAGCCTCTTAATTAAACTTTACAACTCTTAATATTTATTTTGTAATGACTTTTGACAAAATCCAACAAAATGTCGATCAAAACATATAGAAGACAAAATCATCGCCAATTAAGCATTAAAAAAGCTACTATAAATGAATGCTTCCACAAAATTTGCAAGTCAAATATAATAAGTGAGAATCAAGAGATACTCCCAAGTAGAACTACATGTACCTATATTTATTTAGAAAAATAATGTGAACTATTCAGTACCAAACAGCAGTGAAAATGTACAAAATTTCATAAACCTCGGTGGTGCACAATAAATTTAAAGAAGAATACAGTCATGTAGCTGAATACGGACACAAAAATCTGTGCTTTCCTTGGACGGAAGATATCAATACAATAGCATTCATTTGGTTTATGCTCAGACGGATTATAGCTTTAAATCAAGGCTTCAATGTAATACATCTTGCTATAGGTAAAAATACAAATGCATCCAAGTGAACAATCAAATCAACCATATATCAAAATTTACATTAATGAAATATGTAGACAATATAGTGAAATCAATCTATTACACAAGTTCCATTATTTAAGTTGATAGTGAAATATCACAACAAAATATTCACTGCACCGACTTCATTTTAACCAAGGAACTTGAAGCTCCTTGCTTTGACATGAGATACATACAGCATTGCAAATACGTGTTTACACAAAATTCAAATTTGTGACATTCTCACAATTTAACAAACTCTATACAATAATAGTTCAGTTGTAGCACAGATATTATTTACAGGTGCAATTCATTTGCATTAAATACATTGTGCATAGGTTTCGATAAAATTTCATACGTTTTCTTAAAATACAAATCACAACATTATATAAGATAAATAAATATATTCAAAAGCATCTCATTAAATATATTGTTATCCTACAATTTTGTACCATAGAATGTACAATTCATATAGATGATATATTACCAAGACTATTTAGGCACAAATGAAACAATTTCTCATGTTACAAATAGTCATATTTTGATATATGATGTGTAAATAACTTATCAATCAAACTTATTCTATATTTTATTTTTAAATAAAATACATTGGTAACTTGTGAATGCCAGTTTCTTCACAGCAGAGATGTCAAAAATACAGGCATCCTTTCCAAGAAAAGTTTAGAGAAATCATAGAGGCAACAAATGATGTACTAAAAGTAAGCATTATTGCTGAATAAATTCATTTTTCAAAATAATCTACAACTAATCACTCTTTATTGAAATCTAGGTTCCCTTGACGAATCAGCCAAAAGTGTGATAATGTTTGTCAATGTAATTTTACTAAACACAAATGAAAACTGAATACCATTTGTCTTCATAAGTATAGATGCTCCTTTGATCAGCAAAGCAACAGCAGTTGTAGTGAGACTGAAGTTGTCGATTAATTTTTTGAGCTTGCTTTATCCGACTTAACAGGAATGAGAACTAAATACTATTTGTCTTCATAAGTATAGGAGCTCCTTTGATAGGCAAAGAACGAGCAATCATGCTAAGACTGAAGTTGTTGATTAATTTTTAGGGGATTGATTTATCCCACTAAATACCATTTGTCTTCATAAGTATAGGAGCTCCTTTGATAGGCGAAGAAACGGCGGTCGTGGTCAGACTGAGGTTGTCGATGAGGAAGTTCTTGGGCTTGTTACGTCTGATGGGACTAGGGTGGGGCCCTTGGATGGGTTTCTGGGACTGTCCTGTGGGTGGGGTGTACTCTGGTGTCACACCCTTGAGCTGGTACGTCCATTGCATGTCAGCAGTCTGTCAAAATGTAGATTAAAAAAGTTTAGGATTTTAAACATTTTTCTTATATTTTAAAGTATTTTTTATGAGAATAAATGCACTATGCAAATTACCAACACTCATTCAAACACATTTCTCTTCAACATGTCAGATGATATAAAGTTATTTTGTGTTTAATTCTTCCTGCTTGATTTTTTTTAATTTTTTAATTCTTACAAAATTCAAAGTAAAACAAAATAGAAAATATGTAGAAAGAGAGAAAATATACAATGTGGGATGTAGGGAGGGAGAGAGGGGTGAATATACAGTGCGTCCCAGATAAAAGTATACCCAACTTTGAAAGTCTCATATTAAATTTGTATAACTTTATGTGTAATTAATTTTAATTTCATGACAAAGAGTAACTCATATTCTATCTAATGATACCAAAATCATACCGATACTGTCATGGATGACTGAACACTCGAGTGTTTATAAACATTGGTCAAAAGTGATCTGTACCAAGTTATCTGAGAAGCAGCACTGGCTTTCTGATCATTCATTGTTTGTGTGAGGTCAGCCTTCCTGAGTCCATTCATTAGGCACAAAGGTTTACTTGATCTTTTGAAATGCAAGGGCTGTTTTTGCTCAAACTTGGGACAGGGAACTTTTTACGCTTGTTTTTTAAAGCCCAACTGCTTAGTCATCCGTCACATCACAGGTATAAGTTTGGTATCATTGAAAAGAACATGAGTTGCTCTTTATCATGACATATAATATTTCAAAGTCACACAAGCTATAATATTTCAATATGAGGCTCTCAAAGTTGGGTATACTCTTTTCTGGGACGCACTGTAGATAAAAATATAAAGAGGGTAGAGAGAGAGAGACAAACATACATGCATAGGTAGAATAGAAAGAGAGACAGATAACAAAGAAATCAAAGAGAGATATAATAGAGACAGAAATAGAAATAGAGGTGACGGAGATAGAGATATTCTGCTACGATCGAAAGTTCAGGCTCCTCTTGCCTTAAGTTTACTTCACTAGCTCTCCTTTATTGGATAAGCAGTTTCAGCAATTCTCTTATTTTGCAGAGATAGAGACACAGAAAAGAACGGAGGGAGACAGACAGACACCTAGAATAGAGAAGATAGACAGAAGCAAAAGAAAGAGAAAGGTTTGATTTATTCCTTACCTGTACAACAAGCTTAGCATTATAAGTCTTTCCATAGAGCCTGGGAGTGAAGCCTACAGTGATGAGGGTACCTGGTGTACCCAGTGGTTTCAGTTCGCCGGTCTGTGGACTGACAGAGAACTCTGCATCACTCTCTGCAACAAAGTATGACTGGAACGCCACAGGATGCCTGTATAGAAACAAGAACATACTTGCTTTATCATGCAGTAATGCAACAAACAAAATAACTAATTTAAAGGGGCAAAATTTCAAGGAATTTTATGCCTTTGAGGTTTAATTGGTGGTAGAAGGAATAGCAAGGGAACATGTTCCCATGTTGCACTAAGTAATCTTTCTTGGCAAAGAGTAACGTCCTTAAAGGTAAGGAGGTCCTTTTTAGGACTTCACTTATTGTCAAGAAAAATAATTTAGTCCAGCATGGAACCCTCCACTGCTCTTGAATTCAATTTTAACCTATCATTAATTTTTTAACTGATCTAAAATGGTGTTTATCTGGGGAGCTGGCTTTATTTCACCCAAAATGTATGGTTAGGATTAGGGTCGCAGTAGGATGTAATGTTAAGTTTAGGTTAGCCTACAGTATCATCTAACAGCAGAAACAAGCAATTAAGTACTCAACCAAACTCTTTGACTCGCTTACCTAGCTTGACTAGTGAGTCTGAATCCAACCATGGCTTGTTTATTAAGTCCCACAGACTCAATAGTGATAACATCATCTGCTTTAGGTTCTGTGGAGACGAAACCAAGAGGAAACCGCCATACCCCTCCAGTGGTGGCCTTGACACATAGCTGAACATCATGCCTAAGTGTAGAATGATAGTGGGATGTAAAGAAAGTAACCTCATTAATAGCTCATTTCTTTGGTCATATGTCAATTTACTCAAGTAACGACTTTAGATTTGCTTACAGGGATGCAGAACACTGAACGAGAATTCAAATCATAATTTACTGGAATAGCTCATTTTGCCAACATGATTATAAACATATAGGTCAGCATGAAATTCCTTGGAATTGAAAAGCAAATTGCTTGCTTTACTATCCAGATATCTACGATTTCAAATCCAGATATTGAAAACGTGTTACCGTAAAGCTTTTTAGGTTATGAAGTCCCCGCACTCATCCAGCTGGGCGTACGTCCACTGAGCTTACAACAGAACGGTGGTGATTTGATCGCGCATGGTCGTAGACCTAGCTTTGTTTGTATTCACTGTTTTAAGATAGTAAATGACTTCCATTTCCTCTGAAACTTTCAGCAGTTTTTTTTTTCAACAGTCAGAGCAGTCCCTTTCTCGTTTGTTATGGGAAGTTACTAAATCCTTTTAATAACTGAATGAAAGTTCCTCTTGTAAAATTGTTTGGTGACAACTTAAAGTGCAAAAACAACAAGAGTAACAGGCCAATACTGTATTTGCTGTTATTTTCATGTGATCAATTTTTTCGCGCTGAGTGGCCTCAAAACATGTTCACAGGTTCTTGAATTCACGCTGCATGTTCGTAAGCTCGCAATTGAACCTATTCAATACATGCACAACAAATCATGACCATATATATATTTGCTGGTTTTTTAATTCATGTCTGCCGCTCTTTGTGCAGAATACGCAAAAGTTAATGTACCAGAAATATTTCCATGAATACAGTAATTAAGATCCTACCTCATGGTCTTGAATGGAGCATAGATGATGTTGAATATGAGGGTCATGTTGCCCGAGAGCTTCTCCCTCTGTTTGCGGATGAGCTGAAGAGAGACTGCATTCTCCAGCTGAACCCTAGCCTCATCCGTAGGGTAGAGAAGCTCATAGGTGAACTCACTGGCAAGCGTGTTACCTGTGAGAGAGGGAGAGCAAGGAATAAAACAGATAACCTGTTAACTCTTAATATTTGCAACCAAAAATATACCTTTGTGCAACATTGAACTTCAATGATGTTAAATTTTATTTAATTCACAGCTAACTAGCCTCTAATATTCCAAGTACAAAAAAACAAAACAAATCAAAACAAAACAAAACAACAAACAACTATTTACTGTTGACAAAAACATTCAAAAACACGAAGTGGGCTTAACTTACATCTATTAAACAGTGAAATACTTATGCTAATATTGCCTGTTTTTTGTGTCAATTAGCGAATTTGGCATTCCCATAGATGCGTAAATGGTCTTCATTAGTACATAAAAATCAGTAGCATCAGGGAATACCATAGACATTAGCTGATGCCCCAGAAAATATGTTTTATTATTCATTGCCTGAAGTCTTGCGCATTTGTTGAGACCAAATTAGAGACATACACGTACCCCTTCGCTGCACCATGATACTTTCGTGTGTGACCATGATGTTTTCAAATAACAATTTTAGATCCTACAGTTCCTCTTGAGTTCAGTTAAAATTTGTTATTTAAAATTGCTTTTTTGAGAGGAAGTCTAAAATGTGAAATCATTATGGATGATAGCTGGTGAGTGATCAGTATTCTGCTCTGGTGAGCTAAAAAAAAAAAAGTAACAAGAACAATTAGACTACCTTCTCCTGCCACCACACCATCTTCCTCCACACCCTGCATCTGTTCACCCTTTGGGGTAATGGCTCTCATCTTGACCATCTGATAGCTACTAGCCGAGCTCGGTACGGCACCGGTCAGTGACACCTCCAACCTCTCCTCAATCCTACTCCTGGCCTGACAGCTGACCACCGCACCACGGTCAACCCTGGGCTGAGACTCAGGGATGCCATTGATGGGGTAGAGCCATCGGATGTCCCGAAGACCACCGCTCTTCTCACGTCTGTCATGGTCCCTGTCAAAAGAAATAGTGGAGCCTTTGTCATAAAGACACTATCACATCAAATATTCATTATCACTTTTTAGGAACCAAGAGTTGATCAGCTCTCTGCATTCGCCTTTAAACTGTCTGTGATTGGACCAAGGTTTGTAAATAATGATATCTGATTATTATACATCTGTCTAAGTGTATCTAATCAACCAACCAACATCAAGGTAGTTTGCTTGTCTTATTTCTTTCTTTTTATTTAGACCTAATATAACAAGATACATATATATTATGTATATCATTAAATCAAGGTAATCTTTACGCCTAGAGATGTCTCTTGTAAGATTACACTGTTTTCAGACTCAGCTTTTAATGTATTATGAACGAAGGTGATGTTTTTTTTTACCATTTATAATTTGGCAAAACATCATCAAATCAAATAAAACTCCACATTGTCATATTATCATTAGACAACAAGACAAGAAATCATGTTATCACATGACACAGTAAACTAATCAAAATTATTTACCTCCTAGCCGAAGGATGATCTGGGTCGTGCGAGGGCAAGTAGTCCCAATGTTCTCCATTCTCTCTCTTGATAGAGATGATACAGAGAGCCTCATGTAGGTTCATTCCATTAGGAGCGAAGGTGATGGGGATATCCAGCGTAGCCTTCGGACCTACAGGAATCGAGGCAGTTCGCTTCAGCAGCAGGCAGAAGGCAGATTCGGACTTGATACGGTTCCGGTCCAGACGGCCTTTGGCGCTCTCAGCAAGCTCTGTGTTATCTGAATGGTGACGAGAATAGGAGGTCTGAAAGTGAGTTCTCTGAATACAATATTTTAACAGATTAAAGTAATTCCATTGAGATCATATCAGGAAAACTACCAAATGAACAATTAAAAAACGCTCCAAACGCTCTGAATTTCATTATCTGAAACAGAGGTGAAATGGAAATTATTTGTGCCCAATTGATTGTGGGCTCTATCCCTTTAATGTTAAACACCAAACAGGGTAGCAGCAACTGCCATTTTTTTACAACATCTCTTGGTATGACAAGGCCAGGGATCTAATCCACGACCTCCCGATTATGAGTTAGTTGCTCTATGCACTGACCCACGGACAAATTTTACTCCCAGCAACTTACCAGATAGAACCACATCGACCAGGATGTTCTCTGAGGTAGGGTTCCTGAAGGGGATGATGAGAGAGGTATTGGAACCCAACGTAGCACTCACACTCACAGGATCCAGGGGTGTGGGTGTCAGACCGGTACCAGATGCTATGAACACCCAGTCACCAAGCTGGAAGAGAAAAGATGATGCACAACATATGTTCAAATAATAATTAAAAAAAACAACAACATCTACAGTATCTCAGTTTGATATTAAAGTTCTTATTATAATATAAAGACTAAGATTATTATTCAAGATTATGGATATGTTGGGTGCAGAGACGAAACTACCATTAATATACCATTAAAAAACTTTGCAAAGACTCACTTTAGTATTTTTATTTACATTCATATTTCACTGGAGTACATGATTGCTTTAATACTAAGATTTATTTATATATCTCCAGACCTAATAAATCAATTTATGCAACAAAAAAAAAAAAAATATATATATAAAAATAGAGTTAATACCAGTGCACATATGGTATTCAAGCAAATAAACACATAATAGTTGTGAAATAGAGAAAAATGCTTGGAGTCCATACATGTTCATGGTATTCTAGCAAACAAGCATATGATATTC
This sequence comes from Paracentrotus lividus, assembly GCA_940671915.1. NCBI lineage: Eukaryota > Metazoa > Echinodermata > Echinoidea > Camarodonta > Echinidae > Paracentrotus > Paracentrotus lividus. The sequence continues at coordinate 17,281,398 of CALNVZ010000218.1, forward strand.
AATAGATACAGTGTTAATTGAGTCCATATACCTGTTCACATTTGAAGGTTATCTTTGCAGTGTGAGTAGACTGGCCCAGGGCTGAAGGCATGAACTGAAGAGGCACCTCTTGTGTGGAGTGAGGAGCCAAGACAATCTAAATAGAAATATTTACAGAAGATATTAAAAATGATTGTTATTGATGAGGATGGTCTAAGGCTTTAAAGTTACTATTTGAAAGATGCCGCTAAGAATCAAACCCTCTACAGTCAAAGTGTGTTTGAAGGTGAATGCAGAGAGCTTACTTGTGACATTACTATTAGATCAGCTCCAGAAAAAAATCCATGACATTGATAGTTGGTTCACACTCCTTTTTCAGGAATACTTCATGTTGTCACTTAGTATCTTAGCTTTCCTAATACCGTCGGTAGGGTGACAAAACCTCTTATCTCAAGTATGTCAAACGTTCAGGATGGAATGGTAAAGGGTAAGCCCCGGAAATGTTATGACTCAGAAGTAACAGAGACTGTAGATCATTAGATAAGGAACTCACCTTTCTCTCTTGGTCCACCTCCAAAGTGAAGTTCTCCTGGTTAGAGCAGTAAGGAGTCAGCTCTAGGGTCTCCTCTGTTGGGTTGCTCAGTGGAATGAACTGTCGACTCCACTTACCCAGCTCACATTCTATATGAGGTAGGGTGGTGGGTGCAGGGGTCTCTGCTGTCAGGGTCAAAGAGTACCAGAACTCTCCTACAGTCTCGTTCTGGAAGATCAGGCTGTGAGGAATTAAAGATGGGGAAAAAGATAAGTATGCAGCATTGTAATGTGAATAGATCACAATCCACATGAGGTAAGGTGGGGGGCGCCGGAGTCTCTGCTGTCAGGGTCAGAGAGTACCAGAACTCTCCTACCATCTCGTTCTGGAAGATCAGGCTGTGGGGTTCAAAGATGGGGTAAGGAATTAGTACACTGTTACTCAGGGGTGAACTGACAACTCATCCAGTCTCTCAGATCAACGTACTTTAAGTTCAACAGTGCCAGCTATAATTAGAAATATAACTGTACATCTCCTCGATGAGCAATTTGTCCAAAGATGCAGCAGATTCAGCTAGTGAAAAGTTAACAGATTCATTTTTTTTTTTAATTGCCTGATCGTGTAAAAATACCATTTTAATACTAAAAACTAGTCTTTACTTACCTTCCTGTTGACTGTCCAATGATAGCAGGAGCAAAGATAAGTTGGTAGAACTTCTTCTGGGCGGGGTTTAAGGTCACCTTGGGATCACCTTTAAGCCCTTCCCCCTCGATGGATACGTCAAATGTAAGCTCCTCCTTGGTGGGGTTGAAGATCTCAACCTCCATCAGTGATGCGGACTGAGCAGCACAGGTGATACTGATGATGCGCTCTGGTGGTGGGGGCGTGGCTGTGAAATTTGTAAGATATTACAGACAATCTTGAGTTCTTGAGTACTGACAAATAACAAATACTCACAGAACAAACCTAAAGTGAATTTCCAAACCTATAAAGAAATGATACTGCAAATTATTTTAAAAGAAAATATATATGAGATATGAGATAAACACATGCTTGTCATATGGTCTTTGTGGGCGAGTTATTCTTCTATTAATGGTCTTTGACAGGGAAAATGAAGTGTGAATACCTTAATGGCCCTAACAAAACTCGCTCATTTCCATATGATTTGGATGAGAAAGAACTAAGTTCTCCCTCGTTAATAATAATAATAATAATAATATTATCATTTTATTTACCCAAGGTAGCCACTTCAGTTCCGATAACTGTTCTTCGAGTGGTTAATGAATTGAATTAAATAAATATCATCTAAAAAGAAACATGCTAAATGTTGATACTCACCCTTGACTTCCAGTGAGAACCATACACGGTAGCCAGACGTCTCATCACGGATCTTGCTTATTCCGGTGTTCTGAGACGAAGACGCTACGCTGCTGATGGACGACTTCCCACTGAGAGGGCGCTCTTTGCTCGATTCAGGCTGGCCGGTGCCAATATCACTATCTTCTGGCTCATCTCTGTATGGAGATAATGAGGGGGATGTTAAACATGCAACAAATGTATCCCATATCATTGCTGGTGTGACAAGTTTTTAGTGAAAACTCCCCTTTTTGTGTAAATCTCCAGAAAATCAGTAAAGTGATGTCCTCTCCAATTCCAAGCTCTCTTATCCTAAGAATAAAGCCACCACAGAATACCAAATGAAAAGCAATTACATTAGGTTATAGGGGTTTGGCCACAAAGCTTTTTTAATGGTCAGGAAAACTATTTTAATTTTATTTTTTTTAAATAGTTTGATTACCTAAAACAACATCTACTATTGTGTCACATTTTGCTACCCACACATTTTTTAGTTAAAACACAGATTTAAAATATGGTTCAACTTAGTACACCTTTGTGATTACGACCACATCGCAACTCACCTTAAATTCTGGCCACTTCCAGCTATGAAAGACAGGATTCCTTCAAATTTGCCGCGTTTCCATGGCGACACAGTGATGGCATACTCCTCCTCCTTGCCCGGGAGCACGGTGATGGTCGGAGCACCAGTGACAATAGGAAGATCTGACACCACTCTGTACATCATCTTCTTCCCGGTCACGTTGGGGACACGGATGAGACGCTTTACTCTGAAAAGGGGGGAAACAGTAACGAAATACAAGGGGTAATATTACACTGTAAAGTGCTTAGAACACTGGCGTAGATCCGGAAAGAATGCTATTCATCATGTGAGGGGTGGGGAATATTGCATAATAATACAAAGCGTCATCCCCCATTGATGAATATAAAGTGCAAGCAGATTTATGCCAGTGGTTAGAACAATTAATGATACATGTAACTGGAAGAGTGGAGTTAGGGCTCAAATTTAGCAGTGGCCAGAGCCAAATGAAAGCCCTGGAAGTAGATACTGTAGATAATATAAAGTTCTGAGGCTTTTTGCTATGATCATTATGGTACCCTGTAATTAGTTTACAGTATTTCAACAGTTCAAATCATGGATCAAATTACAGATGGATTTGACATACAACGTCATAACCAAGTTTTGTATCTAATTAGAGAACTTTTCTTTTGTAGAAATACTTGACACATGCATATACATGTATGGCACTCATTTGGACACTTTTGTTTCATGCATATTTTTACTTTTGTGCCTTGAAATCAATATTCTAGATACGTGTAGATGACGATACATAAATGCCTGTTAAGTACAGTGGCAGACCACTCATTCTACTGGTCCTGCTGATGTTATTATCTTTAATTAGGGTCTACTTACTTCTGTCTGGCCTGGCATTCAACCTCTACATGATCTAGAGCCAATGGTTTCTGTCCTTCTCCCTGTAGGTTGAAATGATGCTCTGTACCATCATCAGTGTTCAACATCATCATTTTACCCTGGGAGATGAAAAACAGAGAAGGAAAATTAATTTAAACATGCTTTATAAAGAAAGATCACTTTTCTAGGTGTGCATATTCCCTTAATCTTTATTACTGAATTTAAATCAAAATATGACTTTTGGCATTCTATTTTTAGTGTTCATATTTTGCAAAATCATATCTTTGTTTTGAGTTTTCCTTTTTGTCATTTTTTGCCAGTGTTCAACATTGTCATTTTGCCCTGAGAGATGAGAAACAGAGAAGCAACATCAGTTTAAACCTGCTTTACACTAGTAAAGAAATATCAATTTTCTAGGTTTGCACATGCTCTCAAACTTGATTTCTGAATTTTAATTAAATATGACTTCTTGCTTTCTATTGTGCAAATATTTTGCAGATCTTTATCTTTTGTTTGTGTAATTTTCATGTCCGCTTTGAGTTTCCCGACTAAGGTGAGCTTAATATGTACCTGAAAAGATGAAGCATCATTTCCATAAAGAAATCTAATTGTATGCACATCCTTGTATAAATCCAGCTATTGATAATCAAATTTTTTTTGGGGGAATACTAGTTTGATTTTCAATAAAACATACTGTACAGATTATTAAAAAAATAAAATTGAATAAAGAAACGCATCAGTGAGGAATAAAAAATGCATGAAACTGAATGTGCAGACAAAAATGAAGACTCAATATTTCATGCAATGCTTCTCTCTAATGTGAACAAGAAAACCAGTCCCACAAGTTTCCCTTCATGCACCAACAATTGTATGGTATAAAATGTGAAACAATTAGTAAAAACATGCATATGATTATCTGATGTGTGATTAATTTATACTAATGACAGGTGCTGAAACAATAATAAAAATAAACATAAACAAATTGATAAAAAATAAAGTGCATTCAAGAGCATAAAGTACAGACCTGTATGCTCTAAAGATTGCTACATAGTTCAAAAATATAATTTCTCTTATTTCATAGTGGGAGCACCCAATTTAATTCACAAAACCTCTTTCTCCATTGATCTTCAAACATGATCTCTTTTGCTATTATCTCCCTAATACACCAAACAGAGGAAATCTCTTGCTCTTTAATGCAGCAAAGATAAGCTTGAGTGAAATTTTATCATGCATATCTTTAAAAAAAAATCCTTCTAATTTAATGTCATTTATCTACTTGAAGTTGAATATAAAATCATGATAAGGTGCAGTGCATTTGCCAGCATGCCACAAGAAAATAGATGTTTTTTCTTACTCTGAATGTAACTGGACCAAGAAATTTTATTCTTCCACCTCTTTTCTGAAGGAGCACATAATTATCATGTTATTTGGATTACACATTAATAAGAAAAATGTGTATAACATCAAGACACTTGCCACAGTTTTAAACTAAACCAAAAATGAATATGTATCTTGATTATTACGTTTATCAGATTACTATACACCTTTTTTCCTTCTTTTTCTTGCATTATCATATCTCATTATTAAACAAGGCACAGATCCAGCATTCGCACTGACAAAAGAATGTGCAGGCCCTATTGTCTGGGGACAATGTTGGCTTTATAATGCTTGGGCATGGGCCGATACAATCTTTTAAATGAGCTGAGACTGGATCCGCTACTACTTAACCAAATCCACACTAGTATGACACATGCACATCATCCATTGTTCTCCCTTTTTTCATAGATTGCCTTCAAAATCTCTGTGAGCATGTTTCACAGTGTGGTAAGCTTAGTCTTAGACAACAAAGAAAACATGGTAGAAAATAACTTATTTAATTATAGTACATGTCGTTTCTAATAAAAATATGCACATTTCAAACAGATTCATATCTTTTTGTTTTTTTTTAAATCCTCCTTTATGAACCATACAAGCCAACATATCATACATACACAGCTCGGGCAATAATTATTAGACAAAGCTCTTATTTCCTAAAGGTTTTTTCTCTCTTGCCATTCTCGGACATTCTTGCTCCAAGAATTCAAAGAGTTCTCTCTTGTTGACTGGCATGTCCATGCATCCTGTCTTTGATTTCAGTCCAAAGATGCAAAAACACTGAAACCCATATGAAAAAGAACTTGGTCTAATAATTTTTTTGTCTCATAATTTTACCCCCAAGCTGTAGCTTAACACAGAGATTTTGTAGGTATACCAACTTACCGTTATGAAAGACTCAAAGGTTGGTCTAAACATGAGTGGATAATAGGTGATCTGCATTGCTTTAGCCAGGAGAAATGGAGGTCCATGGAATCCTACACCTTCAATACTAGTCTTCAAAGGCCAGTCAACACTTGTCTGGTTTACCTGAAAACATCCAATAACATATTCCAAACCTAATCAAAATCTGATTTAATGAGGTAGGGTCAATAATGGAAATACCTTAGAATATCAATGACCAATTCATCAATAAATGCTGGTCTTCATTTTGTTTTTCTTCCTCAAGATCAACACATTTCTTTATGTTAAAGACAAGAGAAAAAGAAGATTGACAATACATGCATATTCCCTGTTAAAAATCGAACAAGACTTTTATAAAATCAATTTATATAAGATTGAACTGAGATTTGACAAAAGACATACGTGCAAGAAACATCTCAAAATAAAACTCTCATTATAATGAGGTGCTCAGGACTGAGTAAATTACCTTGTTACAACAATGTCATGTTATACTGAACACAAACATATACTAGCAGGTTTGTAAATGACTGAAATTTGGACAGGGAGAATTGCCTTGTGATAAGAAAATCTCATTGTGTCCTGTCGTCAGGAGAGTGGACTATCTAGAGAACGATAACTACCAAATCCCATTTCTGAAACTCACAATAGGAATGTTCTGAGAGACGGACTGGTGAACCGGTGCAGTGAATTCAATCTGAGCTACCGTGCCTTCAGGATTAACTGTACATTCTATCTGATAGACCCTGATATCATTTGGAGAGCGTAACACCACTCGACAGGGGTAATGACCAGCCCCCTTGGGTGCAAAGCGGATTGGTAGAGGGATCACACCATCATCTATGATCACACCTGTAAGAAACAGAGGATAAAGTTGGTAAAAGTTAGTAAAACTTTAAAGATCTTTGTCAAACATCTTAGGCTTTACAAGAGGGTCATGAAGAATTTATCCCACCATTCACAACTAAAGAGATCATGAAGCAAAAATCTGGTTGAATGCAAGCATACAATTAACAAAAAAAAGAAAAAAAAGAAGAAGAAAAATAAAAAAAATAAAATAAAAATAAAACAAGATATATGCACACAGACCAGTTTTGCTTAAAATATGGAGTTGAAACTTACATTTCATATTACTATTAATGTTTACTTTGTCATAAAATGAGAAGTTTTTGGAATATTTGGTTTTTATCACAATCAATTGTCAAAGTAGAGCTTTCTGAGATTTGTTTCTAACCTGATGACCCTACAAGCCCAGCAGGTGACCTCTCGACCCTGTGTCCATTCCTGACAATATCCCCAGCCGACTTTGGCTTCTTCGAGAGTGGAGACGGCACAAAGAAATCCTTCGGTCCTTCAAAGAACTTGGAGTTGACTTCCACCATGAAGCGTGTGCCTTCCTTGGATGGCTTCTCCGTCTTTGTGTTGAAGGTTACCGTCGAAGGGATGGTGTTGATGACATGATCGTCAGACAACCCCAACGCAGCAATGGCTGCAGTGACTGAGCCGCAAGCCAACGTGCCGGTCATCTGACGACGGCGGATCTCTGTGTCCGTCATGCGCTGTTGGGCTGCAACGACTAGCGCCCTCTCTCTGGCCGAGTTGGTGATGGGGACCATGAGCTCCTCGTTGAGGATGGAGTTACTGTCGCAGCGCCAGTAGATGATGCGATCGTCTCCACCGTATAAACCTCGGCCATTACCTGCATGAGAGAGATAGTAGAAGCAAGTTGTTACAGAATGTTTCATCTACTTAAATAAATGGCTGGCTGTTATGCAAGTGACCTTCTACACACTGGGTTCCTTTGGGTTTACAGTCAAGTTCATACAAAGGCCAGGGATTTACAAAAAAAGTTTTCCCCCAAGCCAAGTGAAAATATGAATACATTTTTTTCCTAGGTGGTGTTTCATCAAGACTTTTGTGAGTTAAGAATAACTGTATAAACGACTGGTGATCATTTCTTCGCTAAATTATAAAGAATATATAGCACCCAAGAACATGCTCCAGTCATTTGTAAAGTCATTCTTAACTTCAAAAATGACTTGGTGAAACACCATCCAGGTTTTAGCAAAGCTTCCTGCGGTCAAGCTCTCAAGATTTAAAAAAATGTCTTCCTACCAGTTTTCTCTTTCCTTCTCTAGAGTCAAAGAGTGAGAAGAGACCAGGTCCCATATTCATAAAACATTCATAGGCCTAGTTATCACCTACATGTAACTGTCTACTATTTCCTATGTAATTAGTCGACAACTAGCTTTAGTAAGGTTTTATGAATATGGGCCCTGAGCCCTAGGCCAATGACCTATCCATGAGACAACAACATCTTCCATAACAGAAGAATCAATAAGACCTACCCGCTGCTGCTGCACTGCTGATCCTAACACTGTGCTTGGTCGGTACGTAAGGAAGGTGCGAGGGGAGGGGTAAGGTAGCTGTAGCCTCCACAGAGTAGAGGAACTCTCCCACTGCCTCACTAATGAACAGCACTGAGCACTGTCTCTTGCCGGTGTAGAAGGGTAAGAAGTCAATGGTAACGATCCCTTCTCCGTCGCCATCCAGCTTGATGGTTTGGTCAGGGCAGTAGAATGCTCCAAGTGTATCGCTGGTGTCCTCTGTAAAAGGTTGGAGAATAAAATAAGTATCCTCATTAGTTCAACATTCTCTCACAAATGAAGAGCTTATTTCCAAACAGTACTACAAGTACATTGACTTTTGGTGAAATTTGAGTTATCAATATCACAATATTTTTCAAGTAGGTAAATGAAGTCATCTTTAAAGAGAAAATGTTAACCTCATTTTGAAAGGAACAATTAGAACATGCATTTTTTAATATCACTTTTCCATAGATGCATCTGTACAAAATATGGTACACAAGATGTATGCAGTGCCATGTATTGGAGCTCTTCAAAAACGATATGGTTTGTTTTGAATAAGGAAAACACAACAACAAAAATAAACACTTTGTTGAGAGCCAGAACAGCATTTCACTGTTGTTTAATAATGTAAGTTAAGGCACTTCTGGCGCTAATAAGAGGATTATGCAAAATACTTACTCCTGAGCCAAGTAACACAAAGTTTTGCGAATGTTCACAACTTAAAATAAGAGTCTGGACTTAGGGTTAGATTTAGATCTATCGCAAAGCTTTGTGTTACGGACCCTGGTATCTTCTAAATAGAGAAGGTCTAAATAAGATTCATTCTCACAGAAATTGAAATGAAAGCGACAATTAATACAAATAGAAGCCATCGGAAGAGGCGCTTTGAGAACTGTTTGAATCATTTGCAATCTAAACGAACTCTTAGATAATGTATATGGATTCAGTAACTCACGTTGAAACATGTCACGGTCGATGCTATGATCTTCCACCTTGGGTGGAGTTGGTGTCCTTTCCTTTCTCTGGCCATGATCAGTCTTAGAGCGAATTCTCCTTGGAGTGTCTTTGCTGTTCTTCAGCAAGCCCTTCTGCTTAGTGTCGCTACCGGGGAATGGAGTCTTTGCCTCTACCAGGACAATACGGAACTCTCCTGGTTCCTTGAACGGGTTCACGATAGCTACATCAACCTTCTGTAGCTCAAAGCATGGTGACTCGCACTTGATGGTAGCCTAGAAAACACAAATCACAATATTTCTTTAACCAGTTTGAAGTGTGGGTTTACTGTCTGCAAAATAAATATGGTTACAAGAAAAGATTTAGGGAATTATTCTTTTATGGAAAATAAAATGTACGTCTTTTCCAGATGCCATTATTGGAGAATTTCTTTCTATATTGCCCCCAAATCAAACATTTTACAATATGAATTGTTCATCATTTCCTGTGAAGATATCTGGGCCCGGTTGAATATAAGCTCAAATGAGTTGATTCAATGGTAACTCAACTTGAGAGTGATCTGGATAGAAACCTGATCTGCCCAATCTGTATCAGATAAAATGGTACAAGTGGCAAACATTTCATTTTTATTGTATGAAGATTAATTACAACCTGGTAGTGTTTGGCATTTCCATAACGAAGGTAAAACAGACTTTCTTCAGCAATTTTTTTCATCTCATTTGGTGCTGTTGATCTTGAGATATGATTAGTTTTATACAATCACAGAAATTTCATTTTGCACAAGTATGAAAGTTTCAATAACATCATTTCTCATAATGAGTTGATTAATAATCTTACTGTTGGTGTGATGTTATCTATACTAGTCCTGAGGTTAAAGACCAGGGTAGTCCCACATGCAGCTCCAACCCTTCTACCAACCAGGACTAGTACTGCCTCAGCTGGGCGCAGGAACCGACTGGTGAAGATGACTGGTAGGTCCTGTTTGCCCTTGGGCTGGATCTGGACCTGGCTGCCCCGTGGGAGGGTGAAGTCCCTAGCGTCACGGCCGGCCACCATGGCGTGGTAGGTCAGAGGTTTGTTGCTAGGGTTCGTCAATCGCACCTAGTCATAGAATGAGGAGAAGAATTAATTCAAAGGTTTTCAAAAATATGATGTCATCATGAAGGTAATTTTGACTGAAGATCACTGTTTACATAAACGGCTGGCCACCATGACTTGGTACGTCAGGGGCTTGTCGCTAGGGTTGGTCAGTTGCGCCTAGTCAGAGAATAAGCTTTAGAGATATTTAACAGTCTGTATAATGTGTTTGGAGCCCAATGCAAATGAAAAGGTTAAATCCATGATTTAAACTTGAAGGTAAAAGTTGAGGGTTAACCCCAGCTAAGCACAGGTGACATTACCAAAAGAAAAAGCCATGGCCTGTTGCATGAACGCCGCACAGCAGCGCTTTAAACCGATGTACTAATCCCCTCCTATTAAGTCAATGAAAGAATAATAGGGGAATGGTATATTCGGTATATAATCCCGCTGTGGGTGTTCACGCAGATGGCAGCGGCTTTATCTTTTAGTAAGGCACCTTAAAAGATAATAAAGTAGAGGAAGAAAAAATACAACACCATTTACACAAAAACTAAAGTTAAACATAGTTTTGGTGTACGCACCTGTCTTGTAACGGATGAATGGAGCGAAGTGGTGAACTCTACAGCAGTCTTAGGCATGTACTGAGGCAACCTCTGGTAGAGATGCTGGCATAGAAGCATCAATGAGATGGGATTGGGATCGGTGATGTCTATGGCCTGCAGATAAATACAAACAAGGTTATTATTTATTAGAGAATTAATTCTTACTTTACTAATGGCCAGAGAGGACTGGCCCGAATATATTTGGCTGAGGTCTCGGGAAATGTTCAGCTAATCCCAACAGGTAAGGAACAGCAGCGTAGACAGACGTGGGGGGGGGGGGAGGGGAGGTGAACCACTAAGAAAGGTTTATTGCACCAAAGTGCTCTAGAACATTTTTTTTGGGGGGGGCAGATTTATATATAAAGAAAATAAAAAATAACAGTGTTGCCAATTTAAAGCAAAAAAGCTAATCAAATTAGATTGAGTAACTTCACATCTTACTAAGATATTACAATGTGAACAAGAATTTTAAAACAATTCAAGTTGTGCTAATTTAAAGAAAAGCTGATCAATATCAATCAAATATGTTTACAACTTATCTGGTTTATATGAGCGAATATCATACCTTGATATCATAATCCAGACAAAAGAAAAATACCACTGTTGCCAATTAAGGAAGAGCTGATCAATTTAGACCAAAAATTTTCACACCTTACTTGGATATCATAATCCAGATAAAAAATACCAGTGTTGCCAATTAAAAAAAGATGGAATGAATTAAACTTAAATAAGGTCTTATTACCTGGATATCATAATCCAGTCCAATAAACCTGAATGCTGTGACGACTTTGAGTGCATTGTGAAGACACTGTTCTGCGGTGGAAGGGTGTGTGTACATTCCTTGGAGGTGTGTCTTTATCTGTGATGAAAAGCAATTATTTATTTATTTGATTTCCAGGCAACAAAAAAAATGAAATAATGAATGAATAACACAATGACATGTTTTGTTGTTAAATTACATTCCTGAAAATAGGAGATTGTCTTTCGATTATAATAAAAGTATAACAATAGCAAAATTCAGAACACGGCAGCATAATATTGAAACACATTAAAAGAAATAGCTAGAGAGTAATCCCGCAGTGGATTAATGCCCGCTCGTTGTCCAGCCGTGGATCCTCAGGTTTCATATAAATAGATAAATGTTTCCAGATAATTTTTGTCACTTGATAAAGAGTTGCTCTCGAACTTGCATGCAAGTGAACATTTTTTCCGAAAGTGATCACAAATTTCCTTGTTGATCATAGTGGTTCAATTTAATCATCTTGTTTTTTTCAATTTAATTAAGTGAAAATATTTTTTTATATTCAAAATACCTTCCTCCAAAACAAAATTTAAACAGTACTTGTACATGTTCCTGTACAATACTTGCACTATACACCTTGTCACATACTTGTAATATACTTGTCATATAAGTGTAATATACTTGTAACATACTTGCAATATACACTGTAATTTTAATATATTGTAATATACTTGCAACATACTTGTAACATTCTTGTAATAGACTTGTAATATACTTACAAGGAATGGAACATGTGCAGCTAGGACTGCAGCTAAGACCAGTCCATCTAGAAGGTCGTAATCAAAGTTGACCACCCATCGTGACGGAGGGACACCACCTGAAAAAAATATCCAAACATGTACCAATAAGAAAAGGACCAAGAGAAAGGTCGTATACCCTGAGTTAATATCTAATGAACAGTCACATATTGAAATTAATAACCATTTTTGTAAGGGGTGTCTATAAATGAATATCTCTAACAAAACCAACTACCCATAATATTCTAATGCCAATATTCAGAAATATGATTTTGTTTTTATTGAGTAATACAGGAGATATCCAAGTAAAACATGAGCACTACATCTAGTAGCTTTTTTCCTTTCTAATCCTTCAATGCCTAAATTATATTGTTACTCTCGAAACATTTCTCTTCTTGATGTTAAGGGTACAATCACTTTTCAAATATCTGATCTAAACTATACATGTAAACTAAAAAAAAAATAAATAAATAAAATCTGATCTACTACAACACTGTTCTACACAGTTTTATATTGATTAAAATGGATGCTATCACAAACAACAAGCAACAACTTTTTAATCAGAGAACATGTTTACACGTCACTTGGGCTATTAAAAGCAGGCTGTATACTGGAAAGAAGCACACATATTTTTTTTTTTAAACTCCATATTTCATTTTTGGTTAGAAGATATAAGACATCAATCAAAAGGTAATATGGATGGGTAAGTATTTAGAATTTTTAAGCAGTGTTTATATTGCTAAGCATCACTACAAACAATCTAATATCACAAAAGTTTTTTTTTTACCAACAAGACTTTTCTTTTCAAGGATTTCTTTCAAAAACGCAACTGATATGCCGTAAACATTCATATTATGTATGACAGCACAGTAAAAACTAAAAGCAACAACTACAACAACTTATTTAGCCTATAGCTTGGTCCCTGTTATTTCACGTTTGGTTGTACATTACAATGGTTACATTTCATAAGACAATCTTCTCTTTAAACTCTATCAACTCCCCTTCCCGTTTTCTACTTCTTTCATTTTCTAATACTTAGTACTCATGGAGATTACTCGATGCTATTTCATAATATTCGTTAGGAAGTTCTACACCTTCTGTCTAAACCTAGTATTAATACAGAAAATAGTTACGATAAGTTATATTTTTTTAAATAATTTTAGAATAGGATACCAACACCACATTAAGATTGAACTGGAAGTGAAAATGTCAGTACTACCCAACCATTAATTCTATCATAGTTATCATCATACATACAGAAACATGTCTCATGAAATTTTGCATGATATAGTTTATGTTACGAAAAAAAAACAAAAAAACAACCCTTTAGAGTCTGATTTGATTTTCCATACACACATAATCAAGAGCTTTGATGTTTATTGATAAGACTGTTTCCAACACCAATTATGGTCAATAAATTGTATGTGATGTTATGATTAAGACCCCACTGCTACTGTGTTAAATGCTGAAATTACTGAGTTAACTCTTTCAGTATTAAAGACACCAGAAAGTGGCAATGTTTGAGGTTTATCATAATTAGAAGTAGGAACCATTTCCATTAAAAGGAATTAGGGGGAGTGGTATCCAATGTATGAAGATGAGTAATTTTATTCAGGTATAGCAAGGGACTTGCTATGAGGGTTTACATGTATGTATAAATGTAAATGTACATATTATGCGCCTTTTCAGCACATAAACTCAGAAAATGGTCATAAGGGTATTTGATAAGGGCACGAAAAAGAGTAATCATTAATATTTATTAACATAGCCATGGTTGAAGAGAGGGAGAAAGGTAAAAGTAGAGGTAGAGGTAGAGGCAGAGAGAGAGAGAGAGAGAGAGAGAGAGAGAGAGAGGGGGGGGGGGTCCAATGTACACCAGACAAAGTATATTATTTAGATTAAATTTATAATGGGCAATGTCCACTTTTCAACATGGATTCATGAAAATATATGGAGGTATTCAGTGTAACAGTTCACAAGGGTCGATGGGGGGGGGGGGGGGTTCCCAAATTACACCAGGCATAAAATAAATTTGCCATTTCTAATAGCTTAGGGTGGGTTATTTAGGTTATATAGGCATTTCTATCCACTTGTCAACATGCAAATACCTGGAGGTGGATTGTACAACGTCAGAAAGGCTAAACATTTGTCAATCAAATTGATGAAGAAGAGAGAAAAACATGCATTGTAATCATGTAAGTAAATAGTCATGCAAAAGATATTTACAGTAGATAAATGATAAATATATGTATTAACAGATCAAAGGGTTTGTGTTGATGAGGTCAATAAAACAATAGATAGCATTTTGAAAATGAAAAGATCTTAATTTCTCATATTTTGAAGGAAATAAACTCTAAGAAAAAATCAAATGATACACCTGTAGAATGATCAATGAATGTTAGAAGTATCTTCAATAAAAATAGTTTTAGGTGAGGAAATTTATTATGTAATGATTCGAAATGATCCCTTGGGATTGGACAGGTGTCAGAAAGACTTACAAGCATCCGATGACCGGGGTAATAATAATTGTAAAGCGCTTAGAGATGAAATTGTTTCATATTAGGCGCTATATAAATCGCAACTATTATTATTATTATTATATAATTTATATCTATTTTTGCAGTATTTTTATTCTCCACAATTTCACAAGTCTGTCCTCAAAAACATTCTGACTTCAATCTAAGGCTATTTATAGAATGGCAATGTTATGCCTTCACGATTTCCCCCACCTGGTTCAAAAGCTCAAAAAAATCTGTATGGGGAAAATTTTGGCTTTTACATTTCTTTTTATTTTAGGGATTTGTTCTTTGATCTCTTTTCCCTTGTATTTCTTCAATATTGCAGAAACTTTGCAAATTATAGTGTACTTCAAAATTTTTAAAATTTTATTCATCTTAATAAACAACATTTAGGACAATGAATTATTGAGCAATATAGACTTGAATTCTCTTACCTTTATCACAGTTGTTCCATATCTTGTGTCTCTGATGTTCATAATGATGATTGAGCCAGGAAAGAAGGATCCGCTCCCCAACAGAGTATATGTTACTACACAGAGGGTCATGATTGATGGACGGTAGTCCTACAGAGCCTGGACTAGGGAGGGTACGGAACTGACGTGGTGTGATCCTTGCTAGGACCAAGACCTGTGATTGAGATTTAGACATTTATTTCTTAATAGAACTCAAATCGGGGGGGGGGGGGGGGGTATTTCATAAAGCTGTTCGTAGGTTACGAACAACTTTACGAATGACTGATGATCAGTTCTTGGATACTTATCATAATATTATTCTCATGAAGTATAAGACGGTATCACCAGTCGGAAAGTCGTTCGTAAGTAACGAACAGCTTAATGAAACATCCTCTGGGATGTAGATTTAGACCTTTTTGTGTCTTTAAGTACAGTTTCATTAGTATGGTGGATAGTTGTTGTGGTCAAGAAAACAAACAGTCCTCAACAAATTGTGATCATATAATAGGTCTACACAATATAATTTTGGAAATACTATTTGTCAGATTTCAACAACAAAAATTATGATGATCTTAATGGACAAGTGTACTTGCTAAAACTGGATGGCGTTTCACCAAGTCATTCATAAAGTTACAAATGACTTTACGAGCAACTGTAACATGTTCTTGGATGCCATCCTCAATAATTTAGCACAAGAACTGATCACCAACGTTCGTAAGGTCGTTTGTAACTTATGAACGACTTGGTGAAACACCATCCAGGTTTGACTGGAACCTTGATAGTCTGTAGAAGCAGGTCTGTCCATGCCCTCTTGGAGAAAGAGTTTAATTTGGGAAATATTATTTTATGTAGAATTCAACAAGAAAATTTATGATCTTAATAGACAAGTGATTGCTAAAACAGGTTTGACTGGTACCTTGATAGTCTGTAGAAGCAGGTCAGTCCATGCTCTCTTAGAGACGGACTCAAAGAGTAGTTCATCCAGAGGCTCTTCTTCGATGTTGATAGCGACGGTTGATTTGCCTTCCTGCATGGCCTTCTTCTTCTCCCGTACCTGCTCCTGTAGTTTCATCCAGCGCTGGTAATCCTGCGGCTCAAACAGGTACTCAGGTTTGATTCCGGCCACACCAGCTCCTTGGCTCCTGTGTAGGGCAAAAATGAGGTCAATCAAAAGATAAATTAAACAGAAGGATGGCTTACATCCAAGAAAATTTCTTATTCATCTAACACAGTTTTAAATATGTAGCCCTTCTAATACATGGTTTACCATTTTATATCATATGGAGGATTTATTCATGGTATCTAAGTTTGAAATACTTCTCAATACCTGTTGAAGAGGTGGTACGCTTAAGTTATATATTTTTTTTGGAAAAAAAAAAGGAAGTTAGATCTCCCGTATCAATTATCATCTTGCATTACTCGAACGGATAGAAACATTCCACTCCAGCAATTACAGGTCCATTGCATGGATTGATAATGATAATCAAAATGAAAACATATGTAGTTTGTCAACAATTTATCTGCTCTAAAATGAAAACAGTGTGCCAATATTGGTCTGCTCTAAAATGAATAGAGTATGCTAACCATTTGTTTGCTCTAACCCATAGATGACAATGTATCCTTTTAGTGATGCTTAGGCATTCATTTTGAAACTAAAATGCTATGAATGTCTGAATTATTAATTTTCATTAGTGAAGTATCATTAAGTATAAAAGTTTTTTAAAGGTTGCAGGAGTGAAATTACAATAAAATTTTTTGCCAATTTGTGGATCAGAAGAAGAGAAATCTTAGTCATCTATGGGCTAAAAATGAAAAGAGTATGCCAACAATTTCTCTGCTCTATATGTACTTTTTAGTGAAAACTATCACAATTATTCAGTTTAGCCAAGTGTGGCTGGCTGGGGTGTTAGCCTACCTCAGGAATGTAAGCAGTGTAGAATGTTGCCAGTGTAGTTGTAGAACCCTCTCTGTTGGGTCTCCTGGAAGAGCCTGGTTGATAGGGATACCAGGCACCAGGCGTCCACTAAGATGGGCCATCAGGTCATAGATGGTCTTAGTGTAGCTTCTCTTCTGGTTGTTGGAGGTAGGGGAGCTCTGGCTGGACTTGTCTCTAGCGGCTTCAGCTGCTGATCCCTTGGACACACCACTGCAGAGAGAAGATGAATTTAACTGTGATTTCATTCTAATTTCATTTGATGTGCATTTGTTATGGATTAAGAAGATCTGTCTTGTGAATGAACCCTTAGACACACCATTATTATACAACACACGAGGGATTTAAATTGAAATGGCTAAAATCTATATCTCTTAATTTCTTTGTTTATGCTTGAATCATTAGACAAGCCACTATTAACCCACAAGAGGAATACGAATAGTGCTTATAAATTCAATGTAAATTGAAATGGCTTCAATTTTAAAATCATTTGCTAATGCCTTTTACGATTCATTCTAAATGCATGTAAATGTAGTTCATTATTTCCAGATACATTTAAACCTTAGCCTACCATCCACATATCTCCTACCCCTCCCAACACATACAAAAATCTACAAAAGAACAACAGTGGTTCTTAACTAGAATCAATTGGGGATTTTTCCCAGATTTGATATTCACCCAAATCTCCATTTTACCACCCACAAAAAAAATTTAAAAAATAAATATAAAAATAAATCTCCAAACACATCAATATAGTGACGTGCACACCTCCATTAGAATTCTCCTCCATAATAAGAATTGAAAAAGGTTAAATAGACGAACCCATATGTATATGTAGGAGCCCAGTAAAGCCAGGAAAGATTGGATATTAACTCCCCATAACTCAAAATCATCAAAAATACAGAAAAATAATTAATAACGACATTGTGCATGGTATGTCTGCTGGAATTGACCATGTGTGTGGCATCCTGCCCCCATCAAAATATCACACAAATTATACAGGGCCTCAGATTTCCCTTTAGTGTAAAAATAACCACCAAAGAAAAGTGACCATCACATTTACCCACTTCAAACAACATAGATAGTGACATCATAGCCTTACCTTCTGAATGTTCTTTGGTCCTTAGAATCTGACTTTTTGAAATTTCTTGCAGAATAAAAAATATTGCAAAATGAATATATTTGTCATAAATCTCAACTTTGCTCAGCATGTCTTACAATGCAAGGTTAGTGTGCAAAGTTGTTCAAGTGAAAAAAGTAATGACGTAGTTTTCCCTCCAAACTTGTCCCACTCTTATGTAGCCCTTACAGTGCAAACTTACAACCAAACATGTATAGTTAACATACAAGCGTCAAATTCCAAATTTCAATGAAGTTTTTTATTATTTATTTGAATCATCCCATCCGAAAATAACCTCAGTTAGAAGTTTCCTCTAGGATGGGAAGCTTTCACTTCCAACAATAGTACCTTCATTAAAATTCTACTTCCATCCAACTACTCATCCATTACCTCTTAAGTCCGTCTGGCAGCGACACAGGGAAAGGTC
Organism: Paracentrotus lividus; assembly: GCA_940671915.1. Taxonomy (NCBI): domain Eukaryota; kingdom Metazoa; phylum Echinodermata; class Echinoidea; order Camarodonta; family Echinidae; genus Paracentrotus; species Paracentrotus lividus. The sequence continues at coordinate 17,299,948 of CALNVZ010000218.1, forward strand.
CCCCTGACCATCCATGTAGTGTGATCCATCTCTGTACTGCCATAAGGACCTCCGAGTGAAAGATACCTTCGTCAACATCATCATCACCATCATCATAATCATCATCATTATCATCATCATCATCATCATCATCATCATCATCATCATCATCATCATCATCATCATCATCATCATCATCATCATCATCTTCATCATCATCATCACCACTATCATCCTTCATCTCCTCCTCATAATCATCATAATTTACCTCCTAAGACCTTCTGGCAGCGACACAGGGAAAGGTCCCCCTGACCATCCATGTAAGGTTATCCACCTCTGCACTGCCATAAGGACCTCTGAGTGAAAGATTCCTTCCTCTGAATCCTCGTTAGGGAAGGCTGCAGAGCCAAGGGAACGAGAGGCCAGTCCCATACGGGAGTCGTCGTAGGCCGGAGCAGATTCGCTGTAGTTGACCCTGTTCACCGCACCGTCACGAGGGGTGCTGCGATAGGTGGATTCTACAATGGAAGTAACAGAGATTGATTTTTATTACTACTCTATGATAAGTAATAATAATCTGTATCAATATGAAATTCTGGTGATTTATGAATGGTTTTGACTCAACGGAATACTTCAGCTCCTAAATTTTATTGTCCGAATAGAAATTCTATTGTCCAACAGTCACTGAGCAGTGCCAGATTGACATTGCTCCCTTTCTTGTTGAAAGCCAAACAGGGTGGTAGCAACTAAAATCTTTTAACTTCATTTGGTAAAGACATTTTAGGAATTCGAACCCACGACCTCCTGATTATGAGGTGGATGCTCTATCCACTGAGCCAACACATAGATTAAAAAAAAAAACTATCTATCATTTAAATCTTTCATTGAAAATGATTCTCTATAGCACAGCCAAGCTCTTTACCTGTCACGCTATCAGTCTCTTCGTATGTCGAAGTCGTGGCCCCAAACCGGGAACTCGTACTGGTACTGGTGTGTGTCCCTGGTCTGCTAGGTGACTCTACCGGTATGATCATAGCCTCACCCATCTGGGTAAGAGAGTCTCTGGATGCTGTCTTGTGAGCTCGTAGGGCCTGACCCTGCTCGGTAACAATCTGGAAGTCAGTGCGGTGTTTGGCCACGAACGGGTAGGCGACTAAGAGGCAGTTGTCGGCAGTGGCAGTTACAGGGATGGAGAATCTAGAATGATAATGGAATGGAAAAAAATTGTTATGATTTATCTCAGATTTTGGATATGAATCCAAAGAGACACAGATAGGCAGACTCGCTGACAGTCTGATAGTTAAATCAATATTTCTCTAGAAAATGATCAAAAACATTTCTTAAAAAGTTAACACCCCTGGTTGAGCAAAGTGAATTCATTCGGTACAAATTTAAATGTGATTCAAACCACCAAGAAATTGCAAAAAGAACAAGAGAGTAGTGCAGACATTTGTTTTCTGTATAGAATATTATTTGGGTAAACTTAATGTGTTTGATATCATTTTAAAGTTTGAAATACCTAGTATCAGGTTAAACTAAAGAAATGTTTTCTGGAAATTTATTGGTTATTTTGATCCCACAGGTCAGAATTATGCAATCTGTCTGTTCCAACAAATACTGACCTGCTTCCAACTGAGTCCACAAACTTGATAGGCATGGTGAAGGAGACAGGCTTGGGCGAGGTGAAGGTGACCTTGCACTTGAGAACAAAGGGTTCCTTATGACCTTCATCAGCACTACAAGGTTGAATGGTCTGACCATCCGGGAAGGTCACACTCAAGACAGACACCTTGCTGCCGTCGTCGACCTCCACCTCGGGCAGTTCGACGTCGATCACCGTTTCTCTGTGAGTTTATGAAAAAGATATGAAATATAAGTACACGCTGAAGATTTTGCTGTGGTTTTAGTTCATTTTTGCACATTTTTTAATTACTGAACGCTAAAATTTTCACTTGATAATAATACAGTACAAAGTGAATGCAAATACATTTTTTGTACAGTTAATATGCAAAAATGTGTACTGTCGAATATTCCCTATCTTGAAGCAAAATCACGAAAATATATGGAAATGAAATATATGGCGCATACAGTAGTTGGAATTTCTGAGAATGAGACTGTGAAATTGATACAAAGATGAAATTGTGAAATTGAAAAGAAGATTTTCATTTGGTTTCAGAAAAAGTCATACAGTCTGAAGCAATCTTGAATTTCATTAAAAGCAAATAAAAAATTGGTGATGCATTATTTGTTTAAATGTACAGGAGATGTTGCGTGCATCAGTATTTTAGTAAGACATCAAGTATTAAAAAGCTAAACCATCTCAATAACATGTAACTGACAAAATTGTTTATTGTTTGTGAAAAATGCACAACAAAATGAATAGCAATAATTTCATTACAGTCATGGCATTTTGATTAATCAATAGATACTAGTAATTCAAATCTCAACGAATCACAAATGAAATTTAATCCCTTAAACATAAAGATTGGCTCACAGTGACAATTTCAGCAAGAAGTCCATGCAGCAGGGATCCTGATTGGTTACTTTTGATTTGCAATTGATTGTAAATCTTTATGTTACAAGGCACAAGTCTCAACTTACTTTCTGAATCCAGCCGCCCTTATGGTGAAGTCTGCAGACACCTTGGTGGAGAGAGGCACAGGGGTCAGGACGATAGCCAAGGGGTCAAAGGTCAAATGCGGTGACTTGAGGATGCCGTGTACGTTGAGGTACTGGTAGGGTCTATCTGTAGCTCCATCTAAGATGATGGGTATCTTGGCTTGGAATTCACCAGGTTCCTCTGTGAAATAAAACAAGAGAAGATGGTTCAGAAAAGTTAACTCAAAAGGAACTATTTCTAACCGGTAATTGAATATCGGTATTTTTCATATCTTTCTAATTTTAGTAAGCACCACTTGTCACTCTTTTTATCTGATATTGTTGCCATTTAATTTCATCTTTTCTTAATCTTCTTCGTCATTACCTTCATTATCATCACTATCAATATCACCATCACAATCATTTTTATCATCATCATCATCACCATCATCATCATCGCCACCACCACTACCACCACCATCATCATCATCATCATCATCATCATCATCATCATCATCTTCATCATTATCTTCATCATTATCTTCATCATCATCATCATCTTCATCATCATCTTCATCATCATCATTTTCACCATCATCCTCATCATCATCATCATCATCATCATCATCATCATCATCATCATCATCACCATCATCACCGCCACCACATCCTCACCTGGACAGAACATGCAGCCCATGGTGTAGACCTCTCCTGGTTCCAGACCTTCAGTGACCTCTTGACGACCTTTCTCAAAGGTCAGGAAGGGAACACCGTTGGACCGGACAAAGCGGAAAATGCCTTCCTCCATGGCCTTCCCGCAAGACCGTAGATCCAAAGACCACTGGAGCCTCTTGGCACTGTTATTGACGAGCATGATGGATTGCCCCTGTTGAGTGTTGCCTGCCAGACCTGAAAGCACCAATGAAGATTTTTAGCTCCAATTTCCAAATACTATGTATTATGTTATAATGATAAGAAGTAAATGTTTATCAGTGAGATTTCGTAATAAAGAGATTTCATTTCATCTCAGATTATAATGGTATAATGTATGATGACGGTGGTGCAATGCTATCATGCATGTATAACAGGACTCAATTTATTAGTATAGTAAATTGAATATGACAGAAACATTTTTGAACAGTAAAATGCAGCAAAATAAAGAGCTAAAATTTGATGAAGTTGTAAATCGAAAAGCTATCATTGGCTTAATATAATATTAGGTGTTTATGATATACATAATGTTAACTTGTATTACTTGCTTCACTATTATTGTTCACTATTATTGTAGATGAATAAATTAATATATACTATGAAAAAAACAAAAAACAATGTGATTAATCTCTTATTATGTATGTACATCTACTTCTTTTTTATGCAATCATTCTAGATTGTCATTTACTTACTCCTTGCAAATTTAAACAATCATATAACTGTCTGTTTTTCAAAGATGTGAACTAAACTTTAATTAAAAACTTTAAAATTGTAAACATGACCTACCCATTTCCAAGTACCCGGACGGCAGTGTGAAGGACAGTTCTGTCGTAGACACCTGCAACGGTTGCCTCAGGGCAGTGGCTATGATCCTCCTCTTGGGTGTCGACACCGCCACCACCACTGGGCGTGGTGCTATGATGTGCTGGATGCTCTTGGAGGACGGGGCCGGGGTGGGAGGGAAGGGCGTGCCTTCCGGGGTGGGGGCTTCTGTCTGATTGATGCTGACGGGCATGATGAAGTCGTAGGAAGCCACTTCGGTGGGTTTGAACTTAAGCTCACAGTCGATTTTCTGTTCACCACCAACGGTGACCTTGTACACACCAGGGTTCATTGTGTCTTCAGACTCTGCAGGAGAAAGATACAAGACAATGCATTTAGAGCAGTTTTACATCCACTTGGTCTAACAGCAGTTGGTTTAATCCTCTGTTTGTCTTATACCACATGGGTTGGATAATCCCATTTGGTCTACTAACAACTTGGTCCTTGGTCTGCTACATAATTGGTTTAATTCTGACTTGGTCTAATGACCAATTAGTCAAATTGCAAAATCATGTAATTGCATTTTGGTCTAATTCCCACATGAATATTTGGTCTATCACCAATATGTTACTGTAATTGACCAAGTGGTCATTACAGTGTGTAGATGAAATGGACATTAGAAGATATGGTAATTAGACAACACCTTTTTTTTTTACTTTCTATTTAGTAGAAAATCACCATTGTACAGCACTTCTCTGTGCAAAGTCAATTTTGAATTGACTATGAATACATGTAAGTGATTGTTACAATTACAATCTTTATCAAATATATTCCCCTCACCTTCCATGACGTCTGCATCAAATCGTAGAGAGAAATCTCTGAAGCGTGACAGATCAAAGACCACTTTAGCTCTGGTTCTTACTCTATTGATTATCTTAAAGGGAACAGTCAGGCTAGACCCACAGTAAACACCACCAAGCTGGAAAGATTGCTGTGGACAGAAAAAAAAAAATGAATTAAATACAAGAGGTGTAATGGCTCAGTCGGTAGAGCACTATTCAATTTCAAAACCTATTCGATGCACATATGCTCTTGGGTAGTACCACATTGTGTCATATGGGACGTTTAAACATTCATATCTTAGCGTTTAGACATGAAAAAAATAATATTTTTTCGGTTGATGGTGCTCCAAAGTACTACCAGTAGGGGTACAAGAACCAAGACTTTTACTTGACTGGATTACACATCCTGAGGTGTATAATTAAGATGAAAAATAGTAATGTGTCATATGGGACACAGAAAAAAAACCAGTAAAAGCAAAGAAACAACTTTATCAACGAAAACAAGGAATCACCCTCATTATCAAGGCGTTCAAAGGATAAAACTTAATATTGTATGTCCACTTTGTTGCTAACCTACAACTTGGTCTTCAGATGATTTCTTAGCAGTCAAATGAAATAATCCAAATAATGATTCACAAAAGGTTTTCAATTTGAAAAATTAAATCACAATTCATATGTCAAGATTCAAAACAATCTCATAATCAATGTTATTAAACTTCAATTTTATTATTTGGTTCGCAAAAAAGAGAAAGAAATACGTTTACCATATCAATGTCGACTAGAGGGGGTTCCACTGTACCCCCCATCCTGAGATCAATTGTCTTCCATCCCCTGATTGCCACCTCTAGTCTGGTATCAAACTTCATCACTGCGCTGGGAGTGAGATGGATCTTCAGCTCCGTGGTCCCGCCAACTGGGACCACACCCTGGACCGGAGACACGTTGAGACCAGGTACCGGGTTAGCGTCTACCACCTGTGGGAGAGATAATGTTAGGAGTGAATTGTAATGAGGCAAGAATGATGTGTGTACATGCAGAATTAAATTAAACTTTATCACTGAGGATTGACCACAAGTTCTCCATGATTGTACTTGGTTATTTCCCCCGTTGTTACATTGTGATCAACTCAAAGATTTTAAAACAAAATAATATATGTTGCTGATTTTCCAGGTACAATAATTACATTTCATGAGAAACAAATAATACTCGAGGCAGCATTTATAACCAACACAACAATTAAGAAATTATTAAATCAGTATCTGAAGGTGACAGGTACAACATTGTACATCAAGGCTTTGCTCTTGTGAAAAAGCAAATTGCAAAACGAGAGACTTTGGAAGGAAAAAATATAACTGGCGATTAAATGTTTTTGCCAGTATGCAAGTAAAATTTAGCTTTCTAAATTGATTGAAATGGTTATATGATACCAACCTGAAAGTATGCATGGTTGACACTGTTATTGTGCAGTACAGCCGTCCTGGTTGTTGTAAGATGAAGAGGTACCTGACCAAACAATACTCTCCTCTCCATAAACATCACTTGTGTAACTCCAAGCTAAAGTAGTGACAAGGATAAGAAAGTGCATCAAGGTATTGAGGATGCTTTTTTTTAATACATCTTTTTCTGAGAGAGCAGAATGGGGTTTAACTAGTAAGAAAAGCATATAGCACCCATTTGACTCTCAGCAGATTAGCCATCTTTTGATTCTACTTTGCATATCTTCCTGTATATGTGATAATTTTTGCGAGTTTCTCATGTCCATCTTCATGAAATTTTCCACTTCAACATAAGCTTTTTATAGTAATGAAAACATTCCAAAAATTGTAAAATTATCCACTCGCGAATTTCCAGAAGTATTACAAAATCATGAAAATATCTGTACACGAAAATATTGGCTTATATAGTATTACTTGTATTTACAGTTATTGAATCGCAATGCACGGTGGGAGGGAGTAAGGGTATAATCAGCTGATTGCTGCGTGCAATCATCTTCTTAATGCTATGAGAAATTCACCTTTTTTGTGTTCATTTGTGGATCATATTAAAAACATGTCTGGTTTCAAGATAAGTTATTTGGACCTTTCGGAATATATCATTTAATCCTTTAACGGTAACTAAAGAAAAGTCTCAGATTAAGAATATAATTTAGGAAAACTGACTCACAAAATCCCACATGTAGAACCGCATTATTCAACAAATCAAACATCTTGTTGTTGAGTATTGAAGAGAGTGATACTTACATCAGCCACACAATTCAGTTTCTTTGTTTCTCCTCCATGCACCTGCAGAGCAAAGACACCATCTTCAGGGGCGTGGTAGGAGGGATGAAACACCACCTCACACTCCAGATCCTTGAAGGCTTCAACAGTACCTGTATGACAAAAGTTTTAAATAAGATTTCATGTTCAGAATTCCCAAGTGCATACATCTAAAATTGATATTGTTGCCTTTTAAAATCTGCTCTTTCAACAGTACCGTTCGAACAAATGTAAAAAATAAGAAAAGTGTTAAGAATTTCTCATATCTTTTTTTTTCATTTTTTTATTTTTTTATATTTTGCTCTATCGATGGATTTCATATTCCCTTAGAATGGAATTACTTAGCAGTTCTATGTATAATATTAGTATTTTTGTATTATATTTGTATATTTGTAGATGCATTTAAGAGGAATTATAACTTCAAATTTCAAAGCATCACAAATAAGCAGAGGATTCTGGCATAAAACAGTTCCTCATTGAAACAATTAGACCTATGGTTATCAAGGGAGAAATCTCAACAAGGACATCAGGGAGTCTTACATGTATGTCAATACGTAACGGGTTATGAGAGGATTATATCATTTGATGATGCAAAAGCTAAAACCTACCAATTATTAAAAAATCAGAAAACAGAAAAATGGGGATTGGGGGGGGGGGGAAGATGGTGAATCTTGTAAAGGATAACTACAGAAATATATTTGAGATGATAAAAATAAAGGATGAATTAATGACTAAACTAAACTTTCTATTGTTTATAATTTTTAGGAGCAAGAAATGTTTCTTACCTGTAGCAGGTCTGATAGAGAAAGCAGTACCTCTCTCTCCAAGGATGGGTTGCCATGTGAACTCAGCAGGAAAGTTCCTCTTATTCTCAAGACGGATAACATCTCGCAAACCTGAGAAGATAAACAAATATCCGATTTGATGAAAAATCAACACTATTTTTCTATTTCAAATGTCATTTTGTGGTTTCTTTCTAATTTGTCTATTACTTTTGACACCATCTATTCATCTGATAGACTTTTTGTTTGCATTTGTGTGACTCTCTATCTGAACATCTTTTCTGCATATGAATCTTTGTGTTATACATTTTTTTTTCTTTTTTTGTTCGATGTACTAAATCCAACTTTATCCTACTGGCAAATAATTTTTTCCCCAACTATTCATGCCTCTCCCATTCTATCCCATTGTAACTATTTTCTTCTGCCTCTCTGTCTGTCTATCTCATTCACTACCTAAAATTTTTCCCGCTTTAGATAGCTTTCCAAATATTGGCTACAGGTACAACATCCACATATCCCATCATTATCACAATCACCTTTCCTCTCTTCCTATCTGCTTGTTAGTTTTAGTTGTAGCCAGTCAGGAGAAAACTCTTGTGTACTACATCAGCATAAATACTGTCACTATCTCAATCCCCTCTTTGTCTCATTCTCTGTCTCTTTGAATCTCTCGCTTTTTACCTACCTGCTTCAGCTGGCATGCCTGGTGTTGGTGTTAGTTGTAGTGTCTCAGTAGAAAGCTCCAAGGCTACGGGTACTACATCTGCGTACACAGTCACATGCTCACGATGGTGGCCATTGATAGTGTACTTCACATTCCTAAGAGAGACAAGAGAAAAATTATAATAAATAAATTTGCATAAATATAAAAAATGTGAAATGTTGTTGGAAATATGAAAGTATTATGTCTCCCTTTACATAATATAGACACAGTTATGTAAATCAAAATAATCAAATTTAAAAGTAATAATAGATAAGAACAAATAATCCTTTAATAATGATGATTTAAATTATTATAAAATTATATGATTTATAATGCGTTGAAGCCACTACAATATTAAGGCACACTTTAAACAAAATGACAACATAAAGGCATGTGTGTATACGCGATGGATCATCTTTACATTTAAATCATAAATCATATAACAAATTAAACAGATAACTTTATGATTCTTCTCTGTATGTACATGTATATTAATCAAATGGCTTTATTTCATTAACTAATCACTACATTATTTGGATCTGCTACATTTCAAGATGAGGGGTGCAGACATACCTTGTGAACTTTCCCCTAGTATTAGACTCAAATATAAGAGGAAGCTCTGCCTTACAGTTTGGTGGGACCACCTGCGAGAGGGGACTTGTCTGCCTCAGCTCACGACAATCAATCTAAGAAAAAAAAATACACCAAAATTATAATGATCACATGTCAGTCAATAATGACATGACCATAGTTTGGCGACAGTACTAATATGGGAATTATATTTTCACTTATTGATCACATATAATTATGACATTTATATGCATTTGCTCTTACATAAAACAAAAGAAAGATAATAGATCTTAAACAATTATTTTGATTTACATGAAGCGGTACCAGACCAGATGGTCAGATGATTGATTTATAAATACATCCATTGATAATGTGTATCTAACTTACCTCCACAACTACATGAATGTACTGATCCAAATTGTTGACAATGTTCATCTGTTTAACACTGGTGGATTTGAGACAAACTTCATTGAAATCAATAGTTGGTGGTCCTGAGATGATAAAGAATGAGCGTTTAATTAGAAATGATGAATTCTAGAAGTTGACCCAAATACATGAAATAATAAGAAAAGGTACCACGCACAAAAAGTTATTGTTATGTAAAACAAATTTTCATAGGAACAATGAATACACAATTTCAATTTCATGAACAAACATTTGCTTGAAGTAATAATTTGAAAAAAAGATTGAACATTCTTGAATTATCACTATTGCAATGATTATTCAAATATTTATCACTTTTATTTTTTTTTTCTTTCAAATCATTTTTCTTTCTTATTCAGACATGAGAAAGAACTAATAATGAATTATATGGGCCTCGATTGCACACATATCACTATCAACTGTACAAAAAGAGAGAAATAATAGGGAATTTTTTTTTTTGTTTGGCATCCCCTGTGTTTGGGAGGCAAAAAGTTGAATCACCGTGACCCCTGGGTTCCTCCTTCTGCTAAAACTGATTGGGGATATGCAGGTGGACCACTACACCAGGGTTTACCCCTACTGTTATATATATATATATGAATAGTCCAATGGGTTCTTAATATGCAAAGGTGGTGAATCTCTTCTACAAGGGACCTCAATTTAAATGTCATATTCAAGGGACATATTATTATCATCATCATCAACCAACTGAACTCACCAATGACTACTTGATAGAGTTCCTGTGGAGATAAGACCTTCTTGCAGTCACTTTTCTCCTGTGCTGTCATAGGTACAGCATTGAGTCCTCCAGTGCTTGGTTGCTTGGCTGATGTAGTCTCTCTGTCAATGAGTTTCTTGGAGCTCAGCATGTCATGGCGGCCATTCTCTTCAAATGGAGCAGCTGTAGCACAAAGCAAGAAAACCAACGATCAACGATCCATAGTAAAACAATAATAATCATAACAAGAATAATAACAAACATAACAAAAAAATACCATCCCAACCAGTAGCCCCTTTTCATCCATCACTTAATAGAGAATTTACTGTTCTATGTTGGGTTTTTTTCCGAGACACATGTCAATTGATATTTAAAAGTGCATGTTTCATATCATTTAACTCGCCAATATACTCTTTTTCACCAATAAAAGTGCAATGGGAATCAATTAAATCAGAACATGGACAAAATTATGTAAACAGCTAGACATAAACTATATACACACATTGTGTCTTGTATCATTTGAGAGATATCTAGAGAGTATGTCACACTGACAGGAAAGTTCAAGGGGAAAAGGGGTTCAGTAAGAAGGATAATACTGAGGATTGTAGAGAGGAGTTCAAGATAGAGGGTCACAACTTCTGGAGAAAGCTAGAAAGAGAGAGTTATGGACAACATATCGCCCAAGTTTACAGATATGGCACCTAAATAGATAGATGGATTGTTTGACATGTGTCCTCTTACATTTTGGTTTCTCATTGACTTCATCAGCCTTGATTTTGGGAGGACGGAGGCCGGAAGCAGGCTTAACACCAATCTCAGTCTTGTTGTTTAGTTCCTTGAATTCTCTGCAAGAGAGAGAAAAAAAAACAAAAAAAAACAATGCAAGATAAAGCAATGTTTCATTATGATATGCATCTCAATGTTTTCATTAAAAAAAAAAAGAAGAAAAGAAAAGGGAATTCAGGATGATGTAAAAATGAACAAAAATCATTTTGAGTGGATGCAATCCTGTTAAAGAATAGCCCATCAGACCTTTTTGATAATTAAGGATGTAAAAGAATCATCTGAACATTTGGATAATTTATCCCTTTTTTTTGTTTCCAGTCAGCAAAGAGTAAAAATAAATATTAAGTTATTTAGAACACAAATCAAGGTTCTCTCCATATTCTGTTTGAACAAAGTTTGGTTAAATATAGAAAAAAGAAGAAGATTATTTCTCAGTTGGTGTTGGCATTAATTCATGACAGATTTACATTATATGCACTAAAACATTATTTTCCTATTTGGGGTCAGGAGTGATTTTTTTTTTTATAGATTTGAACCAGCTAGACCCATTTTTGCCATCCCCTAAAATTACTATTGTAATATGATTGGAGATGAACTTACTTTGCTTTGAGTTTGTTGACTCTCTTCTCTCGATTGTCTTTCAGGTAATCATTGTATTTGTTCTTGTGGGCCATGACATCGGAAAGTTCCTCTTCATCATAGGCATAGTCAGGATCAACATAGGTGTGTCTCTCCGTCTTGGTAAAGATGGTCCTGAAAAAGTGAAAGAAGAAATAACGTCACGAGTTAGACAATGAATCATAATCATAGCAATGAATAATAAGTGACTGTTCTTCCATGCCTTCAAAAGTTTAACAACTGCTAAAGGTGGTGAACATTTTATTGGATTCCATTTTGATTACAGTAATATTCCTTGCTTATAAAGCCCCAAACACCACTTTATCAAAAGTTAAGCACTCTACAATTATGCAGCACAACTACCCTGACTTTAGTGCAGCTTTTACATGATCTGTGTTTCAAAGAATAAACATTTGTTTCAGGAGTAAAATGCATGTGCCACAATGATTTTGATAGGCCACAGCCATTTTGTGACTAACTGCAAAATCTTAATTTTTCAGAACCAAAGACCAAGGTGATGATACAGGAGTGCTAGGTTATATCGTCTTTAAAAAAATGTTTCCCTTACTTGTATTGCTCCCTTCTGTAGCTTGGTCGTATACTCCTAGCCCTGTCATTAGGGTACGCTACCAGGGCCTTCCCATCTTTGGTTTGGCCAGCTGATTTAGTAGAGTGGAGACCTTTCGTCTTTGTAGAACCCAACATGGCTGCCCGGGGCTCGTAAGCCTCTGCCTCGTTCACTTTGACGTCGATGAACTGACCAACTTCTCCAACGACTAGTGGCGTGATTCCTGAAGGAGATTATTGTATTTTTTTGGGGGGGATGAGTACAGAGATTATGAATTTAATATTTGACTGTATTTTATAGAAGGTTATGGGGAAAATGTAATGCCATATTAAGCACAGAGCAGAAAAATGCTTGAAAACATATTGACCTTTTTTAGGAGAAATATGTTTTTACATAGACGGATATTTGGCTATAACCTGGATTCACTGACCTAGATGTACTATGTATATCACTTTCTGCCCATTTTAACATCTACTAAATGTGGGCAAAATGAAATTGTAAAGCTAAATATCATTGTATTGAAAATAGTACATCACTTTTCCCATACGCAGGCACTGCTGCACAATTACTTCAATTGCAAAATTTGTAACAGTATAATCATAATTTGATATGCTCTATACAAGAACACAATATAGACATAATCCCCCAGCATAATGTGATTTACATATATATTTCTTTTAAGACTCAACTATTTTGTTATCTTTCATATTCTTGTATGTATTTTGAACACAATATTATATATAAAAAAAAAAAATCATGAAATACCTGGATTGAATTTGGGTTCCTTCTTCTTGAATACAGCATTGCTGATCCCTCTGAGTGATACAAGTAGAGTATGAATGGATGTTTGTATTGTACTGCTTGGTTGTATCCAGCCATTCTCTCCTTCACTCTCATCAGCTAGAGAGCCTAGCACATCGATGATCTGTAAATCACAAATACCAAAACATGTATCAAATAATAATCATCATAATAATGGTGGTTTCTTATACAGCGTCCAGGTCTGTCAGGCATGATGCTCATGGCGCTTTACAAAGATTGTTTTCACACATCATTAGCCCAGTCATAGATTAGCGGCCAAGTATGTAGCGTTTTGATATACATATCGGGTACCCACTTAAACCTGCCTGGAGTAAAGCAAATGTAGAAAGAGTTCTCTTACTTTGATATTCGACATGATGACAAATGATTTTAGAACAAAAAGAGATTTTATAAACTGAGAAAAGTCTGTAAGATTCGAAGATGGAAACTGACAATCCAAAGGTCGTAACAAATTCTGTTGAATGCATGGTAATTGAAACAAGTGTATGGTGAAGACTATTACAAAGTATCTTTTGCAGACAGTGTATTCACCGATTTTTACAAAACAATGGTGGTATCTCACTTGCCATGGGTTGGAGATGGGTTTGAAACTAGTTTGTGACTTCACCTCAGAGACATCTCTGAGACCTCTCCTGAGTATCAACGACATTTAAGAGATGTCCTTTGACATCTCATGTGCGCAGGAAAATTCATATTCAATTTTCCAGTTACAAAGATCTCAACAGTCTCCATTGTCGCTAAAAAGGCTTATAGACGTCTCCCCTAGTGAGATGCAACCTTAACAGGGAATAATTTTCCCGGTATCGCATCGCAATTTGCGATGCATTTTTGACTATTTGCTACGCAACTTTTTTTATGAATCGCAGCTGTTGCGATGCGCAAATTGACAGTCTATATATGAGTCGATTGGGGCTTGCAGTGATTGTTTGCCCCGCGTAACCTGTATTACTTTTTACATGTTATTGTGCTATGAATGTTAAATGCCGATACACAGCACGATGTGCATGCGATGCGACGGCGGGAAGCACATGGTCAGCGCTGTGCGATGAGCGTACTACAGTCACTCTCTAACATACACAGAATACACACACTCGATAGTAACGACACACTCACACATGGTCGGAGTCACCTTATAACAGTGATGTTTTGACTACATTGATCGCACGTGAGTATTCAGTGCAGTGACACCGCCAGTGTTTTGATTTGCGTTTGACACATCATTGCGAAGGCAGCTGTTTCATTCATGTGGAATATTTCTGGAATTATTTGCAAACATGTCTATTCGTGTTGTGACTGTGGAGGGATGGATTAAAGAACTTGACCAACATCGGGAATGGATTGAATATGAAGACAATGGAGGGAAGTTAAGTAGCATTAAATGCAAGATTTGTATCAAGCATCAAGCCCGATTGAGATCGCTGCGGAATTTTAACCTTGCTTTCATAAAATGAATTGATGACTAAATGTAAGTAAACCCATAATGTTTAAGATGAAATGTTAGTATGTTTTTAACTTTAAAATTTGTTCGCGCAGAGGTGGGAAAAACTGCTATACAATTTTGTTCAACTGCTATACAAAAATTATTTTGTATAGCAATTTTGCTATGCATTTTTTTCTCCTAAAATTATTCCCTGCTTAAGATAAACATTTATAACAAACCTGTTGCTTCTTGAAGGTGCCAAACTGGTTTGGTTTGAAGGAGAAGATGATATCCATCGCCTCGCCTGGATGCAGCTTCCCAAACGATGGTACCACGGAGAACTGAGCCACGGGTTGGAAGACGAAGGAGACAGGTAACATAGTGGAGTCATTGCTCAGGCTGCATAGGGTGTCTACATGTTCTCCGTGCGAGCACTCTCCAAAGTCAAGGTTTGTTTGGGGTGAGAGACTGAGGAGGACTGGTAGTGCTGTGCCTGTAATGGCAACCTCTAATGTGGTGACTGTATAGGATAGAATGAAAAATAAATTCTTTAGGGATCAGGAGTTGGTCAAGAAGAAATGCTAGTTGTCAGCTCTCTGCATCAGCCTACAAACTGACTCTGGATGGACCAAGGTACGCATCCCAGTCACATCTTTTGGATTATGTTAAATTTCCGTTCCAGACCATTAAAACTGTTTTATTTACAAGTATATTCAATTCCATTTGAGATTCAATTCAAAACTTTATTCAAGACTCAACTGCATCAAGCAGAGGTCCATGTCAAGTTTATAAAACACTAAGTAGCAAACATTCAGTACAAAATAAAATAAGAGAAACTAAGATACTACTAGAAAAAAACCCTGAATAACAACAGAAAGATACATACATGTAAAGGTATATGGTTAAGAGTATCATGCACAAGTTTTGTTCAATGACTCCTGTCATGTGTCATAAGGCTTTGAAGCCAAAATTTCGATAAGTATTTTACGACTACCATAGTTTTTTGTTATATATATAATAAAGCAATAGAAATTCGGTAGAATTATACACACGATTTATTACAGCGAAGATGCAAACTAAAAATCCCTACAAGTCCTTCTTTAAGATTACCTTCATTCTCCCTATGGTTGTCACTCTTTTCCCTATCACCAAACCCGCTACTGCTTCCTACGACAGTGATGTTCATATAGAGGGCAAAGTCTTGCCTAGGTGGGGGGCTGGATGTTCCTTTAAACCCCTGGCTGGATGAGTCGTATCGGGGGCTGAAGCGGAAGTAAAGAGGGCACTTCTCGTAGGGGCGGAGTTGACCTTGGTTGGGGAGGGTCTTGACCAGTGTACTGACCGGGCAAGTGTTGGCTTTGACCTTGTCCAAACCTTTGGTAGCCAGTGTAGCCACGGTGGACTTAGTGAGGTCGGTTCCCTAGAAAAAGAATAATAGACATTATTGTATTGATTTAAAATTGAATTGGATAAAGGCTTAAAGACATATATGTACATAAATGAATGCTTGTTTTCAAATGCCTACTTTAGATGTCTTTGTATCACACTGACATATCTGATATTTCATCAAGTTATAATGATTAGGAATTATCATATAAAGATATAAAGCTATAATAGACAATGGTTGAATATAGCGAGTCCTTGTTATTTTTTTTATTATTAATGAATAATACATTTATGTACATGACTAGAATTACACCTTATCATCATGTATTTTATTAAATTCATATCTGCAAGCAAGACTGCCCTGATCTTCTTACATGTATATCAAGTCATTAAAGATATTTGATAGACCTGTAACCAAAAATAAGAATCCAATAGTAATCTAAATCCTTTACCCTCATATTGTATTGCATTAAAATAGAAATCCCTTGAACATTTAAAGGTAACTTACAGCTTCGGTCCCAAGTGCCTCTTCCTGCAGAACCGTCACAAAGTTGATTGGATCTGGTCCATTGTTGTAGAGGTAGGCCAGTTTGGTCTTGTCTGTCCCATAGTAGGTGGAGCCAAAGGGCAGGCACTGGATGTTATCACCTGATCGAGGTTCAATTAACTCCAGACATCTGTCGACCACGTTGGCTTTTAATTTGAGAGTGGTGGCGTCTTGTGCTTCCAGTGTCACACTAAATAAAACCAAGATAATTTAAAAGGAATTTTACTAAGGATGGGAAATTGAATGAACTGTTTTTATGATTAGGATGGCAAAAACACAGCCAAAGGACATTCGCTTTTGGTTTGAGAACTTCCAGTCCATTTCGCACTTCCAGTGCAACATTAACCATGGAATGGAGGTATATTTGGAAGAAAGGGAAATTATTTATGAAATTCGAATGCTGTGATTGATGACTTTGCGAGATGGGGAATGATCTTATTCATCACCCCCCCCCTCCCCCAACTAAACAAAAGAAGAGTGTTCAGATCTACATTTACACTGGTTGATGTGTTAGAGTTGGCATGGCAGTGTAATAAAGCAGTGACCGAGACTAAAACACAAAAGAAAACCTTTTTTTATTACTAATGCAGGTCCACTAAAAAATTGTTCCGTTAGCATATTGTATACATCACTAATTTTTATTGCTGCATTAAATGACACTAATAAAAACCATCATTACAGATAAGAGCGATAGTTTTTTATATCTGAACAGCTTCAGGGATGCAGTCTTTTGACAGTTTCCTTGTTATTATTTTTGTGGAATAAAAATGGATTCATCAGTACAAATAAAACTACTTGTGTAGAGAAACATTTGCTTTGATTATCTGAAATGAATTTGTAAAAAAAACTGATTATCACTTGATCAAAATAATTTCTTGAGAACCATAGATGATTACATGATTCAAGTTAATGCATTATAACTTTAAGGTGGTGTTAGATTTCGGGAGAAAGAAAATTAATTTTGATTCAATTCAGATAAATTATGAAAGATTGAATCAAGAACTATAAAACGCAAATTTTTATAGTACTGAAATCTCGTTTTAGTGTCTGTATTTCATAATATAAGGATAAAAAAAGATAAGTCGGGGACCCCGTCTCAGGTTTAGCGCTCACGAAGTGGAAAACCAATTGGGGATTCCTTTGTGTGGGGTGTTACACACAGATCGTCTCGCACTAATTCACGCCGTAACCTCCGGCCGGCGAATCTGATCAGCAGAGGTTCTAAACGCGCAAGTTAATTAACGCCTTTCCAAACAATTTTAATGAAATTCTCGAAATAATGAAAGGAATGTCACAAGATCTCTCACACATATCTTTTAGTGCAATGTGGACAACATGTATTTACATTTGATCGGTTTTGAGCCAATTCCTTTTTTGATCCCAAAACTATACACCAGGTTTAATCAAATAATGCTGTTAAAAAAAAAGAAAAAAATATAAAGTTGTACACAAAATGTAGTCTACCACTAAAACATGGTTTCACAATAAATCTTTAGTATATCATATCCAACAAACAACATACAAACAAACAAATAAACAAAACATACCATGATTTTAAAGGGTAAAAGAAAAGAAATACTCACTCTGCTTCTTCATTGAGCTTTCCACTCTTCTTGGACACAAACTCAATCTGAAAGATAAATAAACAATGCAAAGAAGACAGATACTCTAATGTTGATACAAATGTAAATCAATAGTGTATTCATTTTCAAATTAGCAAATCCATAACAACATACACATTTTAAAATATCACATTTTAAAAAACGTTCCTCTAATCTGTGATAAAATCTACAACAGAAAGTTGTTAAAATAAAATCATTGAAAATTGGGAAAATTTGAACCCTGTTGGGTAAATTATCCTAATGGACCCTTACAAGTACATAAAGATACATAATAGTATTAGATCAGATTGAAGCATTGCTCATATATTACACTCAATCTCTAAGTTAGACATTTTCAGGCTTAAGCTTCTCTTCAAATAAGGGCATTTTTCAGCTTCCAATTGCCGTTTTCATCGAAATAAGGGTGTTTTCAGCTTAAATACTCAATAGCTGTTTAGAGTACCAAATTTGACCATGTTTACCCCATTTAGGAAACATTTTTTTTTCTGGTGTGAGGTCAAATAGGCATGCAAAATTGACTTGTATAGAGTAATACACCATCTAGGGTCATTCAACAGAGTGTGTATGGATGTGCATGAATAGCAAGTTTGTCTGAGAGTGACCCTTCCCCCAATAAGTGAACATGATGGAAGCTAACGTACCTTGATTGTTTGCACCGCCTTGGGCTTGACGATACCTTGTAGAGGAAATATCGTGAAAGGTTCTTTGCCGGAGTACTTGATCTTAAACACGCCAGCAAGAGAGCCATGATTGTAAAGGGATATCTCTTTACTCAAAACTTTGCTGTTGCGTACCACGGTACCAAAATCAACAGGGCTCTCAAGTTCCAGCACCGGCTGAGGAGCATATCTAGAAATGAAAGTAATGAATACAATACATTTACAGTGTGCCATCTATCCAGTTATACTACATGTATTCCGACCATTGTGAAATCAAAAATATGACCCAAAAACTGTCTGACGTAAAAATGCAGTAGAACAAAATAGTACAAATATATTTCTTATTCCAATAAAGAGAAGAGACGAAAGGGAGAGCCTGTCAAGTCAAAGTCAAAGTCAAAGAGGGGATCGGATGTGCTTGATTGAAATACATTGTTGATATACAAAATTACATAACTTACATACAAAAAACACTTCTGCTAAAAAATAAAAGTTTTTAGGATAAGTTGAAGTTCAAGTAAAAAAGTTTCAAGGCAGTTAAGATGTTCAAGAAAACAATGAATAATACATTTTAGAAATTGACAGTAAAATATTGACCACATGAATTAATATTAAAAAAATATAAAAGTATAAAATATTACAAAATGACAAGGGTATCATTGCAAAATTTGGAATTTCTCATGCTAGTTACATGTAATACCCCCAAAAATCTATCAAATTAATTTTGGTGACTTTGAGATGACTGGTCAGCTGGTTGAGATAGTGTTATGGAGCATGATTGTACTTACGCTGATATAGGCACTTCAATGACATCCTCGTCAACAAGCAGAATGACCCGGTCTTGGTAATCATCTACCTCTGTAGATTGGTATTCAACTGTGGCCGTCACTTCTAGACCCGGTGCAACAGGTTTGGAAGGGTTTGCCACAATAAGCTTGAAACTCTGTAAGCCAATTAATGATAATATATGATTCGATAATTGATAATATGAATATATGAATAAGAACAACCAAAGTCCATGAAAATTTATTCCAAGTAAATCAAGAAAAACTTAATATTTTGTGTGTGTGTGTGTGTCTAATGGTTATTCAGGATAGTTTTTTATTCATTTCAGGCACTTGTTGGGTAGAATTCAGGCATGTAGATTATTTTTTGCACAAGATGGACCCATGTCCATAAGCAACAACCTCTCATGATTAACTCAATTTTGCCAAGACATGGACTTGGGATGTTTTTAGATTCAGGTCTTCAATTTGATTCTACCAAACGACAGAAAATAGATTCAAGGCACAAACTTGGGACTTTGCCTTTGAGAATGCTTCTCCATGAAACTTGTCCGGCTAAAATTAATGGTTTTTATTCGCAATATTTTACTAACAACAAGCCAAGTAATTTTAAGTAAAAATAAATACTGTTCATGAACAATGCCAACGTACCTTAATATGACAACATAATATGACATAATAATCAGCTGGTTAATTGCGGACGCTGGTTACGAACAAGAAAAAGAATAAGGATCTAGATCTACATGTAGGCCTACATGCAAATATGTCAGTCGAATTGCACATACAGCTGCAAACCAACATCAGTCAGTACTAAAAAATGGCTGTCTGTTGCCCTCTTTGGTTGCTGAGGAAACTTCTCAATAATAATTAGCAAAACCAGCTTTAAACCTACCTCAAAATAAATTAAGATAATTTATAGTCTCATTGGAATATAATTCTTCCATTAGATATTCTTAATTTTGTTTAGTAGAATTTTTAGACCCTTTTTGGATATGCCACCTTGATTTGGCTTGAGCTGCTCAAGAGACTTTTCTGCATTGACTTTCCATTCAAAGTAAACTGCTGCAGTAAGGTACTTCCCAGTGCAAAGTCAATTATGAATTGACCATGCATTAGTGTAAGTGGTCAAATTATGACCTTTATCAGATCCAACTTTATAAATTGTGACATTTTGCTAGCTCTAGTAGATCTTGAGCTAGATCTACATCATGGCCATCCATCAAGAAAGTATAGGCCCCGCCCCAAAGTGTGTTATGAGTATGGTAGGGGTTCATAAAGCTACGCACTGCAAAATACTCGCTAAACTGAATGGGGCAAAAATATGCACTCACATAATACAGGCGCCGTCAGAGCAAAATAGTGTTTCATTTCAAAGTTCAAAATTACACCTTTTACAGCTAAACATAGAAGCAAGGTGCTAAAAAGGTAAAAACTATTGAATTGTGGTAACTATTTCATAATATATCATGAAAATTTGGAAGAAAACACATAATTAAAAGTGTTAAATCAAACTTCAAATTGAGTGCGTAGACTTATGAACCGTTATTTCCTGACGGCAACGAAGGAGAGGGTTTCGATCTCGCCGCGATTTTCGTAATTGCTATTGGTTTTATTCCATTTTTTTTTTTGCACCAAGTTAATCCTCACAAAATGTAGCAAAAGATGGTATAAAAATAGTAATAACTTGTTAGAGTCTATGAAATATTAAATTCTATGTCATGACTTCTAACGTTAAATTGTCAAAAACTAAGTGCGTAGCTTTATGACCCCCCTTCAATGCTTCATATGACTTTTTTTTTGCACAGTGCCACAGACAGTTTTTTTGCACCCAGAGCCTTAGCATCGAAAATACAGCATCACACATGACGTGTTTTGACCAACCACAAGGCGTAAAATCAGAGACATTTTATAATAAACACTAACTTAGATCTATCCCTTTAAATGCTGTAGTAGTACCCTATCCCCTCTCATTTGGAAACGAAAGTTGTTCTGCAATTGCAAAAGCCCAAAAGGCAAAAAGCCAGCAACAAGTCACACACAAAATATGAAAAAAAGTAAAAAATGTTTCATTTTTTTACTTGAAAAAGAGCAAGAATTCCTATTTCACATTTCACTGGACTTTAATACATCATTTAGATTTACAATGTGCTATTTATAATATCTATATCTGAATTATATCTATCCTTTTCGACTTTAAACGATTGCAGAAAAACATAACCGGCGCCGGCATCAACTCTGACCCCGGCTGGCCAAACGCCATCGGACTACCATAGTTTCTGCCCCGTGTGCGCTGGCTTACGTTTGTGCTGGGTCCGTGAAACTTAATCTGCTTGCTGCACCGGCTGATGTTTTGAACCGTTACAGTTTGGCAATGACGAGTGTTTGATTCTGCATCCAAAAATTCTATAACTGGAGGTATGATCCTCACACCAGCTATATCTCCATCCATCTTGTATCTTGTTTTTCTAAATTTTTAGTCTTTTCGAACGTTTATTTACAGCATTCTCAGTCTTTTTTCGTCATCGCTGTACGCTGCCATCTTCGTTGCTATCAATCGTAACCAAGTAAATTCGTCCAGTCGCTTCTATTATTATTATTTTAAGATTTAGAATATAACTGAAATTTCATGAAAATTTTTGTTTGATAATTATATTTTGCACAAATAATTCTATTTCATCAAGTAAAGTGAATTAGTAAAAGCATATAATTTTCCTTTTATCAGATTATTAGAAAAATAATAACACTAAAAGTCTGAATAAATGAGTTCACTCAGGTTTACAATCACTACCCCACTTTGTGGTTAGCTGGGGCACTCTCTCCCAAGCTCGAGCTCCCTCTAGCTCAATCCTCCTCCTATAGCTATGCCCATTGATACGATATTCGAGTTTCCTTCTAAAATGGGCTCACAATTCCTCTTGGTCTAATTCTCACTTGGTCTAATGACCACTCGGTCTAATTGTCACATTGTCTAATAGCCAAATTCAATTGTCTAATTGCATTAGTTTCAGAATTCCCAAATGAATATTCCCGGATGAATATAAGGTCGATCATCAGTTAGGCTACATACAGGAATTGAAAAGGAGAGTTTAGACCAAGTGGACATTAGAAAAAAATTGGACATCATTTTTGTAAGACGAAATGGGATTAAGGCCTAGACAAAATGATAAATTGGCAGAGTGGTAAAATGGCAGTAAATAAAAAGGTTAATAGACGAACGGTTGCACACAAGACCACCCCTTCTCTCTCAGTGATGGATGCAGGGGCGCAGGAGGAGCGTGCCCCCCCTTTTTTCTTAGGCCTTTAATGTAATGGCATATCAGACAAATTTTGATGCATAAAATTTTCGAGATGCGACCCCTCCAACATCTTCCAATTCACTGCTCTCTCCCTCTCCCTGACATGTTCTCCCTCTCTCCCTATGGCACATTATGACAGCTTCATTTTTGAATACTTTAGTGTAGTATTTAATCGATGTCTTTAAAAAAATAAATAAATAAAATAGAATGAAATAAAGATATGCCTGTTTTCTATTGTTAGGGGGTGGGGATCTTTTCATCCCTAATAAAAGATAGTGAGTGTGAGTCACACTGGTGAATATTGCACTTGGAATTCCTTTATCTAATGGTTTATTGTTGGCGCTTGAAGAAAACAAAAGAAAACAAAGCAATCAACAAAATTTGCTTTCTTCCTATTTTGTTTAAATTCATATAATGTGCTAATAGTTTTCCAATAATTTTGCAATAATTTACATAGGGTTAATGACCGTATAAAGTCATTGGAAAATTAACTCGGGTCAAATAGAAACCAATAAATCAAATCTGTCTTATAAAGTGAAAGCAAACTGACAAACACACACATACTGTGTGTTATAAATAGCTAGTCTTAAAAGATACCTTTTGATTGAGTCAAGGGTGAGGCAACGAAATGATAACAAAAGAAAAGGATAAATATCTGTGTTGATATCTTTATTATAAGTAAAACACAAATCATTTCTTCTACTGCTTCGTATTTTCAAGTTTTAATTTGTTGTTGTTTTTTTTTTGGTGAAATTATGGCCAATTCTGTGAGGGATAATTGACGTTTTCACAACTACATTAAGTGCGGCATAATAATGATTACGCTTTGTTATAAACAATCATTAAAAAAGACTATACAGAGGAATGTGATGTCTTGAATCAGCTGTTGTTTACAGAAGTAGGGCCCCTATTTTTTTTTCTTTTATCAGGTACTGGGCACCGTCCATATCATTATGGAGCACCTTTGCAAAGGGGCAGGAGCAGATTGACGGACAGAGCGGGCATTCGCCCCAAACCAAATCAAGAATAAAAGGTGCTTATCAAAACTACCAACAACCAGGAGTTGGTTGAGAGGTAACGCGAATTGTCAACTGCATCAGCCTTCAAACTGAATCTGATCGGACCAAGGTTCGAATCTATATCTCATTCGGTCCCAGACGTAAATACTATACCCCTATTCCACTGAGAATTTCGGAGCATCGGTCACTAATCGGACGTAATTTTTAATCCTTCTGGTTACCCACCGAGTGATCTCATATCAAACTCTGATGGTCCGATTTGTGTTTGTCGACTATCAGGTACTTGTCCGACGTGTTGGACGCGATCCGAATAGGTAAAATGGTCCGATGAGGGAACTAAGCTATAATACCCCCATTCCACTGACAATCGAACTCTCATCTCGAGCTCATCTGATCCCCAAAATGTCAATTTTGATGAGTTCCGATGAAATCTCACCTGAGGAGCCTGTTTTGGTGACCCTGATTTTTTTATTATCAGCATGAAATCGGATGAAAGACTGGTATCTGCCCGATATCTGTCCGCCGTTTTCATCGGCTTGTCCAATCCATGCATGTGCTTTCGGAGGGTAATTTGGGGCTATCTGACTCTAAACTGGCACTTCCAACATCCATCTGATAACGGGCCCAACTCTAATCAAATTAATCCCCATCACCGCTATTGCAATATATACCTGATCACCCGATTTTAATCAGATGTCGGCCAGAGACGTCGGACACCTGAAAACCATAGAATCTCATACACATCGGACTGACTGACACATATCCAATAGTGACTGAGGTCGAAAACCGAAATGGTGTCTGGTCAGTCCGATAAGCGATCTAAGGCCTGAGCTTAGTTCCCTCACCGGACTATTTTTGCCTCAGTCTTCGGATCGCGTCCAACACGTCAGACAAGTAGCTGATAGTTCGACAATCACACGTGGAATGGGACATAATACCCCCATTCCACTGAGATTTTGGAGCATCGTCACTAATCGGACGCAATTTTTAATCCTTCTGGTTACCCATCGAGTGGTCTCATATCAATCCTGATGGTCCGACGTGTTGGACGCGCGACTCGGAGAGGCAAAATAGTCCGGTAGGGACACTAAGCTCAGGCCTTAGTTCGCTATCGGACTGACCGGCCACATTTCCGTTTCGACCACGAGTCAATATTGGATATGTGTCAGTCATTCCCATGTGTATAAGGTTCTATGTTTTCAGGTTCCCGCTATCTGGCCGACATCTGATAAAATTGGTGACAGGTTCTCATCGTTTTGGCAATTAGCGGTGTTTTTTTAAATCAGTTTGCGAAAAGAAGTGTCGTTTAACCCGACTGTGGAATGTTGGTAGTATCTGGTCAATGTACGATCGAACTCCGAGTAGTGACATGATTAATTTGATTAGAGTTGGCCCGTATCAGTCGATGTGGAAGTGCTATAGTTTAGAGTCAGGTAGCCCCCAAATTACCCTCCGAAAGCAAATGATTAATTTGGACAAGCCGGAGAAAATGGCTGACAGATATCGGCAGATACCCGTCTTTCATCCGATTTCATGCGGATAATAAAAAAAAAATCAGGGTCACCAAACTGGCTCCTCGGGTGAGATTTCATCGAAACTCATCAAAATTGACGTCTCTGGTCGACATTCTAATTAAAAATCGATGATCAGGTACTCATCTATTGCAATTAGCGTGTTTTTTTTTTTTTTTTTTTTCCAATCAAGTTGAGAAAAGAAGTGTTGTTCAACCCGACTGTGGCATGTTGGTAGCATCGGGTCAATGTACGATTGAATTCCGAGTAGAGATTGATTAATTTGATGAAGTTGGGGGCGTATCAGATGGATGTTGGAAGTGTCAGTTCAGAGTCAAGTAGCCCCCAAATTACCCTCCGAAAGCAAATGCATGGATTTCACAAGCTCATGAAAACGGCGGACAGATTATCGGGCAGATACCAGTCTTTTATCCGATTTCATGTGGATAATCAAAAATCAGGGTCACCAAAACACACCCTCGGGTGAGATTTCATCGGTAACTCATCAAAATTGACATTTTGGGATCAGATGAGTTCGAGATGAGAGTCCGATGGTCAGTGGAATGGGGTATAATACTATTGATACATAGCAGCTCAACACGTGGTCTGTCACAATCGACCCATTCCCCCTCCAATTCGGGTTGCTAGAATAAAAAAGAATCATAAAAATCAAGAAGACTGTACTGCTAAAAACCATGCCTCCTTTTACGAAAATATTTTTTTAATTTAATGTTTTATGCAATATTTTAAAACCTTATACACAATAATATTCCTTATTATTAGAGGCCCATAAAAGGTAGTCTTTCTTACTTTTATGAAACGGGAGGTTGTGAGTTCGAAACCCGGCCGAGTGATACCAAAGACTACAAAAATGTTACCTAAAGTTGCCTTGGAACAAGGAGCTTGGGGCAATAATAACATCATGCGGGCCCGCTGGAGAACATTGTCAGAACTAAAGTGGCTACCATGGGTAATAAAACGATATTATATATTATCATTATTATTATATTATTATAGAGGTGTTTCTCTAATATTAAACAGTGCTGTTATTAGGGACTTTAAAAGGCTTCCTTTTTTGGAGATAAAACAAAGGGCAAATGCAAAGACATAAAATGACCCAAAAAGAATTCTTAAATAGAAAGGGGATCTTACAAAAAAGATAAAGTGTTAATTTGAGGTAGTTGAAAAGCAGTTATTTGATTATTACAATTAACGTAATACGACCATTACATTGAAAACTGCTTCACAAGTATTCAGGTAAAATAAATAATAACAAATATTTATAAGTACAATCAATTTCAAATATCATTTGCTCAGTATAAGAAGGGGTAAAATTTCGCTTGCTTATACACTGTCAGTCAATTTGATAAAACCGAAGTAATTCATTTGCAATTTGGACGCAACCTTTGACCAAATTAGAATTCTGTATTTAAGAAACTTCGGATGCTAGGTCGCTTCCTTCGTTTGGGGTTCATTATGAAACATGGCTCATCTGAAGACTCCTCTTTAGGTTGCAAGTCCACGCTACTTTCTTTAGCAACTACACTTACAGAATTCGCCCTTGAGATACGTGGACAATTGGAAACGTAAGTCTTGGATCCTTTGCGATATAGACCTGTCTCCAAAACCAAATCAGTATCCTTGTCAGTTTCACTTGGTGTCGTCATTTCTGTAGGAACATCTCTTGAACGATCGTTCACTTCAAACATGAGAGAAAGTAATCCCGAATCGTTAGATTCGTTGACAGATGTCTTTGGCTTTCCTCCGGTGGTATGGCACAACTTCTCATCCGCCGTTGGATGAGCAGAACATTGAGAAAGAGTGATATATTCGTATTTGTTAACAAGTTCACTTGGAGGAACGGTAATGCCAGTAAGACTGGAATAATCAGTGGTCAATACTTCTGTAGATGTCTTGGTGGTCGTAGCATCAGTGGAAGGTGAATCCGGGACATGATCAGCGTTCTCTCCAGTACGACAGGACACGCTTGCTTCGGGCCTATTTTGTTGTGAGCTGCATCCAATACGTGAAATAGATTCGCACGGAGTATCACTCTCTTTATCCATCTTCGATTCTAGAATAAGATTTTCGGGCTTTTCTACCTCTCCGTTGCCGTTAGATGACGTCATAGTTGTATGATTACTTTGTGACTTGGATCCATCATGAGCCAAAATTGGTAGTGCCGCAAACTTTTCGTCCGTAATATCTAGGCATGTAACAAAAGTGTCTTTTCGGCGATCCTTTATGTCGAGTTCGATGTAACCGTAATCATCAGGTAAAGCAACATTGGCGCTACTTGGGTTGATGGACATGATGGTGTATCCCCATGGATCCATTGTATTTTTATTGTTTGTCTTAGGCATGTTAGAAGTGCAATGAATTGTTTCACAGGGTTGTTCGTCCTTTGCTTGGGAACAACTTAAGCTCAATTTACGAACGTTGGAAGAATCTCGTAAAGATTGTTTAGAATCTGGGCCAACTCCACAAGAACTTTCCAAATTGTTGGCGCTTGGAGTATCCATCTCCTGCGCAGTGGATGGCGACACTGATGAACTCGGTCGTCGTGTCTGTAAAGGCGCAGCATCCATGTCTTCGTAATGGCGGATGGCGTGATCACTGCTCTTTCCCAAATTTAAGTTTGGTAATTGGCTGCTGATATCACCTTCTAGTGCTGTTGGAGTATGGAAGGGATTTGCTCTTAATCGACGTATGAAGCAGTAGGCGCCCGCTCCAAAGATGATGATGATGATTAGACAGAAGACCATGGGTACGGTAATTGAAATAAGTTGAATAACTCCGTCTGTATTTAAGAAAACGAAGGCAATTTGTTTTCAACGAAGACCAATTATTTTCAATAAACGATGAAAAACAGTAGCTAAAATATAATTTTTGTATATGGGTCTATTGTTTTCGGCGCAACATACTACGTTTCAAAAATGCATATGCCAATAGTTATTCAGTAGGAAGTTTAAATAAATATGTTTTATTATCAAGGTATGCCATGTAGATCAATTACTTATCAAATTATACCAATGAGTGTGTGTGTTCATATAAGTACGAGAAGTAAGAATATACCTTTACCTTTATCTTGCTTTTCAGTCATGTTAGTAGTACTGGTGCAAGCATGATGTGATCCCGATGTCACTGAAATATGAAAACGAATAATAATTGTAGACGTACAAAATGGCGTGTATCTTCTTTTTTTTGGGGGGGGGGGATTTGGCTCGACCATTGTGGATCCCAAAAAGCACTGACTGAACAGCATATGGGCTGCAAAATGACTAGAGGCACAAGACACAAGACTTAAATTCCGATTCTTTCTCGATTGAAAATGTTCTAAGAGGGAACGGAAGATATAATTACTCTTTCAAATGTTCAACCATGAGTTTTCAGATCTACATGTCGTTTTCATATTAGCAAAAACTTTTTACCACTGATTCATCAAATTGGGTTACCTCTGTATAAAGACGCTGCAGTAAAACCCCCACAGAACGAATCCGTGTAAAAACGACAGGGCAATCCACAGTAACTATCATCGAACTTGGTTTGACAATCCTGTTTACATGAACAAGAACATTTAGTCTGGTTGTAAAGCCCTGCAAGAGAGAATCCCATGACTTGGCATATATTGGTGCAAGAGATGGGTGTCGGGCTGAAGTCCTGAATGTTAGAATCATAATCGAACTTCAAGCATTGACGCGGATAGCAACCTAAGTAATATCCATCTGTTTAAAAAAAATGAAAGACAAGTTTAAATGGTTATCGTCGCAATTAAACAAGTTTTCGTATTTTTTTAAACCAAGTTGAGATGGCCTAAATTAAAATTTGACGTGATTTTATTTCGAAAAAAACCCCCGTCCATATACAATTCTTACATCTTCTTGATCTTCCTCTACTTGTCTTGCAAGAAATAAACACAACCGTTACAGAGAAAAAAGGAAATAAATTATTTAAGTGCAATTCAAATGGGACGATTTATATCCGTGAATTAAATATCTTTCAGTTGTATTTTGGGAGGAGCAATAAAATTAGATATACGAGAATTAAAATAAAAAAATTATTTACCTTTCGTAATTTGTCCAACAGATCCACCCTTCACCGATTTCACCATAGTTATTGGAGAGAACAATTCCATGAACAAGAAGACAAGTGCAACATGATACATGATTTTCGACATCATGATCTTTATTATTTTTTTTTATACAATGAATGTTGACGATGACGATGATTGTGATGATAACGACGACAGCGATGATTATGATGATTCACATCATTCCTAATGGCGCCATAATTTTGTTAAAAACATTAAAAGACTTAGGATCCTCCAACTATACACACCATTATGTTGAGATAAATGTGAGTCAGCATGAATTGCAAGAGTGTTGAATAGGGTGTCAGTTAGTGTAAATTTCATGTAGAGAGAAAGGGAAGAAGTTCCATAGGCAATAAGCAAGAGATACGGTCTCCAAATCCATTAAGAATATTATTGATAACTGGTCTAAAGCAAAATATATACTGCAATGGATATACGTTATTGAAGGTTTACTACTTTTACTCGCTGCAAGCTGGGTTGGCATGTGACAATACCACACCCCCATACCTATGTTAAAACATAAATTGTGCGCTGATAGTTTAGTAGTGATAAATCAAGATGAAACCAATAGTCATTCACCATGACTTTTAATATTCTATTCCGAATGATTAATTACAATGATACATAGTAAGGTGTCCCTCTTTGTGGTATTTAGTGAAAATAAATCGAGTTTAGTCCCATAAACTATTAATTGAATTTTCCTCGTAAAAGTGATTATGGAAAGAAAGTGAAACTTGTTTTGTATGTAAAATTATTTACCTTTTGACAGCTTGTTCAGTATGGCTTTTTAATGTATTGATTGTTGCTTAATTATATCAGGAAACATTTAATCATTATTTTGCATCTTATTTTGACATAAAATGAAAGTAGGCTACTCATAATGTATGGCTTATCATAAAGGATCCTACTTCCTGCGGAAATACAACATAATTTATCATAATGTCCACGAGGTTGAACCACCGTAGGACCCGCCAGCGTTAAGAGCTTGGGCACTTAATAATTGCAAGAAAGGGGGAGGGGGAAAGACTAGTAAACTAGCTTGGTACACATTAATTTTGGCTGGTAACATTTGCTCGAAGATATTCTATAGTCCATCAGAAAGTGTACTTGTGATCTCATAAGATCCAGCTGCGGTTGGTAACGGAGAGAAAAGCTTGCTATATGTGAATACCCTCGCTCGGCACGTAAATGTCGGGTATGACCATACAAGAGGACTCTATATCAACATATTGGAAGACATGTTGGTATCCGATCCTTCAGATCGATGTGTTTCAGTGACTTCCTTGACATATGCGGTTGATCTATCTAAATTAACGTAACTAGAAGACAGGTTGTTAACCTAAGAAAGTGCTTAATTGAGCTTGCCAGATGACTGGTTACCAGCATAATTGTTCTCCTATTCTCTCAATATCTTTATCTAAACCAGAGTTAATGGAAAACTGTTCAGTATCTGATCTTTTAGAATGTCCTTTAATGAACTTGCCAGAATGACTGCTCTCTTATGTTAAGGTCTGCCTCCAATGCAGGATTACTGGATGACATCTTGGTGTCTAATTATTCAAAATGTGCTTCAGAATCTTTGTCTTGTCGGTGACCAGCAGGACTGTTCTCCTATAGATCAAGATCTGTCTTTAATTCAGCCATAACGAAAGACAGCTTGGTATCTGATCCTTTAGATTGTGTGTCAATGACCTTGATGGATATAGTTGCAGATGTTGACCATAAGGATTGTATATCTACCTTATGACCTGTTCCTAAATCAGATTCACTGGAAGCCAGCTTGGTATCCGACCCCTCAGAAGCTCCCAGAAAGTGTTCTTGCGATCGTACGAGATGTTGACCTGTCGGGCTGTGTTTCGAGGACATTATTTGCGTGTAAAAACCAGATTTTTGGTGAGTTCATCTGGTATCTGCTTCTTATGTTACCTGGCTTGATAAAACCTCTACATTTGGGCTAGGAGAAATGTACTTCTAGGTCCAGATCTATCCTATCACTTTTAGTGGAAGGCTTCTATATGATCGGACGTGAATAGTACACTTTATGAGTAGCGTGATAAGTGTTAATCAAAATTACATGGTGCGTATGTCAGCTGAAAATCCATTTCATCAACTTCATTCAGTGCGTGAAGTGATTGATCTAAGATCTTAGGTTTCTGGTCTGATATCAACACGACTACCTGTTGACATCTCTCGGCTTGTAGAGTATGCCCACGGATCAATAGTCCCTGGATTGTACGTCATAGAATCACGAGAACGACCGTCTTCTGACAAAAGATTTGTGTGGCTTGAGTATTCACGTAGTCTGTCATTTCGTAATCTGTTTGCACATCGAGCTGGAGTTGGAAGAGAGCGGTCTCCAAGATTTGGTGCTGCTGCTGAACCAGTATGACCTTGTTCAAAGAGGGAAAGTCTATCAATGCGTTCTTCCTTAGGAGACGAAGAATAGACGCGGCTTGAGTATGCATGGAGTCTATCATTTCTTAATCTGGTGGCGCCTTGATCAAGAGTTGCAGTAGTTCGGAGTGAACGATCTCCTTCTCTGATACTAGGTCCTGATCTAATGAAGTTAGCGGCTCCTGCTCCATCGGTATCACCTTGTTCAAGGATTGGATCAGGTTCAAGTGTTTGATATATATGCTCCAATCTAACAGTTTGATCTCCAGATTGATTTCCTCCTGTCTGGAAGTTCATATCGACATCAGCTTTCGATTTCCGACGGGTGCATTGAGGTTTGACAGGATCATGGGTCCTTGGACACATTCGGCCTAGTTGGAAGGTTGCTGCACCAAATGCGACGATGAATAGGCAAACGCCAAGTGTTATGGAAAGTGGAATTGTCAGTACGTCATTTTCATCATCAATAGGCCTATGTGTACGCGTTCTGTATTAATACAAATAGAAAGTGAAACTGCAAGTTAATAACGGAAGATATATTTTCTAAAACTTTAAATTAGTGTTTGGCCTTTCATCAGTCTAAAGTAAAATATTAATTCCATTTTAGAATCAGAGCCATGCAGTCTCATACGAATATTAAAAAGAACAATCTCAGTCCAAAACTCATATTGTTTATGATTTTACATTTCCCACGTGTGCAACATTTTGATCAAGTAAAACATAAAGGCACTTCCACAGGAGACAATCGTTCCTGCGCATGCCAGAACCTGTTAGAATTGTAGGAGATCGGAGATTGCACAAAGACCGAGGTGTAGGCTAATACGACAATGAATTGTGACCACAATAGGCTCCATCGGCTACCCGTTTTCAATAAACGACTCCATTTCGTTTAGTTATAAATATCTGAGATTGAAGTATATAAAAATAGAAAGATTAAAACAAACATTGGGAGTTATGGCGTAATTAAATAATTGGTAGGTCTCGGGTGTGCTCTCATTCTACTTTTCTCAAGAATCAAACGTTTCATTACCTGTTTGATAATCATCTTCTGTATCTACAGGCAATTCTTCTTGACGTGCAATGCAACTTTTAGATTCAGCCAGAATCTTTTTCCAAGAGTTCCCTGTAACATTGAAAACAACGGGAAAGAGACATTGGGTTATTTATGCACAGAGCAGTGGCGTATCCAGGGCGGGGGGGGGGGGGGTTCTCCTCTACAGAGCCATATTGTTTTTGTACAACCTCTCATTGAACTCAATAGCTTTCATCCCTTATTTTTGAGGGGCCTCGCTAACCGCCCCCTTCCCCAATTTCCGAAAAGTTGCCAAGAAGTGAAGTGGGTAATTTGGATCATCTTTGCCTTGCTTACCTGATGCGTATAAAGAAGCTGCAGTAAAGCCGCCACAAATTAACCCTACATCAGCAGGACAAGGTATTCCACAGTAGGTGTCATCATCAGAATACCTAGAAAAACATGACATCTCATATGCACAGGAGCACTTCGTCCTGTTATAAACCATAGCCAGAGGATACCAATTTTCGATACATTCTTGTATGCAGGAACGAGGCGTTGTTGGGAAGTTGGGCGTGGTTACATCGAAGTCGAGTTTTAAACACCTTTGTTGATAGCAGCCTCGGTAACGCCATCCTGCATAAAGAAAACAGATTGAAAAGATGGCGATTCACAAAGTATACAAATACATGTATGTATAAATAAATATAATATATATATCGGCGAAATGAATGAGATAGACGATTCTAGACGTAGCTCTGAGAGCTCTGAGAGCTACGTCTAGAATCGTCTATCTCATTCATTTCGCCTGTACTAAAAAAATGAATCACTGCATAGCACATTCTTCAAGGGGTCCGATTTCATATAATAAAATTATATACATATACTTTTCACTTTTTTCTTCATCATCATCGCAGCCAGTAGCTGAAATCAGTCTCCTGAAATACCAACATGACCAATCACTAAAGAGTACAAGACAAAAGATAAAAATATATGTGATAAAAGGTATACTACTGATATTGAAGAAAAAAAGTGCTTGACAAAAAAAAAAAAAAAAAAAAAAAAAAAAAAATGTTACTACAGCAGTAAGCAAGGGCGATGAAAAGTAGATTGCTTTAAAAGTGGTAAAAATTAGAATAAAACAAAAATTCACAAAAATAAAGCACTATTTAGAGAAAATTTGAAAACTATATTAAGAGTATTGAGTTTTCTCATTTGTTGAGAAACAATAAAACTCATTATTCTTTAAAAGCAAATAGGACCATTCTTGGTCACGTGTGTGACCGAAATTATGCAAAATCTTGACTTTAATTGGCTATAACTCTAACAATTTTTAAAATATACTGATTTAATGTTTATATCATGCTAATATATCTTGTTGGCTATCATTTGTAAATATTTTTTGATATTTACAATATGCATGTTCAAGGTCAGAGGTCAAAAGAAGTGGGTCACGTGTGTGACTTCACAGAACGGCATGATTTTGAAAGTTCAATTTCATTTTGAAATTCCTGTGAGTTTTAAAATGATGAAATTGTCTTATTGCTGTGAGATATGCATTAAGGACCTGTTAACTAAAAAATACCACTGGATAGGAGTCATCTCTGAAATTTCTTTTTTATCTACTATTTTATATCGTGATGTCGGGTCACGTGTGTGACATTTTAGTTGGTCACGTGTGTGACCTATGGCAAATTGTACAGAAAAATGAATATATTATGTATTATGCAATAAATGTACATTTTGAGCAATTACTATATCCGCTGTGGTAAATTTTTTTATGAACTCAACCCTAGTCAGCCAATGGGGTGTTTTGGTAGCTGTCAAGACTGGGGGAGGGGCGGGTAGGGACGGGGGCCATGATGCCCCCTATAAGATCTTGGCTGTTGATCGCGCGAGCGCACCGAAAATTTGCACGATGGTAGTGTGTGATGTAACTACAAGAAAGCACTGTTAATTCTCCCATAATAATAATAATTTATTTTATATGAATTAATTATGCTAATTTACGCATTGCATGAAGTCATAATTTTTGTTCTAATTGATCTGACAAACTACAGCTTCTGGAATGCTAATTTTGTGTTTGCATAATCTTTATAGGCTTCCTAACAATTGTACTTGGAAAAAAAATTTGATATCGAACTAAATTCCTTGTATATTTCATTGTTTTATGAATTTCTAATGTATTTCCTTGTTTTTTCGACCTTTTGTTTTGTTTGTTTGTTTGTTTGTTTGTTTTTTGTTTTTGTTTTTCTCGCAAAAATTATTGCAGAACCATTTTGGAGCATAATAATGCTAAAATAAATTAATTTCAGCCAATGAAAGTGAAAATAATCAGAATTTATGACCGCCCCCACCCAGCGGGTCACGTGTGTGACCAATTTGTTTGCTAATTAATGATCAAATTAAAACTTGTCATGGATTCATATTTAGTGAGATGCAAGGTACATTAAATCTAGCTTTGAAGAATTAATTATAATAATACCAGAGCCGTGGTTAAGACGGGGCATAAACTTTTTGTGCCTTTTCTGGTTACTTGTGTGTGACATTTTGAGGGCATTAATTTCCAGGGTTGATTTTCTTAATATAATCAATTTAACAACAGTATTTTTTGGGGTTAGATTAAAAGGAATAGAGATAAATAATAATATAATGACAGTAATCCAAGTAAAGAAATCAGCATATCCATTCCAGTCAGGGTTAAAAAAAATGATATTTTATTTACCGTTTTTCCATTTACTTATCATTTATGTTAATTTATGCAAGTGAGCATGAACAATTACAAAAATCACGAAAAAACATCAGTTCATGAAACTTCAGACATTGCTCTATTTGAATATGCAGCTTAAAATAAAAAAGCAAAAATTTGTTTGTCCCCAAAAGGTTCACTTTTCAAAGAATGGCCGAATAGCCTTGTCCCTTTTTTTTAAGGCATGACCATAGTTGGTCACACACGTGACCCGTGGGTCACGTGTGTGACCAATTTCAAAGTTAATTAATAACTAAATTAAAAGCTATCATGGCTTCATATTTGGCGAGATGCAAGGCACATTATATCTAGCTTTGGAGAAAATTTTTTAATAATAATAGAACAATGGTTTTTTGGGGGCGTTAACTTTTCGTGTTTTTGGGTCACGTGTGTGACATTTGATGGCAATTAATTTCTTTAGTTAATTATCTTAAAACAATCAATTCAACACCATTATTTTTCATTTAAATTTAAAGGAATGAAGTTAAAAAAAGGGTATAATGACAATAATCAAAGTAAGGAGACCAGCATTTACAATCGAGTCAGGGTCAAACAAATGATATTTTACGTACCATTTTTCTATTCAAATTTTTTGCATGTTAATTTATGCAAATGAGCATGAAAAATTTGTAAAATTAAGATAAAAAATGCATTTCATGAAACTTCAGACAATGATCTATATGAATGTGCAGCTTAAAAACAAACAGGACAAACTGTATTTTTTCCAAAAAAGGTTCACTTTTCAAAGAATCGCCCAGTAGACATTGACCGTACGTAATTTTCTATATTTTTGCCTCTCCAAAATATACAATGTTTAACATAATCTTCCAGGGCCAAATAATTCAACGTCTATATATCAAATTTCGTCTTCAATAGAATATAGTTAATTTTAAATTTTTATAGATTATATTGATTATCCTACTAAAATTTTTTTTGGATGGGGGATGTCAATAAAGATAATCTTACCTGGTATGTGTATCGGATCCACTGATTCCGTTATCCCATTATCGCTTTTAACAAACTTGAATAGTAGGCAAAATATCAGTTTTGCACACCAAAACATTCTTAATGCTTTGTCCGAGAACATGAAATAGAAAAGTGACGGGTTTGTGCCACATTATGGTGATACTGTGATCCGGTACTGGCAAAAACTCACCGAACAATTTAGCCCTGTAGTGGCTAACTAATCTTTTAAAGTTGTTTCGTATAATTCTCTTTATGGACAGTTTTATAGTAATGCCACGCAATTTACTTCTATTAATTCGTATAATAGACCATTGTTAATGAAAGCTTTATATCCATTTCATGCAACTCATTGTGAATTTGTCAGCTTTAGTTACCGAAGTATTCACAACCTAAAAGTTATAAAACCACTTAAAGAAATATTTATCTCTATTCATTTCAATATGTTTCTTGTTACACTTTGCAAAGTAGGCTACTGGACCCGATCTTCTGTACGATTTGTGCACATTATTAATGCATATTCGTACCCGACTTAAAGACGTTAGTCTTATATTGTTTTGAAGCTAATGATTCATTTAACATGCGACTGGTTTTAATATATAATTAATTCCTCATAATGTTATGTTCGTGCTTATATTTCCCCTTGTATTTGCATTTAAATCTCTCTCCTTCTCCTATTTTTGCTTTCCTCCTTTTCCTCTTTCCCCATGCTACTCATCATCGTCTCCTTTCCTCCCTCCATCTCTCTCTCTCTCTCCATTGCCTTTTCATCCCTTCTTTTTATATATAAATTTACATATCTCTCTCTCTCTCATTCCCGGTCTTTCTATCACCCTTAGTTACCGTCTTTTGATATCATGATCACGTTGGTTAAAGCAATTTGTAAGTAATGTTCATGACATATTTATGTTGTTCACATTTTCATTGAATACAAACCAGACGCATGCCAAGGGTGGTTTCTCACTTCGCGGAGACGTCTCCTCGAACGGATAAAAAGTATTAAGAGTCGTCTCCGAAACTTAGGTATAAAAGGCGTCTCCGAGACGCTTCCGCGACAATTTTCAAAAACTGTTTCATAGCATTTTCAAAGAACCGTCTTAAAGTAGTTTCCGCGACTCGTGAAACGTCTCTGAGCCGTCTCCGCGACGTGTCCGAGATCCGTCTCAAATTTGTTTCAAATCAGTCTCAAAGTTGCTACAAAGTAGCCTAGTATCCGCGAAGTGAGATACCACCCTCCTATTTTCACCTCTTACGTTCATTACTTCCTCCTCTCTCCCGCTCCTTTTTACTTAGCTTTCCTCTCTTTCCTCCTTCCCCTTTGTAAAAAAAAAAAAAAAAAAAAAAAAAAAAAAAAAAAAAAAAAAAAAAAAAAGAAAAAAAAAAGAAGAAGAAGAAAAAAAAGAAGAAGAAGAAGAAGAAGAAGAAAAAAAAAAGGACCACAATAAACTCATTCATCTCACCGTAATTTAATTTGACGAATTTCGTAATTCCTGTCTGTGCTGAAAGTTAGCTAATTATTGTTAATGTACAAGTATTTTCGAATTATAAGGATGTTAATGGAATGTTACAGCAGGCCTTTGGCCAGGCATGATTGAATTTGCCCTTTCATTTCATAACAATAGAATTCTAGCTCACAGGGCGTCTGTTGTCCTGACATAGCAATACAAACGTGTTTTCTAAAGGCGAAACGCAA
Source organism: Paracentrotus lividus (assembly GCA_940671915.1). NCBI lineage: Eukaryota > Metazoa > Echinodermata > Echinoidea > Camarodonta > Echinidae > Paracentrotus > Paracentrotus lividus. Next base: position 17,338,237 of record CALNVZ010000218.1, read on the forward strand.
TCATGGCTAGCCGCAGGACTGCTGTAACATAATAATTGCAAGAAAGGGGAGGGGGAAAGACTAGTAAACTAGCTTGGTACACATTAATTTTGGCTGGTAACATTTTGCTCGAAGATATTCTATAGTCCATCAGAAAGTGTACTTGCAGGGTTCCCACAGAAATTTGAAAACAAAATTCCATGACTTTTCCATGACTTTTCCATGACTAAATTGCTGCTTTCCATGACTTCCTTTCTGGCACGGTTTCCAAAATCAGACACGTTATGATGGACTCCACCTCCCCTCACAGCCATCCGTTCCACCCACTTTCTTACTGATGACATTATCATTAGCATATGGGCTGTTTCTGCCCAGGGTACCATTTTCGTTTCACCAGCACCAAAAATTCAAAATTATCTTGAACACAAACTCATGTAATTTTCTTGAACTGACAGATTTCCTTGAACTAAACAAAACACACAAAGAAAGTTCCCCCTATTTCAAATATCAATAATTTTTAAAATATGAGGAGTTACAAAATCAAATTATATGTCCATGTAGGGAATTTAATTAGCTACCATGGGAGCGAATTTTAGAAAAAAATCATGGAGTCATGCTTCAGTGAGCAATGGTTGAATGCAAAAATGTCATTTTTTGAAGTTCACAAGCCTAAAATCACAACTTTGATTCAATGATATCGGACCAATTTTTAGATTCTAACCATTTCACGAATCAAAATGTACGCAAAACGTGCTTCCAAACATACAGAAAGGATATTTGCGCAAAATGTTACGGTTGAGTGAGCATGCAGCAAAAAATGCCTAAACTGCGATTTTTACTTCTTTTCCATTGTAAAATTATTCAAGTATGATGGGATTCATTTCTAGGAAGAGTGTTGTTAACTTTTGCAAAAATTTTAAATCAATTCACAGCTGATGAATGAACACCATAAAATACAATGTGAAAAACACTAGAGGATTGTTTCCATTTTGTACCCTAAAAATCATGTGCATATCTGTTTTTGTATTATTTTTATGACAGGTGCACGTGTGTACATGATCATATTGCATTTATTTAAAAATTCATGCTTCAGTGAGCATGTGGCTCTGGAAAAGCTTTTTTAAATTTTTTTATTAGAGACCAAATTAAATTGCTTACTTTGCTTAACCATAACACTTTGTTTAAAAGTATTCATTTGATTTCATTTTCGCAAAAATTCTGAAATTTTGATGCTTCAGTGAACACAAGATATGAGAAAAACATTAAAAAAGGAAGAAAGTTTATGGCCCTGGCACGGCTTAATGGCACGTCCGATTCTTAATTTGACCTAAGTTCCTGTTAGTTAATGACTTTCTAAAGATTTGTACCAAGTTTCAAGAATTAACTCACAGTGTAACAACCAAAAAAATTACAATGAAAATGGACAATACATGTATTTGACTTTTGTTCATTATTGATTTCGTCACATTGACTTTATGTATAGAGTTTGAACAAAAAGTGAACAAAAGTAAAATATTTCCAATTTTCATAGTCAATTTTTGTTTGTTATGCTATGAGTTAATTCTTGAAACTCGGCACATATCTTTAGCAAAGTAAGCAATTAATTTGGGTCTCTAAATAAAAAAAAACAGCTTTTCCAGTGCCACGTGCTCACTGAAGCATGAATTTTTTAATAAATGCAATAGGATCATGTGTACATGCAATGGTCATAAAAATAATACAAAAACAGATATTCACATGATTTTTAGTGTACAAAATGGAAAGAATATTTTCTTAGTGTTTTTCACATGGTATTTTATGGTGTTCATTCAACCATGAATTGAATAAAATATTTTGCAAAAGTTAAAAACACTCTTCCTAGACATGAATCCCATCATATTTGATCAATTTTACCACGGCAAAGAAGTAAAAATCACAGTTTTGGCATTTTTGCTGCATGCTTACTCACTGTGAAAGTTTACGCAAATGTCCTTTTGTTTTCAAATTTCTGTGGGAACCCTCAATTATGTGAAGATGAAACACTTTACATATGACACACATGAGCCAATCGTTACAAAAGAGTGACATTTCAGTTTTACAATAAGGTGACATTAAAAAAAAAAGGCTAACAAAGACATCCTCATCCTAAATTCTCAACATAGTGCTGGATTTCACGCTATACATTACAAAAATTGAGGGCATTTGTGATACAATTTGAGGAAACCAGCTAAGTTAACAACTGTATTTCTCTCTATGGTCCAAAAATCATGAGGATATCTTAAAAATTGGACATTTGATGCCTATTTTGATATTTCATTAAACTTCATTGTAAAAGTAACTTTTCCAGAGAGGACACATTAATTGACACCAACACAGCAATTGAAACATCTTGTGTAACTAAGAAATTCAGAACCCTTTGGATGTATTATGTTCTGATAGCCATGTTGGTAGTGATTGATCAGTTGTGACTTGATATGTCAACTAATTGCCATGAATGTTGACTAAAATTATACAAAACTTGAAATTTAAATTCTCTGAAAACAACTAAAAAAGCAAAACTGGTGACAAAATGTGACATATCAAAAATATATTGACTGATCAGCATCTTATATAATATCATTGCAAGTAGATGAAATTTGCTGTAGTCTGGTTGTCCGAATTGAATGTCAGGAGTGAACAATTTATTCACGTCCATGAGTATTTTGAGTGAGGAATGTGGATTGTGGCTGTGTTATATTCACAAAAACCTTTTTTAAATGTTATTTCAACCTCACTAGTCCTAACACTAAGTACCCCAGGGAACAAATCATGATCAGAGCAGTAGGTACAGGCAACTAACACTGCAAGTACATTGTATATAGTACATGGGCTAGGGTCGAAATGCTGCACCCCCCCTGCGACTCATGTTCAATGGTATCCTCATGCAGCTATGGGTCTGGTGAATCGGAAAATTGAGTTTAACAGAAAAAAAACTCATTCCCGAGGACCCCCCATGGAGTTTTTGACCACGCCCATTTTCCTCCCTGAAATGGTTTATATTAAGGGTATGTACAAGAAAACCATGTATAACTTTTCGAGATATCATTTTTATGGAGCAAGTGACCCCTCAAAATGTTGGTCTTGAATAGGGCTACAAGATTATATAAATATTTAGCAATTTAATGTAACGTAAATGTCATGAGAGGTCAAAAGGTCACAGAAATTGACCTCTGCAGAACGCTTTTTCGGTTAAAATAAGAATAACAAAGTTTCAATTACTGTCAACTAAATTTGATTATATAAAGCCAAAGTAATGTAATAGAGCTCAAGAGAATTTATTCCTCTTTTATTTGACGTATAACACATCTCATAATTATCACGCATGACCGCGCAAGTGTTCATTTTTACAAAAACG
>CALNVZ010000218.1:17344188-17355417 GCA_940671915.1 Paracentrotus lividus
ATGGAAAAGGGTAGTGCATGTTTTTGCAGTGCTCTGCTGTCTATGTTAAACTTTTTTTTAAAGTCATTCTGATTTTCACAGACACTTTCTAAGCCAGTCCTTTCAATGAGATCACTTTCATTAAGTTCACTATCAGGGTCGGACTCTGTATCATGTGTATTTAGAATTTCTCGAAGTATATCCACAAATTTCTCAAGCATTACACTCTTATCCCCCATTTCGGCTTTAAGATCTTGTTTCTATTGCCCAGTTACGTCCATCTATTTGTCTTTGTTAATGAATACATATTCGGATAGAACCGTCAGATGTTTAAAACTGTAAAGGGGAATAGGTTGTTATCATATATCATACATGCCCATGTTGGTGTATTCAACCTTAGGACGCACATTACAGTATCAATAGGTCTAGATAATGAGGCACATCAATGTGTTGGTCTTCGTTACCCTGGATAGACATAAAGATATTTTGGTTATGTTATAGCACTTTGTTTGTAAGTTTCGGAAAACTTTTTGCCTGGGATTACTTTCCTTATACCCTTGGTTGCTTTATGGGCATTTTGTTTATACCCTGATGATGCGAGAGTCTGTCCACGCAATCTGAATTCTGGCATCTGCGACGAGGGAAGCGAAGATCATTGTGCACTACAGAAAACATCCAGAAGATGTATTGGGGAGCGTCAGGGCGCCAATACTGTCGATCAACTTGGAGCATGGACGATTGAATGTTATCGACAGAGATGGTAAATGGTGGATGCAGGTCGTGCAACAATGGATTGAGAGGGTATTTTGGACTCCGATGGGTAGAGGCAGTGCTTGGATGGGTGGCGGTGTTACTGGTTTGGTGGTTGCGCCTTAGCGATGCATTAGTAAAGATCAACCAAGCGGCTTCCAAGCTGACAAAGCTTGTAGAAAGGGGCCATTGCATAGCGTGGATCCAATGGTCAGATGTGTTTGGTGGGACCTTTGAATGTCTGTGTTCTACAGCTTGAAATAAATGCGTAGCGTGGGTAAGAGAGTCGAACGGATTAATTATGTATCTTTGTATAACATACTGAAACCAGCGGCATAAAATGCTATTTTCACTTATTCGGAATTATCAATATGTTCTATTGGATAAGCTTCTTTGGTATCAGGCATAGTTGGGGTTGGCCCTCCGTATTTATAAGTTGTGTTCGTTTTGCAAGTCAGGTATAGGTTTGGCAATCACAGTGTTAGTATAAAGTATATGTGTTGCTGAACTTGAGGTCCACATTATGATAAGTCCATCAAAAAAAAATGCGTGGTAGGCGTCAGTTTCGCTCAATGATTGACCCGTTGTGTCGGTGACCTCAAGGACTCGTGAGGGTTGCAAACAAGGTCAGAGTTACTTGGATTCTTACAGTAAACAGATTATCTTTGGTTCGTGGTGCGTGAGGATGGTCGCGTCGACAACCTGTTGGGGTGATCAATTGTAGGTATTGTCTTTATAACGCGAATTAAATCTGGATTTACATGTTGCTGCCTTATCTGCACACGAACTGGAAAGCGAGCGTTTTGACCACTGCTCAGCCAGTTTTCGATTGGCAGATCATGTGCAGAGGATTTGGATGGTTCTATATTTATCGCACACAATTGCAGATTCGACATATGACTATTCGAGGCATCGAGCGCACAGAGTTGTCCTAATAGCACCAGGCACTATGCAAGGAATAAAAACAAGGTCTATATGGCGTGTATTGGGTATCTGGTGATGGCCTGATATCTGTTGGGCTGAGCCACAACGCTTGGGTTACCTTGATGTACCTTACATAGATATGTCGGGGAAGATAGGAATTTGGAGTAGTGATAGAATAAATGATACAAGCTCTAAAGGATAGGTGGCATCATTATTGTTGAGCGAAAGAGACCTCAATATTGGATTCTGTGAAACGCCTGATTGCCTTGGAATTGGATCAGGTCGCATTGGTCAAGCTGTAAAATTATATGGACCGTAGCTATGATTCTTTCACGTGATTGGATGTCATTTGGAAGTATGACTAGGTAGTTCACATATGGTATAGTTAACCTATACATAGAGCTATGAGTTGGTCGTAGCAGAGCGAATGCTAGGTGTGAGAAGGTCGGAAACGGAGTTTGGTTTTGGGACTAGTCTTAGTTGGTGGCGCAGGTTACTGGAATATTCTTATGCTTAACAATGTTTACATGGTGTATCTACTTGATCCCATTTGTGTTCATTGACCTATGTGAGTTTAATTTATGGGTGCACAGTCGCTATAGTATCATGTATTTGGTTTCTGTGTAATGGATCCGAGGTAGGGTTTAGTTTGTCCATTCGGTTATTGTGAACTTTGACCTTTATCGCTGGAGGTCTACTCACCGTGTCAATTTATTGGGGAATGGAAAGTAGCAAGGTTGATTGTTGTTTCGGGTGTTCTGTCTGTGCGGTTGTGGGGGTTTCAGAGTAGTGGCAAAAGGACTGGTGGGTATCAAAAAAGTAATGATCAAGGGCTAGCCTATAGGAAGGACAACAGAAACGGTATGAGTCAAGGTAAAGTATAACACTTGTGAGCCCTATGAATTGTCCTTGAAGCTTTGTCTTATGGTGTATATTGAACGGCAACAAAGTTATTTTTGGTGTCTGGCTTGAGGCCATGACATGGAGATCGACCTAACTTATTAACCTATATAATTTTTGTCCTTGCTTATTGGATAGATATTTGTGTTCGGACCTAGGGTCAGAAGAATGAGTGGGCCAAAGCTGCTCACAATAACATTCAATGCGTAATTGCTGCTATAGGCGGAGAAGAGGAACCGTGGAAATTCAAGATTCAAAGCTAGCGCGTGATAACTTTGAAGTGAAATTTTTCACTTATTGGCACAGAAGGGGGGGGGGGGGGTGAGGGAGGGGGGGGGGGGTGGGGGGGGGGCTGGGGGGGGGTGGGGGGGTGGGTGGGGGGGGTGGGGGGGGAGGGGGGGGGGGGGGGGGAGGGGAGGTGGGGGGGGGGGGGGGGGGGGCGGTGGCAAGTATTAGGTCAATAGGAGGGTGAGCGAACATTGCCTGAGGTTCAGTGGGATCAGTAGTAGAGTACGGACACGTGAAGGCAGTGCCTCGAGTAAAATATTATGCCGGAGTCAATCGGACGGGCCCATTAAGGCCATTAAGACTTTAGGGTCGGAAACCAAACCTCTTGTGTGCCAAATGCCTCCTTTGTGTAACTTTGACTTTGCTGTCGCGACCTATATTGTGGGTGAGGTATGGTGCTCGGAATAACTGAGTGTGAAGGGTGAATACTGTAGCATGAATGATGTTCTTAAAAGCGTTGATGCTTTCAATGCACAACCGAGAGAAAATTAGTAATGGTCGGGTCATACAGAATTTTATAAGTATGAGACACATGAGGTGCGCACCTAGAAATAAGGTCAAGGATGGCTTTCACGAGAAAATTGGGGATGGTTTATGTTGGCTAGGTAAGGTGAGTCACCTCAGTTTTCTGCACAGGTTGTCCTGTAATTGACAATGCATATTAGGATTGGAACGATGGTAATGCCCATAGGGATTACTATGGAGGTCATAAAGTACCAGGATGTGGCAGCTGAATATCGCTAGGTAACGGGTAGATCTCATAATGATCAATTCTTGGGAGTTATGTAGTTGGCTATTTCGGATATTGTCGTCTAATGGGTAATCATAGGTGTTGAATGTGCTGCATTAGTCGTGATAGCTTGGGCGTCAGTATGATGGGCAGGTGAAATTTATGACTATAAAGTGAGACCACCTTTATGTTCGCAGTTGTTTTCCAGAACTGGCGGTGGAGTCTGAAAAATAGTGTTATTGAGATCCCTTAAACGTTTATGCATAAGTTTGTTAAAGTTATTTGTTTACTTATTCGGAGATTTTATGAGCAAAATTTCGACAACTAATTTGGTGAAAATGAAGATTGAAGATAATTAATGGGTTTTATTTGCGTTAATGTAGGAGGCCTTGCTTTGATGAGCGCCTTATTATCTAGGGTCACTAAAGGTCGACGTAAAACAAATGGGAGTGATCGGTGATATCTTAGTTTGCTGATATGTTGTCGTGGTGCATGTACATGTAAGGATATTAGTATCTAGATGAGTTGTTGCCAATTGCAATGAGGTAACCACATGATCTTAGGGTGCGCAAAACGACAGGGCCATAGATCTGGAGCGATTGGAGGCCGCCACTATTTGGTACACTAGGTAGCTTCGGCAAGTTGGGATGGTCATTGGCCAGAGCTTCGGTTCGATTTATGAGGGTTGGTGGCTTAAGTATTCCAGAACGCTATTTGGGTTCCGATAGTAGTGTCACTAGAGTAACTTTCGAAACTTATGTGGGCAACTGTGTTAGTTGTTTACTTGATACAAACCTAAATTAAAGCTTTTTAAGGGAATGAGGGGAGAGAATTAGATAAATGAAAAAATACCTGTAAAAAAAAGCTCTAAAAACGTGTACTAATGCAATGTGGCTGTGGTTAGAGAGTAATTCGAAAAAGTAGGTGTGTCTTGGCATAAATTAAGTCTTAATAGTGGGGTAGTCACATTGTGTGACAGCTAAGATATTGTACTAAATTATTGTTGAAGTGTAGATAGATTTAGCCTGCTGAAGTTGTTTTTTTGCAGTGGCATTTGTAGACCAATGGCTTAGTATGCGGGTTAAGCATAGGGTGGCTGTGTGTTTAATTCGGTGAAGTGGTGTACAAGTGGCTGTTGTAAGATAAAATTAGCCGAGAGCGAGTTATTTTTATTGATAGAGCATGAGCCATGCGCGCTTGGTGGAATGAATTTTGCAGCACTGTCTTATGAAGCGGTCATTGGACTGAGCGTGCGTCTAGGTCGTAACTGAACCAGTAAACATCGGGATGTTACGTATGCGATTGCAGGAGATGGAATTAATCTAGTACATTAACATTGTGAATGAAGTGTGAACAATTTTGTGGCGTGTTAATATTTTCATAGGAGTGGTGGTATGGTATTTTGATAGGTCGTATTGCAAGTTTTGTATGTGTGGAGGAGTTCAGCTATGTATATGGTCATTGTTTGGTCTTGCGTTAACGTTATGAAAGGTTCAAATGTGTTTTGAAGTCTATGCTGTAAATAATATGAGCCGTGCAGTTATTATGGAATCCTTGGCCCAACGATTTAATCTGCATCAATTATTAATACATGGCAAGTGTTATGCACGGTATATGCTCGATAATTGCTATCGAGTGGTTTAGTTGTTGTGACGCTGACCAGGGTGAAGAAAGTGACTTAGTGGTGTTGCCGAAAAGCTCAGGACAATGTGATACGGGTATATTTGGGGTGGCGGAGAGTTGGACGCTTTGTCCAGGTTACTACGGGATAGCACACTGTGGCACGCGAGATAGCTCCTATCGTGAGTAATTGTTGTGGTGTATGGTGATGAGATTGTGTGTTTCGTGGTGGTAAGTGTGACGATGGATAGTTGATTTTGGAACTAGTTTGACAGTTTATTGGTGATAACTGGTATTGAAAATAGATTTGGAAGAATTTGTGTTTATTTTTGTTGATTGGTTTATTGATTCGCGGTGCAGTGACGGTTCTCAGAGAGCGCTTCCTTCTGGTGGAGACGTATTTCCCCGCGCGCTGGACGACGATAGAAATCATATAGAGAGAACAGGTTTTATAAAAAGGAAATAAAGAGAAAATGATTTGAAGGAGTTATGGCGATGTGGGTCACACTGAACTGTGAAACAATTTTGCGACATGGCATGAGTGGGGACTGATGATATTGCGAAGCCAGAACATAGGTTATGGACTGCTCAGCACGGCCGATGGCTCGCACGACCGAATGACACGTAGGATGGGTGCGTGTGCGATCGGGGATAGTTTGGCGGTGTTTCTTCTCTGCCGTCGGCCCGGATGAGGCGAGAATTCGGTAGGATTCTGGATAATGAGCCTTGGCTATTTGGAGGGATTTCGACGCCTTCGGGTGTGAAATGTTCAGATGATCAACCAGATTATCCTGCACTTAATGAAATGACTTACCCTGGATGTGTCCCGCGTATATGTTGTAGTAGAGCCACCACCTGTTTAGAAGGGGATTACTCGGATTTGGATGTCGGCCGGTTCAAGTAATGCGGTATTGATCAGAGGGGTATTAAATGGACCATATCCTTGGGTTTAGCTGAAAAGTTGTGCGAAGATTGTTAGGATTCTGTTTCGTCATCCCAGTGTTCTATATGTCTTGGGAATTCTGTTATGGGTGGCTTTATGAATAGGATACGTTGGATTATGTATATAAATCTTGCGTATGAGACTCAGTCGTTCGCTTTGAATGCCCGCAATACACATAACGCTGGTAGGTTTAATGGAGGTAAAGCGGCTACAACAAAAAGGATTTTTGTGTCATATTTTGTGCAATTTGTGGTTTCAAAGTTTGACTCTGCTTGCAAGTCCAGTGCATCTAGAGATACGGTTGCCATGTCCGTATGGAAGTTGGGAAACGGTTTTGTGACTTTTGTTTCACTCGTGGGTACGGTGTGCGTAGGTCAGTTCGAGTCCTTATTATGGTCGGATTGGTGGGCTGTGTGGAAGCGATCATCTATTGGACTCCCTTAGTAGATGATATGCCTGGCCGAACAGAAGTGTTCCAGAGCGCGATGTAATGTAGTTTGATTGTGTATGTGGACCTAAATTTTCAGGTTGTCGACTAGCTAATTGTAAATATTGTGGACAGATAGGGACGTTGCCAAATTTGGCATCGTCCGGCATGTGGTTCTTGTAAGGGAGTGTAAATGTTGTTATCGGGATGTGACTTCGCAAATTGGCCAAAATGGGTGAATTTGGCTGAAACGTTTCAAAAAAATACTAATGAGCATTGGGATGTATTGTCTGAGATACTATAGGATAAGGGATGATTTTGATCTGTGATTGCTAGTCTTGTAATGCAGAGGCCAACATTGTTATGGCATTAATTCCTTGACGGATAGTGTCAGCTCGGTGAGACAATCAAGGACATGGGATGTACGCATTGGGAGTCAATGGAGGAACACTCCATATGCATTGAGTAAGTTAGTCTGATTTAGGTTCGAGAATTTATGGTCTGAAGTTTAGGTTGCAATTGTGAATTGCACAATGTTAGGAACGGATCAATTCGCTTTATCAGATAATTTGATTTGGGCTATGATGGAGTTGTGGTGGGTTGATCCACGGCCTTTATTATTGCTATGATGAGTGTTTTATTCTTGTATTTTTGTATTAGGAACATCGAGAGCACACTGATTTTAGTAGTATATTATTGGGTTTTTTTAAAAGAATATGGTTTCTTAGATATATGCAATGGATGGAAACTTTGCAAGTTAGGGTATTGGATCAAAGAAGAGCGCAGTTTTTGTTTTTGTAGGAAGAGTTCTAGGAGTTATATAGAGGAACGAATTCTTTGGCACATAGATGAAGTCTAAAGGGCAAAGATCAGGGTCGAAAGGTCCATCTGCGGCTGGATGTCGTTCGAAATCTGAGGGAAGAGTTTCCTCCGTGGGAGACAAGGGTCAGCTCTGAAACGGTCAATAAGGACATGATGAAGTTATGATACACTAGTAATGGATTTTCTGGTGGACTGTGAGCGAGGAATGCCGAGAATTAGAGGTTATGGTGTGGCGTAAATGTGTGTTACATTGTGTTGACCTCTGCCTTAAAGAGATTGATAAGTTTTACAATAGCTACCGTATTAACGTTTTACGGTGCTAGTGGTATTGGTGTACACCTTGGCAACTTTGGTAAGTTGTGATATGCTGGTCCAGAAAGTGGAGGCCAAATTTGGGATAGGGTTTTTATTGGAATGGTGGTACATGTAGGAAGTAAGTTTCGCTCGGTGATTCAAATCTAGATCAGCAGCTCCAAATAGGGTCAAGCTGTTCATGTTATAAAGTGAAATAAGCTATAGGGTTATGGGCCAAAGAACTTCTGCACTGTGTTCTTCGTGCAACACAGATTCTGGACCTTGAAACTTAGTTATGAGCTGTGCAGAAAGGGTGGTTAATGACCTATGTATGTTGGAGGTAGTTGGTGGACGAGATTTGGTTTGGATAATAGCTGGAGGGTAAGTGTCAAGGTCAGTTGGTCAAAGGTTCGCACTGATAATTACGATGATGATAACAGCAGATCTCTGCTGCCAGCAAAGATTGATAATAGCTTTTTGAGGTAAATGAGGTTTAGGTTAATTAGGAGAAAGGGTTGCTGAACACAATATCTAGTGCAATTTTGCACAATTGCATACAGAAAGGATTTGTCTCAGTCTTATACTCCCATTGTGTTCTGGACTGTATAATTCATGTTTCGGTGTATCGAATCTTGAACCTAGTCAGCCGAAGAAAAAGGACGAGGGTGAAATAAACATGGTACTGAGAAATTTTTTTATTTTTTGAGTTTAAACATGTTTACTAATGCCAAGAGGATATAGATACGCGATGAAAGGTTTAATAGTGTTTCTAAAAATTTCAGAGAGATTGTTGCACAAAAATCAAGGGTTAATAAAAAGACAACCCTTTTTTTTGGTCGTTTACCAAATTGGGACGATGAATTACCACAAAACCGGATACGATTGCAAGGTTAATACACGATCATTGAGGTAATGTTCTAATTGTTTAATTTCAAGTTTGTTTATTTTTTGTTTTTTATTAAGATTTGTCAAGCTTGTTACATTCTTAAAATAATTACCCAAGAGAGGAATGTGGGTTTTTCAGTCATTTATGGATTTGCGGAGAGGGATTGCTGTGTTTTTGCTGAATTGAGGTTCCTTGTGTGTTGACAATGGAATTGCTTGGAAATTTACTTTAGTAATTCTGGAACTGTTGTTAAGGGCGCTAAACCCAACTAGAAGTAGTATGGCTGTGCTGGGGAATTTTCGCCTTACCTCGATTTTCTGGGTTCACTGATTAGCGGGAAATGTTTATGTGGAGGAATGGGACATTGAGAATCAAGAGCTCTGTCGGCTGAAGGGCGCAGCATTTCATTTTCATTTATTATAGCGGTCTTTCTGGCTGACGGTTTTTATTTTGTTGATGGACAGAGTGGTCCTCCCGTATGTTGCAAGGTGGGTGGTGGCGGGACGGGATGAGAGTTCATTGCGTGGCTGTGGCTTGGAGGGTGGAGAGCAGGGATTTTGAAGGGTTGCGGTGGGTGTGGATCTGTGGGTGCGGTGGGGTGGTGTAGGTGTGGTCTGTGCTGGTTGTGGTGTCGGGGTGGTGGGGTGCGACATGGGGAATGGACCGATTCTGGGTTTGGTTGTGTGTGCGGCCGACGGTTGTGTGTGGTGGATTGGTGAGTGCTGTGTGTAATGTGCTGACTGGACGTGGTTGTGGCAGGGTGAGGGGTGTGGAGGGGGTGTGTGATGGTGTTGCGGCGGCGGTAATTTTCTTTGGGCGTCCTGATAGGGAGGAAGGTGGGATGAATTGGTGGGATGGAAAGTAGGGGGTGAGAGGTAACGTGAGAGGGTATAGTTGCATGGGATGGAGAGGGGTGGAGTTGATCGGGGATCGAGCTGACGTGTGTGTGGATGATGATGGTTGTGCACTGTGGTAGATTGGGGTGTTGTGAGTGATCTGGGTGGGGGGATTGTGAGTATTGGGCGTGTATGGGCTTGAGTGAGTCTGAAGTGACAGTGGCTGGTGGTGGAGGGAAAGGTGATGATATGTCTGGTGTGGGTTGTGTGTTGAATGTGTTGATCTTGGTCTGCTGGTTGGATATGGGTAGGGAGCTGAGTGTAGTGGTGTGGTGGATGGGGCGGTGGTGTGGTGGGGTGTGAGGTGAACTGGCTGCGGTGGTGCGGATGTGGGGGGTTGTGGTCGTTCTGGGGGGTGCGTGGTGGGTGGTGGGTGGCTGTGGTGTGGGCTTGTGGGGAAGAAGATTGATGTTGAGTGCTGGGTGTGTTGATGGGTGTGGGGTGTTGTGTGTGGTGGGTGCTGGGTATGGGGGGGTGGTGTGCTGCTGGAGGATGGGTGTGGTGGGGTTGTGAGTGAAGTGGAATCGGGTGTGGGGGGTGTGTTGGTGTGTTGGTGATTTTCGATGGCGGTGTGTTTGTGTGGGTGGAGCGTGTGGGGGTGTGGGGTCTGAGGTGTGGATGATTTGGTGGGTGGTGGATGATGTGATGGTGGGGTGTGCTGGTGGTGTGGGTGTGCATGAGGGGGGGTGCAAAAAAGTGAGATGAATTGATCCTGCTGTGTCGTGGCCTGTAGTGGGCGTGTGGGTTGGGCTGGCGCTGGGGTTGGCTCGTTGCGGCCGGCTGCCGCTGTTGGCTGTGGGTGGGGGTGTGGGTGGGGTGGGTTGTGGGGAAGGAGGTGGTAGTGTTTGTGTGGGGTTGTTTTGTTGTTGTTTGTTTGGTTGTTTTTTGTGTTTTTTTTGCGTTGGTTCGTTTCATTGGGTTGTGCTGGTTGGTGGCGTGGTGGGAGACCTGTGCCTCTGTCGTAGGGACTGAGGAATGGAGTGTGGATGTTGTGGTGAGTTTGGCTTGATACGCGTTTAGGGAGTGGGGGGGCCGCCTCTTCGTGTTTCTGTGCTGGTGTGCGCGTCGCGGGGCCTGTTGCGGAGGTCGGGTGTCCGCTCCAGCTGAGTCGTTGCCGGGAATTTGTGTCGTGTGGGGGCGAGGATGGTGGGTGTGCCGAGCTGAGTTGTGAGTGTTTGGGAGTGCGTCGGTGGGGAGGTGGTTCGACGAGGATGGAGGTGGGGCTGTGGGTGGTGTGGAAGTGGGGCTATAGTGGGTATTCTGATGAGGAGGTATGCTTGTTGTTGGTGTGCGTTGGATGGTGGTGGGCGGTGGTGAGTGTGTATGAGTGGGTGGTGATGTGCTGTTTGGTTGCGGGGTGGCTTGCAGTAGGCTTGGGCGTGTGGTGGGAGGGTGTTGTGGGGGGTGGGTGTGTGTGGGTGGGTGGTGGTGTGTGTGTGGTGGTGTGGTGGGTGGTTTGTGGTGTGTGTGTGTTGGTGTGCGTTGGTGGCGGGTTGGGGGTTGGTGTGGGGTGTGGTGTGGTGGGGTGTGTGTGGTGGGTGTGGTGTTGTGTTGAGTTTGTGGTGTGGTGGGGTGGGATGTGGTGGTGGGTGTGGTTGTTGGGTGTGTGGAGGTGGTGTGTGTGTGTGGGTGTGGGCTGGTGGGTGCGGTGTGGTGTTGTTTGGTGGTGTGTGTGTGATGTGTTGTGGTTGGGGGTGTTGTGGGTGGGTGTTGGTGTGAGTGGGGGGTGATGTGTGTGTGTGTGGTGGGGGTGGTGTGGGGTGGTGTGGT
>CALNVZ010000218.1:17355442-17430449 GCA_940671915.1 Paracentrotus lividus
TTCACCAGACCCATAGCTACACGAGGATACCCATGAACATGAGTCGCAGGGGGGGTGCAGCATTTCGACCCTAGCCCATGTACTAATAGTGAAAGTGGAAATCACAAAACTGAGAAAAAATGGAAATCATGAACACCAATTATAATAGCAGAGTATAATCACAGAGTATGAGAGTTGCGAGACACGACAAATTGGAAAGCTGCCATAGCCAAGAGGTAAATGCAATTCCATGACTTTTCCATGACCAAAATCCCCTTTCCATGACTTTTCACAAATTTTCCAAATTCCCTGACTTTTCCCTGACTTTCCATGACCACAAATTTTTCCAGGATTTTCCAGGATTTTCCATGACCGTGGGAACCCTGTACTTGTGATCTCATAAGATCCAGCTGCGGTTGGTAACGGAGAGAAAAGCTTGCTATGTGAATACCCTCGGAATGTCGGGTATGACCATACAAGAGGACTCTATATCAACATATTGGAAGACATGTCGGTATCCGATCCTTCAGATCGATGTGTTTCAGTGACTTCCTTGACATATGCGGTTGATCTATCTAAATTAACGTAACTGGAAGACAGCTTGTTAACCTAAGAAAGTGCTTAATTGAGCTTGCCAGATGACTGGTTACCAGCATAATTGTTCTCCTATCCTCTCAATATCTTTATCTAAACCAGCGTTAATGGTAAACTGTTCAGTATCTGATCTTTTAGAATGTCCTTTAATGAACTTGCCAGAATGACTGCTCTCTTATGTCAAGGTCTGCCTCCAATGCAGGATTACTGGATGACATCTTGGTGTCCAATTATTCAAAATAAGCTTCAGAATCTTTGTCTCGTCGGTGACCAGCAGGACTGTTCTCCTATAGATCAAGATCTGTCTTTAATTCAGCTATAACGAAAGACAGCTTGGTATTGATTCTTTAGATTGTGTGTCAATGACCTTGATGGATATAGTTGCAGATGTTGACCATAAGGATTGTATATTTACCTTATGATCTGTTCCTAAATCAGATTCACTGGAAGCCAGCTTGGTATCCGATCCCTCAGAAGCTCCCAGAAAGTGTTCTTGCGATCGTACGAGATGTTGACCTGTCGGGCTGTGTTTCGAGGACATTATTTGCGTGTAAAAACCAGATTTTTGGTGAGTTCATCTGGTATCTGCTTCTTATGTTACCTGGCTTGATAAAACCTCTACATTTGGGCTAGGAGAAATGTACTTCTAGGTCCAGATCTATCCTATCACTTTTAGTGGAAGGCTTCTATATGATCGGACGTGAATAGTACACTTTATGAGTAGCGTAATAAGTGTTAATCAAAATTACATGGTGCGTATGTCAGCTGAAAATCCATTCATCAACTTCATTCAGTGCGTGCAGTGATTGATCTAAGATCTTAGGTTTCAGGTCTGATATCAACACGACTACCTGTTGACACCTCTCGGCTTGGAGAGTATGCCCACGGATCAATAGTCCCTGGATTGTACGTCAAAGAATCACGAGAACGCCCTCCTTCTGGGGACAAAAGATTGAAGTGGCTTAAGTATTCACGTAGTCTGTCATTTCGTAATCGAGCAGGAGTTGGAAGAGAGCGGTCTCCATGATTGGATGCTCCTGCTAAGCTAGTATTACCTTGTTCAAAGAGGGAAAGTCTGTCAAGGCGTCCTTCTTTTGGAGATGAAGAATACACGCAGCTTGAGTATTCATGCAGTCTATCATTTTGCAACCTGTTGCCACATCGTGCAGGAGTTGGAAGTGAACGGTCTCCAAGATCGGATGCTCCTGCTGAACCAGAATGACCTTGTTCAAAGAGGGAAAGTCTATCAATGCGTTCTTCCTTAGGAGACGAAGAATAGACGCGGCTTGAGTATGCATGCAGTCTATCATTTCTTAATCTGGTGGCGCCTTGATCAAGAGTTGCAGTAGTTCGGAGTGAACGATCTCCTTCTCTGATACTAGGTCCTGATCTAATGAAGTTGGCGGCTCCTGCTCCATCGGTATCACCTTGTTCAAGGAGGGGATCAGGTTCCAATGTTTGATATATATGTTCCAATCTAACAGTTTGATCTCCAGATTGATTTCCTCCTGTCTGGAAGTTCATATCGACATCAGTTTCCGATTTCCGACGGGTGCATTGAGGTTTTACAGGATCATGGGTCCTTGGACACATTCGGCCTAGTTGGAAAGTTGCTAAGCACAAATGCGAACGATTGAATAGGCAAACGCCAAGTGTTTATGGAAAGTGGAATTGTCAGTACGTCATTTTCATCATCAATAGGCCTATGTGTAGGTTCTGTATTTAATACAAATAGAAAGTGAAACTGCAAGTTAATAACGGAAGATATATTTTCTAAAACTTTAAAGTGTTTTGGCCTTTCATCAGTCTAAAGGTAAATATTAATTCCATTTTAGGAATCAGAGCATTGCAGTCTATACGAATATTAAAAAGAACAATCTCCAGTCCAAAACTATTGTTTATGATTTTACATTTCCCAGTGTGCAACATTTTGATCAAGTAAAACATAAGGCACTTCCACAGGAGACAATCGTTTCCTGCGCATGCCAGAACCTTGTTAGAATTGTAGGAGGATCGGAGATTGCCACAAAGACCTGAGGTGGTAGGCTAATACGACACGACATGTTGACACAATAGGCTCATCGGCTACCGTTTTCAATAAACGACTCCATTTCGTTTAGTTATAAATATCTGAATTGAAGTTATAAAAATAGAAAGATTAAAACAAACATTGGGGTTATGGCGTAATTAAAATGTGAGGTCCTCGGGTGTGCTCTCATTCTCATTTTCTCAAGAATCAACGTTTCTTACTGTTTGATAATCATCTTCTGTATTTACAGGCAATTCTTCTTGACGTGCAATGCAACTTTTAGATTCAGCCAGATCTTTTTCCAAGAGTTCCTGTAACATTGAAACAACGGGAAAGAGACTTGGGTTATTTATGCACAGAGCAGTGGCGTATCCAGGCGGGCGGGGGGGGGGGGTGCTCCTCTACAGAGCCATATTGTTTTTGTACAACCTCTATTGAACGTCAATCTTTCATCCCTTATTTTTGAGGGGCCTCGGCAACCGCCCCCTTCCAATTTCCGAAAGTTGCCAAGAGATGAGTGGGTAGATTTGGATATCTTTGCTTGCTTACTGATGGAGTAAAGAGCTCTGCGCATAAGCGCCACAAATTGAACCAGCTTAAGTATCAGCAAGGCGAAGGTATTCCACAGTGGTGTCATCATCAGAATGTCTAGAAAACTGACATCTCTACATGCACAGGAGCACTTTGCCTGTTTTAAACCATAGCAGAGGATACCTTTTCGATAACTTTCTTGTATGGCAGGACGAGGCGTTGTTGGGAAGTTGGGCGTGGTTACATCGAAGTCGAGTTTTAAACACCTTTGTTGATAGCAGCCTCGGTAACGCCATCCTATACACAAAGAAAACAGATTTAAAAATGTTTACAGGAGAAAGAAAGGGCGCTAAGAAGTAGAAGATTGCATTGAAAGCGGTCAAAATTAGAAGAAGAAGAAGAAAAAAACAAAACAACTGTATTTGGAGATAATCGGGAAAATCTTATTGAAGGATTAGATCTAAGTGAATTATTTAATTAGTTGAGAAACAATAAAACTTATTATCTTTAATTAAGACTAATAGAAATTGACATAATTATGTCCTTTCCTTTATATTAACCCAACATTGTCATTCACAATTACGCAATATTTTCACTTTCAAACTTATTAACCAATTTCCCTTTAAAAAAAAAATGTTTAATTGGGCCTTCGCCTCTTTCAAATTTCCAAACCATTTTTTCCCCTCTCTCTCCACTTTGCCTCTATAAAACATACAATGTTTTACACATGTCAGTGCGAAATAATTCAACGCCTATACGTATATATCAATTTTCGTCTTCAATAGAATACAGTTATTTTTCAATTTTTATTGTGTATTGATTATCATGATAATTTCTTTGAGGGGGGAGTCATACCTTGAATGTGTATCGGATCCTCTGATTCCGTTGTTCCATTTTCGCTCGTAACAAACTTAAATAGTAAGCAAAATATTAGTTTTGCACACCCAAACATTCTTAATGCTTTGTCCAAGAACATGAAGTAGAAAAGTGGCGGGTTTGTGTCATGCACAGTAGCATGATGAGTTTTATGATGGGACTGAGGCAAAAACCTTCCGAACAATTTTTTAAAATCTCTTGTTTCGCATATTTGATCATTCTCTTTAATTATGACAGTTTTATAGTAACGTCATTTGTCATTTGTCATCTTTAGTTGCCGAAGTGTGCGCAACCTAAAAGTTTTAAAACCACTTATAGCAACAATGAGTTATTGTTATCGCGTATATAATTTGCAATATGTTATGCATCATGATTGTGATATCATGTATTACAGGCGCGGATCCAGAGACGCACTTTTACGGGGTGCAAAAAGGTATACAACTTTTTTTAGTCACGCCGGGCGGGCGGCGCACAGTGGGCCAGGCGTCAGCAAAAGTGCGCCAAAACTGGTTTCTGGTCACCAAACCAATTTTGTTTTTTTAATATTCTCAGCAAAGATAGCAACCTCTAGAACACCTCCATAAAATATTTCATCATGAAATTGATTTTTAGTTGGTTATTTTTCTTTGAAATGACCAGAAAATGACTTGTTAGTGGTACACCATGTGTAAATGACAAATTTTCGTTATTTGGGTTTTTTTACTAAATGTGTAGTTCAATATATTTAAAATTAAATTTGCTTGTTTAAGAATGATCATTATTAGTGCCCATAGAATTTAAAGACAAATAATTAATCCATTCGGAAGTAATTTTGGGAGAAACCACTAAATATTGGGGGAAAATTGCATTTTTTTTATTCATACGCATAAATTTTCAAAATTGCTGCCGATTGCTGCGCTAAAAGTACAATGAGAGTCTATGTTATAGTTTATGCTTTACATCAATACCAAAATTAGCTGCAACCTCCTGCAACCTTCGGAGATATAACCAATTTTCCATCCGCATGTTCGCCTATTTTACCGTCAAAATCTGCTAAAAAGCGATAATGCGCACGTATTGCGCACACAAAAGTCTCACCGTAAGTGGCGTAAATATTTCAATTGAAAGCCGAAAAACCAAAACAACCAAAACACATGAATACAATGATTTTCATGAAATACGGACATGTGTGCTTATGGGGGTGATATATGGTCTTTAGACTGTTACCCCCCCCCCCCAACCTATCAATTTCATGACCATCTGAATTGATCTTAGTCTTGAAATAGTATTATGGTATTTAATTGGGGGCTCACCTATGTCATAATAGATTATTATCGTTTGTTTCCCAACAATTATTATGTAATAAAGTCATAACCGATCATTCTTAAATTATCACTTGTATTCACATATATGTTTTGCTACTTCGGTCAGGAGAACATGTAAGACTGCCTACTTATAACACATTTTAACTGTGTCTTTATCATTATACTCTTTTTCATTTTTATATCTATAGTTTGATATCATTGTTATTTTGTCTTTCGAATTTCTGTACTTTGTGGACCCCATGGAAGATCAGCATTATTTTAATGACGTCATAGACATTTGAAAATACTCTTATGGTGTTTCTCATGTCTTGAAACCCCCTATAAGTCCCACTAATCAAAGTAAAATGAATATGCCTATATGTGTTACTATTGATATTTATCTTGTCCAATCAGAAAAGAGCACGTTAATGACGTCATAAGTTTTTTAAATTGCTCTCATCGAATTCTGCGGGTCTGAAAACCATAGAAGGACTTCTCTTAAGAATTTAATTATCCGTCTTCGGTGAGGAATTAGTTTTTGTCGCACTTTTAGTTCATTCTGGCCCACTGTGCGGCGGGGCGAGCAAAAATTGTTTCACGTTAAGCGGGGGTTGGGCTGGGGGGGGGGTGTTAAATTGAAATTTGAAACTAATTCGGCGCATATAGTATAGTCTTTGCCAATTCTGCATATATTCATTTAGTCTAGGCCCCTGACTTGTCAAGACCTGTCCCCGCCCCCTCCCCTCTAGATCTGCCCCTCAAAAATAAAATTGAACTAAAAAAAATGTTCGAAAAAAAAAGAAGAGAATTTCAAAGTGTTATATATTCCTTGTATGAAATCAATCGTTATTTGAATAAAATCCTGACAATTATGTTTATTTGATGTGATTTCATCATTGTAAGATGACAAGAGAGACATGAAGAGAGATAGGTCCTACATGCATTGGACTGAGGCAAAAACCTACCGAACAATTTTTTAAATCTCTGTAGCTGATGATTTATTTCAGTTGTTTCGCATATTTGATCATTCTCTTTAATTATGACAGTTTTATAGTAATGTCATCTGTCATTTGTCATCTTTAGTTGCCGAAGTATGCGCAACCTAGAAGTTTTAAAACCACTTATAGCAACAATTACAGGCGCGTATCCAGGATTTTGCACCCCGGGGGGCCCGACGTGATTTTGGCGCCCCTGTCTACTTTTCAAAATATGGCGCCCCTCCCCCTCCCCCCGCCAGACAAACATAGGCCTACGGCTTAAATGCACGTTGAATGATTTTAAAGAATAATTTATTATTTTTTTTTTATGGTGACATAAAAAATGACATAATAAATAAATGACAAATAAATGACAAAAATGACATAATTCATGGAAAAGATTTTTTAGGAATATGAAGTATTACCGCTAAAGATGAAAATACTAATAATTCTAAATACGAGCGCGAAGCGCGATCGGATTTTTTCCCTCTACCTTACGATCAGAAAGCAAATATTTCTAAGCAATTAGGGGTTTCAGTTTTGTTTTGCTCTTCATCAGAATATCTTATGAAAGGGAGCTGTAATTTGTCTATCAAAACGATTTGAAAGCAAGCCATATAAAATCATGTGAAATTTGTCCATCAGGTAATGTGAAATCAAACAAATGTAAAGTGATGTTTTGTTATTCAGAATCCTCATAATCTGCTTACAGGAAATAAAAAATAGGCGAGCGTGAAACACGAGCGGAAATTTGATGTATCGGAATGATCTGAAAACGTGACATTTTATGCATTCCTCAGGAACACAATGTAATAACTCCTTGGAAAATGATGCGAGCGTGAAGCGCGAGCGAAAATTTTGCTCTTTGTAATAGAGACCAGAAGTTAAATGATCAATTTGGCCTCCATAATTTAAAGACCAATATGTTGCCTAGTAATTTTACATATGAAAGAAAGGTGAATATCTATCTATCTGTTTATCTATCTATCTATAATTCTGCTTCCCTCTAAGTTTAAGATAAATTTGGCGCCCCTAAGTTTATGCTCGATTTGGCGCCAACTAAGTATAAGATCATTTGGCGCCCCCTAAATTTTAGATTGAATTGGCGCCATACATGCATGATCTAGGTCAATTTGATGTCCCTGGGTTTAAAATCAATTTGGTGCCCTTTAGTTTCAGGTCAATTTGAAAATGCAAAAATAAATGTAACGTGTATTCAAATAAATTTAAATATCTTGATGATTAGTATCCCACATTTTGGTAAAAGGAAAAACACAGGCGAGCACGAAGCGCGAGCAAAATTTGATGTCTTTGAATGGTTAGAAAACATGACATTGTATGCGTTCCTCATGAACACAATATAATAACTTATTGGGGAAAAAATGATGCGAGCGCGTAGCGCGAGCCAAAAATTTTGCCATGTATATATAGACCAGGGGTAATTAAAAATTTTAGAGACCATATTTCAAAAGCCAAGTTGTTGCCCCTTAATTTCAGGTAAATTCGGCACACCTCCCTCAGTTTAGGATAAAGTTGGAGCCCCCAAGTATAAGATAAATTTGGCATCCCTAAGTCTCATGTCAATTTGACGCCCCTACGTTTAAGCTGAATTTGGCGCCCCTAAGTTTAAGATCAATTTGGCACCGTCTTAACTTCAAGTCAATTCGGCACCCCCTAAGATTTAGGTCAATTTGAAATGCAAAAATAAATGTAACGTGAAATTAAAATAAATTGAAATTTTATGTTGGTTAGAATCCCAAAATGTAAATTCTGGTAAGAGAAAAAACACAGGGGAGCGCAAAGCACGAACGGAAATTTTGATGGATTCGAATGATTAGAAAACAGGACATTTCATGCGTTCCTCAGGAACACAATGTAATAATTCATTGAAAAAAAATGATGCGAGCGCGAAAATTTTGCTATGAATATACAAACCCAGATGCATGAATTTTGAAATTTTGCTCTATCTAGATACAGACCACATTTTAAAGGCCAATTTGTTGCCCCCTTAGTTTCAGATCATTTGGGCGCCCTATACGTGTAAGCTCAATTTGGTGCCCTAATTTTAAAATCGATTTGACGCCTTTACTCCAATTCAGCGGCCCCTAAGTTCAGGTGCTTTTTTTTCTGGCGCCCGTACGCTGGTAAGCTCAACTGGTGAGCATAATAAGTTGAAGACCAATGTGAAAATCCCCCCCCCAAAAAAAAAAAAAAAAACACATTTAGGCGTGGGGGTGCGAAGAGGGAACGGAAATTTTGATGTATTCGAATAATTAGAAAAACAGGACATTTCATGCGTTCCTCAGGAACACAGTGCAATAACTCAATGGGGAAAAAGATGATGCGAGTCGTGAAGCGCGAGCAGAAAATTTTGCTATGTATGTATAAACTAGGAGGCATGGAATAAAAAAAATAAAAAAAATGGGCCCCTTAGTTTCCGGTAAATTCGGCCCCTCTCGTTAGTTTAGGACATAGTTGGAGCCCCTAAGTTTTAAAGAATAAATTTGGCGCGCCCTTAACTTCAGGGTCAAATCGGCGCCCCTAAGTCTCGGGTCATTCAGCCCCTAAGTTTCAGATTATATATTAGCGGCCCCTCATTTGAGCTAAATTTGGCGCCCTTACGTTTAAGATCATTTTGGCGCCCCTCATAGTTTAAGTTCGATTTTTGCACTCCAAATTTAAGGTCGACTTTAGCGCCCTAATATTTGAGCTAAATTTGGCGCCATTACGGTTAAGATCATTTTGGCACCCCTCTTTAGCTTAAGTTCGATTTGGCGCCCCCAAGTTTAAGTTTAATTTTGCGCTCTCTCCTCAAATCTAAGGTAAGCGCCCCTATAGCTTAAGGTGATTTGGCGACCCCTCCTAAAACCTAAAGGTCGATTCGTGGCCCCACCTATGTTGCAGTCAACTTTGGCGCCCCCGCCTAAGTTTTGGTGTCATATTTGGCGCCCCAACGTTAAGCTTATTTTGGCGCCCCTCTAAATTTAAGTTCGATTTGGCGCCCCTAAATTTAAGGTCGATTTTGGGGCCCCCTGCTAAATCTAAGGTCGATTCGGTGCCCCACCTATGTTGCAGGTCAATTTGGCGCCCCTATGTTTAAGCTCAATTTGGCGCCCCTTAGTTTAAAGGCCGATTTGGCGCCCCTAAATTTGTAAATTTTGGCGCCTTCACTTAGTTTAAGGTCGAGTCAGCGTCCTAAGTATTATCAATTAGGCGCCCCCTCAGCTTCAGGTCAATTTGGCGCCCACCATAAGTTTTTAGGTAAATTGGGGCGCCCTACGTTTAAGCTCAATTCCGCGCCCCGTAAGTTAAATGTCGATTTGGCGCCCCCCTAATTTAGAGTCATTTGGCCGCCCTTAGTTTACTGTCGTTTTGCGCCCCTCAGCTCAAGGTCAATTTGGCGCCTCCACCTAAGTTAGTAATTTGGCGCCCTCTTTAAGCTCAATCGGCGCCCTTAGTTTAAGATCATTTGGCCCTCATATTTAAAGTTCGATTTTGCACCCCAATTTAAGGTCGATGTTATGCGCCCTATATTTGAGCTAAATTGGCGCCATTTACGGTTATGATCATTTTGGCACCCCCTTTTAAGCTTAAGTTCGATTTGGCGCCCCTAGTTTAAGTTATTTTGCGTCTCTCTCCCAAATCTAAGGTAGCGCCCTAAGCTTAAGGTCGATTTGGCGCCCCTCCTAAATCTAAGGTCGTATTCGTGCCCCACCTATGTTTGCAGTCAATTTGGGCCCCGCCTAAGTTTCGGGTCAATTTGGCGCCCCTACGTTAAGCTTATTTTGGCGCCCCTCTAAATTTAAGTCGATTTGCGCCCTAAACCCTAACGGTCGATTTTGGGGCCCCTCATAAATCTAAGGTCGATTCGGTCCCCACCTATGTTGCAGGTCAATTTGGCGCCCTATGTTTAAGCTCAAATTATGGGCCCTTAGTTTAAGGCCGATTTGGCGCCCCCTAAATTTAAGATCAATTTGGCGTGCCCTTACTTAGTTTAAGGTCGAGTCAGCGTCCCTAAGTATAATATCAATTAGGCGACCCCTCAAGCTTCAGGTCAATTTGGCGCCCCCACCTAAGTTTTTAGGTAAATTGGGGCGCCCCTACGTTTAAGCTAATTTCTGCGCCCCGTAGTTAAATGGCGATTTGGCGCCCCCCTAAATTTAAGGTCAATTTGGCGCCCCTTAGTTTACTGTCGATTTGGCGCCCCCTCAGCTTCAGGTCAATTTGGCGCCCCCACCTAAGTTTCAGGTAAATTTGGCGCCCCTACGTTTAAGCTCAATTCGGCGCCCTTACGTTTAAGATCATTTTGGCGCCCCTCATAGTTTAAGTTCGATTTTGCACCTCCAAATTTAAGGTCGATTTAGCGCCCCTATATTTGAGCTAAATTTGGCGCCATTACGGTTAAGATCATTTTGGCACCCCTTTTAGCTTAAGTTCGATTTGGCGCCCCCAAGTTTAAGTTTAATTTTGCGCTCTCTCCCAAATCTAAGGTAGCGCCCCTAAGCTTAAGGTCGATTTGGCGACCCCTCCTAAATCTAAGGTCGATTCGGTGCCCCACCTATGTTGCAGGTCAATTTGGCGCCCCCGCCTAAGTTTCGGGTCAATTTGGCGCCCCCACGTTAAGCTTATTTTGGCGCCCCTCTAAATTTAAGTTCGATTTGGCGCCCCTAAACCTAAGGTCGATTTTGGGGCCCCCCTCCTAAATCTAAGGTCGATTCGGTGCCCCACCTATGTTGCAGGTCAATTTGGCGCCCCTATGTTTAAGCTCAATTTGGCGCCCCTTAGTTTAAGGCCGATTTGGCGCCCCCTAAATTTAAGATCAATTTGGCGCCCTTACTTAGTTTAAGGTCGAGTCAGCGTCCCTAAGTATAATATCAATTAGGCGCCCCCTCAGCTTCAGGTCAATTTGGCGCCCCCACCTAAGTTTTTAGGTAAATTGGGCGCCCCTACGTTTAAGCTCAATTCTGCAGCCAACGTAGTTTAAATGGACGAATTTGGCGACCCTCCTAAATTAAGGTTCAATTTGGCGCCAGCTTAGTATTACTGAGGTACTGTTCGGATTTTGGAGCAGCTCCACCCTCAGCCTTCAGGGTCACATTGGGGCGCCCCAACTTAAGAATTTCAGGTAAATTTTGTGGCGGCCCTACGTTTAAGCTCAAATTGCGGCGCCCCCGTAGTTAAAGATATGGTATTTGGCGGCCGCCGCTAGAATCTAAGGTAGATTTGGCGCCCCTAAGTTTAAGGTCAATTTTGGCGCCCCTTATTTTACTGTCGATTTGGCGCCCCTATTTTTTTAAGGCGCCCCTTCCCCTTTCCCTTTCTCTCTTTCTTTTTCTCCCTTCCTCTTTTCCACCTATTTTTTTCCCTTTCTCTTTTTTTCTCTCCCTTTTTCTTCTTTTTTTTATCCTTTCCCTTTTTCTCCTTTTTCCTCCTTGGATCGGGCGCCCCCTCATGCGCCGCGGGGGCCCGGGCCCGGTAAAGCCCCCCCCCCCCGGAATACGCGCATGAATTAAGTTATTGGGTTATGGTGTATATATAATAGTGCAATATGTTGATCTTGCAATGATTGTGATATCATGGTATTAACACGCGGGATCCAGAGACGCACTTTTTGACGGGTGGCAAAAAGGTATAACAAACTTTTTTTCAGTTCACGCCGGCCGGGCGGCGGGGCGAGAAAATTGGTTTCACTTTTAAGACGGGGGTTGGGCCAGGGGGGGGGGGTGTTAAATTTGAAGATTTGAAACTAATTCGGCGCATATAGTATAAGTCTTTGCCAAATTCTGCATATATTCATTTAGTCTAAGCCCTGACTTTTGTAAAGACCTGTCCCCGCCCTCTCCCTCTAGATCTGCCCCTGGATAAAATTGAACTATAAAAAAAATGTTCGAAAAAAAAAGAGAAGTTTTTTTAAAGTGTTTGCTTATATATTCCGTGTATGAAATCAATCGGTTATTGAAATAAAATTTCCTGACAATTATGTTTATTTGATGTGATTTTCATCCTGTACAGATGACAAGAAGAGGACATAAAGGGAGAGAGATAGGTCCTACATGTATGCTTCCCCCCCCCCCTTCGCACCGCAGCACAATGGAATATACAATGAATAGGATACACGCATAGCAGCGGGTCAGTCAGCGTACCCAGAAATAGGGTACGTGCAGTGGCACAGACGACGTTTGCTGAATTCGCGTAGCAACAAAACCAAACAACACCAAAAGCTAGTGTCATCGATCACCATCACGGCAGTGGAATCGAAGAGATAACTGATTTATCGACCGATTTTCTACTGTAAGTTAAAACAAAATATATATCTTCAAACATGGGGATTGATTATATATGAAATGCCTTGCTTTGACGTCGATCACAATCGATGCAGACTATAATAGAAAGCGTGAGTATAATTGTTACAGCAACTTTTGTGATAGAATGTACCGGGGACTCGTGTTGTGATACGCGATTCGTCGTGACATTACCAGCTATAAGCCGGGGGAGTTGGTGGTACACTGCTGAGCTGACGCCTGTAAACGCCCTTGTGGCTGGCAAAGTGCGTCATCTCCGGCGTAAAAGCCCGGGCTCTGTTCATACACTGGCCGTTTTAATTTTTCCTTATTAACATTTAACATAGAAACTAAGCATTAACAAGATTTTGAATATTTGTTTTCTATATGTTCGGCTGAGGATTTTAGAGAGACAGAGTCGGAGAGAGGCTACTCAGATAGACAGAGAGAGAGAGAGAGAAACTCAGAGACAGAGTCAGAGAGCTTAAGTATTCTAATGTTTAGTTAAATTTCCACTACACTTATTGCATGGGTCAATTATTATTGACCTTGCACCGGCCAAGTAGTAGTGTCCTATATATTAAAGTTTAACGTTAGATCTAACTGTTAGTCTAATACTACTATAATATTAATACTATTTTTTTAGTTTAAAAAAAATGTAAAAAACTGGAAAAGCTCACGCTTTGCGTAGACGTTTTCTCCGTTGGTGGATCTGCTCAGAAGAGAATTTTCCTCTAGATGAGCGTTATTCTCGTATATAAGCCGTCTTATTATTTATCAACTCAAGCAATGAGCTTGATTCTTTACTCGTTGGATCAGGAGTAATTTGTTTTGATATATAATTGGCTCGCAATTATTTCGCCCGCCCCTGCGCAGTTTCAACTTTTTACTCCTCTCATCTCATCAATCCTTTCTTCTGCTTTCTTGCTCAGCCCCTCTTCTCTTCCTTTCTGTTACATTTTTTTCCCCGCCACCAATGGGCCTTCCTACATGATTGGGTGAAAAAAAAAACACTTTGCAGAACGTTGATGGCTCAGGCCACGTATCCAGGGTGGCAAGCCGGCACTACCCCCCCCCTTTACAAAAAAAAAAAAAAAAAATTGATGACCTTCATGATGGGCAAAAGCCGTTTTTTTGTTTTTTTTTTGTTTTTTTTGCCCATTCATAAATCACCCGCGCCTCCCCCCGAAAAAGAAGAAAAAAAGTAAGTCAAAAACGACAGCTCGATTGTTGATTATTATGATATAGGCAAAAAAATAAAACATCTAACGTTACCTACACCCGCTCCCCCTACAAAATAAAAAAAAAAAAGAAAAA
Organism: Paracentrotus lividus; assembly: GCA_940671915.1. Taxonomy (NCBI): domain Eukaryota; kingdom Metazoa; phylum Echinodermata; class Echinoidea; order Camarodonta; family Echinidae; genus Paracentrotus; species Paracentrotus lividus. The sequence continues at coordinate 17,369,310 of CALNVZ010000218.1, forward strand.
AAAAAAAAAAACATGAAAAGAAAAAAGGGGGCATATATATACAGGGTAAAAAATGGGGTGTACCAGAAGTGTAGAATTCAAATTTTGCACCCCCCCTCTCTTGTGAATACCCGATCGCCATTGTATCTTTTGTAGATCAGTATTGGTTGGGACTGGTGGGACTACCTGAATAAATTCATTCGATAAAAAATCTTCTTTGGGCCTGGAAGAAAATCTAGTCCCGTTATGAGGTCATTGAGTTCCTCGGGTCAATCTTGTTTACAATTTGTAAACAAACATCGTCAATTACACGATAGTCAATCACAAAATATTACGTAGTATTCTAATGCTTTATGAATGAGTTCTGTCCTCTTATTATTCAAGTTCTTTAGGCTGCAAGCCCTCAACGTCGCTCAACGTATATTTAGCTGGTGCGTGCAAATACTGATCTCATTCACTGAAGTGGCTGATAGGAAGTACAGAATACGACTGAAATGTAAGCACCTCAACAATTATCATCCGTACTGCTGCCCAAGACACAGAATTTTAGTGATAGATCAGGTGAGTGTGAAATTTATTGTCCATTGGTAAAAATAATTGTTTCGAAGAAAGGGTCAAAAAAGGGAATGGGTGGCCGATGGGGATTGCGTCAAATGCCTTCAGTCCGTTACACTGTATGTCTGCACGCATATGTGGTTAGATTTAGACCTAACTATAGACAGCGCTGTAGAAGGGATTTGTTCATTTACGTTGAATATTGATGGGTGACCTTTTTGAAGGGTCGACCCGGAAGTAGAAAAAATCGCTGTGCTTTTGAACAGCAGCGCATACGGCCCGCTAGAGCCGCCTGCTCTAGCCGCCTAGCTAGCTTGCTAGCAGACGGCGCTCGCGACCGGGGGTCTATATCGCCATGTACCGTACCTGCGATATGAACACAAGTTACGTGTTTGGAACTGATTTTTGCCTTCAAATATCAATCACTCATTGTTACGACAGCATAAATATGTGGAAGAACTTATCTGCTCTTGTATTCTTGGAAGTTACATACATTCAATGTGAGTATCATTTTTTAAAAATATATTACTTGTGAGAGATTCGGGGTATACCAGCCCCACAACTAATTATCCGTCAGTTCCCGTCGCTTCGCGACGGGGACTGGTCAGTTTAATTTAGACCGAGACCGAGGCTGCTCTGTCTTCGTCGAATCCCTCTGAAGACAGAGAGCTACCATTGCGCGAGCTGTTCAAACTGCAGTGCCGTGATTCTCTGTTAAATTTCCCCAGATTTCATAGCCATAGGAAAAACTTACAGAAACCCCCAAAACCCACTTACACTTATTGCATGGTCAATTATAATTGACCTTGACCTTAAGTAGCTATACACAGCGGACGCTCACCCCTCCTGAAAAGCACGATTTTTCTGCCTTGTTTTTTAAATCATCAGACGTGTATACTATTCAAAATTTGTCCTATATAAAAAGTTGAGATATAGCTCTATATTATATGCCTATATCTTACTTTTTTTATTTAAAAAAAATGTGAAAAAAACTGGGGAAAAGCTCACCGCTTTGCGTAGGTGTTTTTCATGTGGGATCTTGCAGGAAAGAGAACTTTTCTCTCGAGACAGACGAGAGCGTTGGTCTCGTATATAGGCGTCTTAATTTTATCACTCAAACATTTTTTTCCCGCCACCGATGGGACTTCCTACACGTTGGTGAAAAAAACTGTGCAGAAATTTGATGGATCTCAGGCACGTATCCAGGGTGGCCAGCCGGCACTACCCCCCCCCCCTGTACAAAAAAAAAAATAAAAAAATAAAAATGGCGATCGGCCCAATTTATGCTCTATGATGGCAAAAAAAATTAAAAATAATAACACCTACTCCCCTCCAATCCCCCCCCCCAGATAAAAAAAGGAAAGAAAAAAAAAAAAAAAAGAAGGAAAAATGGATGACCGCAGATTTACCAATTGAACTATTGCCAAAACTTGATCACTTTACAATGGGAAAAAGGCCGAAAAACAATTTAAAACTACCCCCCCCTGCCCCCCCCAAAAAAAAGAGAGAAAGAAGAAGAAGAAAAAAGGGTGAAAATGGAGACCAGCTCTATTATGATTTATGTTGGGCAAAAAAAAAATGAACATCTACCTCCCAAACCACCCCCCTCCAAAAAAAAAAAAAAAAAAAAAGAGAAAAAAGAGAGAAAAAAATAGGGAAAAAATGGGCGACCGGCCAAATTTACCAATTGAACCTAACCCCTTTGGCCAATACTTGATGACCTTTTGTAGGGCAAAAGGCCGATTTTTTTTTTTTTTTTTTTTTGCCCATCATAAATCATCCGCCTCCCACCCCCCCAAAAAAAAAGTGAGAAAGAGAAAGTAAAGTCGAAACAGGACCAGCTCGATTTTTTTATTTATGATGGCAAAAAAAAAAAAAAAAACCATCTAGATCTACTCCCCCCTCCAAAAAGAAAAAGAGAGAGAGAGAAGAAAGAAAAAAAAAAAAAAGAAAGAAAAAAGGTGACAGGGAAAAAATGGGGTGTACCAGAAATGTAGAATTCAAATTTGCACCCCCCCCCCTCTTGTGAAATACTCGATCCGCACATGTATCTTTCGTAAAGATCAGTATTGGTTGGACTACCTGAATAAATCCATTCGATAAAAAATCTTCTTTTGGCCTGGAAGAAAGCTAGTCCCGTTATGAGGTCAATTGAGTTCCGCGGGTCAATCTTATTTACAATTCGTGAACAAAGATGGTCAATTACACGATAGTCAATCACAAAATATTATCGTAGTATTCTAATGCTTTACTGAATGGGTTTTGTCTCTTGTTTATTCAAGCTCTATAGGGTGCAAGCCCTCAACGTCGTTCAACATGCAGTAGCTGGTGCACACTCGAGTCTGTTCTCATTCACTGAATTGGCTGATAGGAGGAGAGAAACGGACTGATATGTCTACATTTGAATAATCTATATCATCTCTAATCCAGTCCAAAATACACAGGTAAAGTGATAGATCAGGTGAGTATGAAATAAATTGGAAATTTTATTGTAATTGATGTAAGATATCAAAAAGGGGAATTGGTGGCCGATGGGGAATGCGTCGATCCGTTCTATGGTAGGTTTGCACGCATATGTGCCAAAACCAAAATTCAACAAGACAATTGGGCATCAAGGACAAGTAACAGATAGGTCTAACATTAGATCTAGACTAAAGAAAATCTAGATCTAGTTCCCGATGCGGTAAGTGGAACAACTTTCATAATCTTATACTAGATTCTAAGTTAGATCTATAATATGATCACCAAAAAGCACACTCGGCTATGTACACTGAAGTTTGAACAGCTCGCGCAATTGTAGCTCTCTGTCCTCAGAGGTGATTACGATGAGGACAGAGCAGCCTCGATCTAAGTTAGATTGAGAAGGAGGGGACAGTTTGGTTATTAGATCTAGGACTAGATCTAGAAGAATCTAGATCTAGTCTAACTGATTTAACTGTTTTCAACTTGTCAATTTCTCTTTTCATTAGATCTACTGTTTGCTAATGCTTTTCAATCATGTCATTGTCATTGTCAGTGCCAGTGGCATAATCTTTTGAATTTGACATTGTTTGGACCTGTGACTTGATGTCGTTAGGTCTAAACTACCTCAGGAGATGGTTTGTGTAACTTACACTAACACGAACCATCAGGACATGTCAAATAGTATTGGAACACCGATTTACAACATACGACTCCATGAAAATATACTTAAAATCAATATAGGCCTAATTCATGCAAAAAAAAAATCCAAACAAACAAAAAATCTTACCAGGCATCTATTAGATGTACTCAAGAGATAAGAAACTAGTTAACTCATGTTCCAGGCCTCTTTCAGTCCTAAAATCAGTGAAATAAACTCCTAGGTACATGTATCTCGTCACACGATAGAAATCAAAATGCGCTAACACATTATTTGAAATAATAATGTTGAATTATAGACTTTGCCGTGCTTGTTTGTACATTGAGAATTTTCAGACAACGAAAACCTACTTGCAGATTCTCTCAAAAGCATGTAGACTATCTGCCTTGATATTTCATTAGTTTGAACTGAAATCATTTTTCTGCTCTCTCTCTCTCTCTGTACTTTAGATATCGCAAACTAGCTTTGAAGTATCATCCAGACAAGAACCAAGAGATTATAGCACCAGAGAAATTCAAACAAGTCTCAGAAGCTTATGATATTCTCAGTGATCGTAAGTATATTTCAACATAATTATGTGATGCATCACATCACAATGAGAGACAAAGCACAGAGCAATTTCAGCAAAGGGTCATCAAGGAAATCGGTAAAATCATAATCAATGTCTACTATTTTTTTTTTTTCTGAATCTTCAATGTTTCATGTGTGCTCTATAAAAAAAACTGAGCCAAAAAGATAAAGTGAAAGTAATATTTAACAATATTTTTTACTCTTTTCTGGCAACTTGTCTCTCATTTTAATGTGATGCATCACATATATTGTATAGTAAAAATAGACTACATGTAGGGCCCTGTTGCATAAAACTAACTATTATTCCCATCAATGATAACTTTCATGAAATACATGTACTGCGTTTTGATTGACTTTACAGCAACATGACCATGCTACTTACAATAAACCATTGATGGCAAAGTTACTGTAATAGTGACTGTTAATACAATGTCACCTACATGTAGGAGACGTTTCACAAAGAGTTTTGAAGTGCTAACGGTATTCAGCACGCAATTACATTGATCAACTTAATTTCTAAAAGCGTGTGTCTGGCTGAGCATGATCTGACCTATGAGGTGACACATACATGTATACTTCAACGCAAATAGGATTTGAAAAGCGACTTATGTCACACCGAACTCACTGTGAAACAGACTCTAGGTATATTCAACAAGGTCACCTGTCATTTCATTCAAAACAACCTATAATAGTGGGCATACATGTAGATCCTTTACAGGAGAGCTCAGCAGTCATGCAAACATGAATGGCTATTTTAAAAGCATCACACTTTTGTAATACATGTAGTAAGATAACCTCTAAATTAATCTCTCTCCTTTACAGCCAGGAAAAAGGCTGTATACGACCAGTTTGGTGAGGAAGGCCTGAAGAATGGCGTACCTTCGGGAACAGATGAAGATGGCGGAGCCTGGACGCAAGGCTACACATTCCACGGAGATGCACACAAAGTCTTCAAAGAATTCTTTGGAGGAAATAATCCATTTAATGGTGAGCTTCATTTCAACATCTCATGAATATTCAAATTCATGAGATGTTCTCCTTCCTTTGCCTGTGACCCTGTCTCATCTTGAAGTGAATGATCACATGTGGTATCAAACCTGGGCTGTGTTTCATCAAGTCATTCGAAAGTTACAAATGACTTTACGAATGTCTGGTGATCAGTTCTTGTGCTAAATTATAAAGCATGTAATTAATATAGCACCCAGGACACTGTTCCAGTTGTCCGTAAAGTTGCTGTAACTTTAAGAATGACTTGGTGAAACACTACCCAGGAATTAGAATTTTATATATACATTTCATGTTCTGATTATTCAAGGGGATTGTGTCGAACAGAAACTAGTTTGAAGTAACTTTAATTTGTTTACGGTGTAGTTGTCTGGATCAGTTCATAATGAAGTGACTATGAATTTGTAAACACTGAAAAACACGACTCAAAATGTCTCATATGGCAGAATGAGTCATTATTATTTTCTTTGTCTTTGTTTGCTCTTTACGTATGGTTTATTAAAATATAAGTGTTGTCAGTTATCCAACCTTTAATTGTTGTCGTGAACTATTAGGCCCAAATTCACAAAAGTAGGTTTACATACTAATGAATGCCTCATATGATGCAATATTCATATGGTTTACAAAATTTAAGTTTCCCACTATTTTACAAAAAAGATTGACAATGTTAGCTCCGTCTTAATGTAAACCAAGTTTGTGAATTTGGGTCTCAATGTTTTGTTCGATTCTGCTGTAAAATCAAATTGTCAGTTTTCATTCTATTTCCATAAGCAGTATTTTAGGAATGATGTTTTTTTTCTTCAGTTTACATGTATATCATGATAGCAATAATTTATTTCTTATCTCAAATAAACTATATTTATTTGCAGAATTTACTGATGGTGTTGATGGAGATCTGAGTATGGGTTTTGGTGGTCTATTAGGGCGGGGCAGAAAGAAGCAGGACCCTCCCATAGAGCGAGACCTGGTTCTTTCCCTTGAAGAGATCTTCCATGGCTGTACCAAGAAGATGAAGATCTCTAGGAGAGTAAGTAACAAATTAAGTTTTTCTTTTTAAACCTTTAGCACCTAATCTGCAATATTTCATGTGTACTATGTACAAAAATTAAGTTTTTCTTTTTAAACCTTTAGCACCTAATCTGCAATATTTCATGTGTACTATGTACAAAAATTGAATGAAAATGATAAAGAGAAAAGTATTTAAAATTGTTTTTATTTTTCTGATTTCCTCAACTCTTTCCTCAGCGACTTACGTCCCATTTTTAAAGGATGAATCACTAATGTTTGTCTTCTTCTACTCTACTATTTTCCTTCATTCAGGTAATGAATGAGGACGGGCACACGTCAAGCACAAGAGATAAGATCCTTACCATCACCGTTCACAAGGGATGGAGAGAAGGAACACGTATCACTTTCCCCAAGGAGGCCGACCAGGGACCCAACATCGTGCCTGCTGACATCATCTTTGTTGTCAGGGACAAGCCACATCCTCGCTTCCAGCGGGAGGGTGACGATCTGGTGTACGTGTCAAGGGTACTCCTAGGCAAGGCGTTGACAGGATGTAGCGTAGAGGTACCAACCTTGGACGGGAGGTTACTGAATGTTCCCATTAATGATATCATTAGGTAAGTAATACACACAGTACAATTTACTAAACAACAATGGTAATGTACAGCTCAGGTAATATTTATTAGACCAAACTCTTTTTCGTAAGGGTTTCTGCTCTTGTCATTCCCAGAATTTCTTGCTAGTTCTATCTTGTTGACCAGCTCGTGTTCCTGCATCCTGTCTTTGAGTTCAGTCAGATTAAAAAACACAGAAACAAATATGGAAAACAACTTGGTGTAATATATATTTTGGGGTCTAATAATTTTTTCCCCCAAGCTGTATATGAAAGATTGTGTAAAAATCTCAACTCATTTCATCCATCTCCACTTGCTCAATAATTGCATTCAGAATGACAACCATATGGTGAAATGCAAACATCAACAGTTATACTGCCTAGATGTCATATACATTACTTATTCCATTTATCCCACTGTTCTGCTATCCTTACAGCCCCGGATATAGGAAGGTGGTTCCCGGGGAAGGGATGCCAATCTCCAAGAACCCCGCCCTCAAAGGAAACCTCATCATCACCTTTGATATCGAGTTCCCTCGGCAACTGACTCCGGGCAAGAAACAACTAATCAAGGACGCTCTCTTATAACTGTATCTCATTCAAGGATTTAGCAATGTCAGGTGTTCCCATAACACCACGTGGTAACAGTTAACAAATACCGTGCTGGTCTGAGTTCATTAGTCAAAATTACAAGCACACAAGATAACTTTAATAATTGTTTGAAGCCATGACGCACACCAAAGTGTCTTTGGACAATTCTGAAGTTATCAAATTTGCTTGTTATCTTGACTAATGAACGAACAAAAGCCGCATGAATCCTGAATCCTGAAGGTGGTTGATGATTTTCTCTGTTCGCTACAACATGGAGTACATTTGTAACTAAGGCCTTTATTTGAGAACTCCAAATGACCATGGAAACTGTCAGAGAACATTTAATCTTGGTTAGTCTTGTATGTACAAGCCAATCAAACTTTTCCTGGAATAGTACATATCTGCATTCCGAGAAAATTGTTAACAAGTAATTAATGACAGTCTCGCAAGGGTACATGAACATGTATCAAACTCAGTCCAGTCATTTAGAGTTAAGTACCTGTTTGGACATTAAAAGCCTATTTATTTAAAAAATATATAACGTTCACATCATAAATATTGGTCTCTCAAATATCTCTCACTGTCTTCAAATGATGTCTCTCAAAAGTTGTGTCACATGTGAAGAAGTGGTAAAATACACAATTGGATTTAAGATTTGTGAAATCGTAAGACTGAAATGTAGGATTTACAATAATTGATCCACATTTACAATTCACCCCTATTATAATGAGGTATTCGGAACTGCACCAACTGGCGCGTTATTATGAAATCTTCATATACATTGTACTGAACAAACAGAGACAAGTGTGCCCCTTTTTTAGTTTGGGGCATGGAAAATGCTTTGTAAAACAAAATCTTGGATCCCTTCTCGTTTAAATAGAATGTATTGTCTTTTTGCATCATTCAGGGCTAACCAGCTCTACAAGGCGAAAGCATTATTTTTTTTAATGTGAATTGCAAACAGCCCTGTTATAATGCCCATGGATACATGATTTATTTTTTAACAAGGCAATTCTCGCAGTCGAAATTTCAAACATATGTGTGCCTAATTGTTAGGGCAACAAGGTAACGGTTTTCAAAGTATCTCATTATAATAGGAGTGGACTGAATTGGTAAATTTTTAAAAAAATGAAAGAAATTTAATGTCTAAATCTAAACGTAGTTGAACATAAAACAAAATCAAACTTATGAGTCAAAGCAGTGATGACGTAATATACCATGAATGTAAGAATAATGTAAATTTTACTTTCATTTGTTGAACAATTTCCTTTATAATGCAATGAAATGTACACACACATTTTTATTTAAAACGGGTGACGAAAATGCCCAGTATGCATATATTCTTGTATATTTTGTAAATAGAAATAAAGCTGTTATTCGAGTGTAAATAAAATGTGGAATATTCAGTACACAAATAATAATCGCTTGATTATAGATTATTTCATATATTATTTAATCTAGATATGTAAGTAGTTACATGAGCAGATCCAGGATCGGGAAATAGACATGGTGCACGCAGCAGATAATTTTTTTAACGAACAATTTATCACTTTACTTCTCAAATTTAATTAACAATTTTGGTTGATGCGGAAGTACTTCCAATGATTTGTACGTTTCGTACGTCCGTTTGTAAGTCCATATAAACATTTGGACACAATTTTCTTGTTGCAATCATACAAAACTGTGATGCAAAATTGCAATGCGATACCAAGAAAATTATTCCCTTGTTACATCTATGCTCAATTAGTAATTCTCAAATTATGCTTTGTTGTAGAGGGGACACACTTCAACCTGGATCTGCTACTCAGTGATATATATATATATATATATATATATATATATATTTTTCTTTTCCTCTTTCGAGGTACTTTATTGCATCTATTTCATTGTTACATATAATATATCAAGTTTGATGACATGGCAGTTACATGAAAAAGCATGATAAACTCATTTGTTTGATACCAAATTTGTCAGAATAGCACATACATTAAGATAAAGTAAATATCATGTTTTGCTAGTGTGCAATTTTATTGAATTTTGTGGGTGTATGTAAACTTCTGGGCCCGTATTCCATAAATTTTGGACTTAAGCATGGAACTTAAGCATTAAAAAAAAAACTTTTTACTCAAATTAATTTTAGTTTTAATTTAAGAGTTTTTATCTTAGCCTATTTTTGACAGTAAAAGCATAAATTCTTAGATTTGTGCTAAGCCAAATGTCTTAAATGGAGCTGGCCTACAAATACGCACATAAGAAAAGATAATTTTATCCTAACTTTAAGCCTACTACCTGGTGGCTTAACTTTGATGTTGAATATATGGAAAGCTCATTTGAGACCACAAATTAAACATGACAATATTAATAAAATTCAGACTTTTGCTTTATGCTTTCTGAGCTCAAACATAGTGCTTAACGTGTTTGGATATAAAGGCTAAAAAAAAATTTCCTGGACAAAATCTTAGAAAAAATACTTAGACTTAAGACAAAATGCTTAAGTATAGTTTATGGAATACGGGCCCTGGCCTCAACTGTACAAAATTTCAAAATGAGAATTCATGAAAATTTCTATTAAAATTAGTACCAGAAGTGTCTAAATTATTGAATTTTTTTTTTGTGGTTGTGGAGCTAAAACTAAACGAAAAACCAGACAAAAAATAATGAACAAATGTAACAGATATGATAAACTTGAAGAAAAACCACATTTTAATTCTACTTCTTAAATGACAAAATTTGTTCTGCAAAGAGAAAAAAATGGCACTTTTCATTTGCCATACTGATGTACTTGCTCTTAAGCTTTTCTGGTCAAACTTATTTGGTCTTTTATGACAACCATTGCCTTTTTCATATTTAAGACAAAATATGATATTGACATTTAAATTTTAAAATCTACTAATCTTCCGAGTGGTAAAGGAAAGTAGAAATTATCATACAAATAGAGTTCAGTGGGAGCTAATTACTAATGCAAATTCCAAAGAAATCACATTACAAATAAGGAAGTTGAAAATCTTCAATGTGTGTGTTTCGGAGGCTTCAGTTAACAATATCATGTGTTTCAGAGACTTCGTTCATGTTAACATTGTATAAGTTCCTCTATTCAGTGAAAATTGTTATATAAATTCATAATTTCCAGCCAAATTCAGATCCCTTCTGGACCGAGGATCGAAGATGGTGGTGAGCAGTCAAACTTAGAAAAGTATGCAATCCTTCCGTGTCCATGTACTCTGAAATATGGCTGCAGGTTTGTTTCAAAAGATTTGCTCATGATATAAATTCCTAGTAGTGTGCAATCTGTTTTGCATCACCTAATCTGTAAGATCAAGCCCAGGGCATGTGAGCTAAGGAGAGGTCTAATGATTGGATTGCACGTTATTTACAGGGTGTGTTAAAATTTAACTTATGTGTAACTCTTTGTTGTCAGACACCCTCCCCCCCACATGACCGAAGGACATAAAACCAGGCGATATATTTCTCTCTCTAGACACATAATTTCATAATATGAAGAGCTTCAACTAAAAACTACCCTTTAGTAGTAACTCAAACCCGTCTTCAATCTACATTTTGCACAATAACAACACAATGCATATGCACACTTACAGTATATATACAGTGCAGCAGTCACTGCGTCCCCAAAATAATTATACACTTTTGACAAGGCTACAAAAATATATGATTCTTGTAGAAAAGGTTTAGATGTATATAAAGCTCATATTCACAACTATCATAATATAATGACACAAAAAATAGCCTGTGCAGGAATTCGCTATCCATTTACGACATGGGTATGGCATGCCAAGAAGGATCCAAAGAAATAATGGAATAACTCAGCTAACAGGGTAAAAGATATATCAAAAGTCAGAAATAAACAATCAAGATTATGTAAAATGTAGTTTTTCACCGTTTCGTTTTCATATCATTCATTTTTGCTCCGACTTCATTTTATTTTTTGTCTTTGTTAGCCGATTTATTCCATTATTACTGGAATCCTTCTTGGCATGCCATACCCAGGGGATAAAATAATAGCGAATTCCTGCGCAGGTTGTTTTTTTGTGTCCTTCATAAAAGTGGGCATTGTTCACTGAAGAATACCTTATTTTCAGAACATTTTGTGTCACAGTTATAGTAGAGGATATGAGCTTTATATACATCTAAACTTTTTTCCCCCAAAATCATATATTTTAAATTTGGTAGCCTTGTGAAAAGTGTATAGTTCTTTTTGAGACGCACTGTATATTGTACACAAACCTTCACTCATCACCAGTGCAGTCCATTCTTATTTGTGATCCAAAGAGTTAAGAAAGCCCAAAGAATATGAGAGAAATATTCTGATCACACACGGTTTCATTTTCGCTTTTTATTGGTACACAGATATGTTTGCCAATCACAGCTTGTATTTCATGTTTGAAATCAAATCAAATCAAATCAAATCAATCAACCAATCAAATATTGGTCCAATAAAATTGGTCATGGCATCCTGGAAGCAAAATAATAGGAGATTAAAATGGCCCATTACACTTATAGGGTTAACCATTATAAAAAAAGAAAGAAGTGCTCTCATTGCTGTCATTCAATTTCAACGACTTTATTAGAAGAGACTGCACAAAAAGTGATCTTACATAGTGGCAATTATGAACTTTGAAATACAACCATTCATGTAGGGGAGACTTGGGTAATTGTGGCCCCTTTTTCACATTTCCTATTACTGCCATTAAATGATAAGTCCAATAATGTTCTAATTATGTAAAAAATACAGTCAGTCTATATACCGATAACATACAAAGGAAAATATAAACCTGTGACTTCTCATTTGCATATTAATTACATTATGTTAAAGCTGGTGTATAGTGTTGGGAGAAGGAAAAATTTAATTTGGATTCACAGTTAGATAATATGAAAGCCTGAATCCTATAACTGTAACAAAGAAAGTTATATTACATGGAATCTCGTTTTAATGTCTTTATTTCACGATATTATAGTATAAAAAAGATAAGACGGGGACCCGACACAGCTTTGTGTGCACAGGCGTTCACATGGAAATCCAATGGGGATTCTCTTGTGTGGGTGATACACACAGATCGCTACGGTCCATTCATGCGGGAAGTTCGGGGGACAGGACAACCCAGCAAAGGTCTCAAAACCGTTACAAATTGTGTTTGGATTTAAACATTTCACTGAAATTCACCGGAAATCGTGAAAGGAATATCACAAAATCTCTCACACATGTCTTTTAGCGCAATGTGAACAACATGAGACTATATTTAATTGGTTTTATGCCGATTTTTTTTTTGTTACCAAAACTATACACCAGGTTTAACAACTTTGTGGGGCTGTAATTACCCCATGGGTTGGGGGTATTTATGGCCCTATTGTCATGACTGTATCAATAATGTATAATAAATGTTGTTGGGTGTTCCTAATACACTTATCAACCACCAACAATGATTTAATGAATAATTGGTTGAACCAAAATGTTGAAATTTTGCAGTCATAGCAATACATAATCATACAACTTAATGTCGCCACCTGCGCTTATACACTGTTTATGCATTGGGGACCATAATTACACCGAGTGACATTTTTTATTTGATCCCTCTTTACAGCTCTACTGTTGAAGATATTCAGGTGGATGTTTTTCTGTTATGTTTGTCAGTTCCTATTCTGTTTCAATCAAAATTTCATCTTAGAGGATTTTAATTAATGATATCACATCCCAAATTTAAAAAGCAGACTTGCCATTTTCCAATGAACAGAATTGTAATTGCTGTACATTTTAGGCTCCCTTAAGCACACAATTTGAAATAAATGACTTATTTTTCTCATATGATCATTGGGTAATGCAGCAAAGAATTATAAGCTCTCAAAGACAAAGGGGCCATAATTACCCCAGTCTCCTGTACAAGTAAATAATCTTGCCAATTACTTTCTGCCAGAAAAAGGAAGATTTGCACTCTGGACGTACCTCTTTGAATCGCTTAGATACACATACAGATCAAGCATATGATATAACACACTGAAAGTTATATGTACGGTAAAATTCTTTCAGAACAGTCAGGGTTTTTAACTTACATAAATAACATTGCTTCCCTCAAGTGTGTTTTCTTAAGCCCGCCTCATACTTGATCTGCTGCAATATGATTTTGAGAAAAATATTATAGTTTCATGTAAACTTCTAATAATGAAAAAAAAAAGCATAGTAATAATTATTCCTACGAGAACAATGAAATTCAGGGGAATTGCAAGCCCTTATCCTCTTTTGTTCCAAAACTATATTGCAGCAGATTGCAATACGAGGCAGGCTTTAGATGAATAAGGAGAATACTCGAACTGCATATTTAACAAAATCCTTATCACAAAATGATAACTTATAATGGTACAAATGCATGGTGTCTCTCCTGTGTAAGCTCTACAATGTCCAATTTCTTAAGAAAACCCCTTTTCACAAGTGGAAGATTCATATATGTCACTTTTGTGTGGGCCTTCAAATTGCAGTTATAGTACTTTTCAATACAAGAACATACAGAGATATGACAATACAAGATGAATGCTTGATATAATTACAATACCTTTCCAATACCATCCAATAACACAATCAACTATAAGTAATTAAAATGCTTAACTACTAACGAAAAACCTTCTTTCTTTTTATTCCTTAGAAAACTCTTTATCCTAAGAGCAAAGCATTTTTCGTTCAAGTGGATAACATGAGATGGCTAGAAAGATTACTGCATCTAATGACAATAGGAACGTATTCCATTGTGCTGTATAAGCATTATTATTTATTTATTTATTTGAGTTCTGAGATAGATTATATCAACAACAAAAAATGTCCTAAAATACTTAATTACAATGCTAATTTAGAAAATTAAATTGGCATTTCATCAGTATACATCAAAGAGTGATAGTAAGATCTCTTTGTTAATAAAATCTAATATTACACAAGGGAAATTGTAATGACTTAATAATTTCTGTGTGTCCTAAGATGTATAAAGTTATATTTGTATACATGTACAAAAAAATAAAAGAAGTAATAAAGAAATGAAATCACTATTTTGGTTTCTCTCCATTGTGTCTTTCCAAATGTCTCGTAAGATATTTCTGCATAGAAAATTCCTTATCACACAAGGAACATTGATATGGTTTTTCTCCAGTGTGTTTTCGTAAGTGAGCAGTGAGAAGCTCACTATCATTAAATCCCTTTTCACAAAAGGAACAGAGGTATCGTTTTTCTCCAGTGTGTATTCTTACATGGCTAGTGAGAGTATATTTTTCAGAAAATGCCTTACCACAATAAGAACATAGATATGGTTTCTCTCCAGAGTGTGTCATTAGATGGCGAGATAGATCACTTGGATAAGAAAATCTCTTATCACAATAAGAACATTGATATGGTTTATCTCCAGTGTGTGTTTTCAAATGTTTAGTAAGATAGCTCTGAACAGAATACTCCTTGTCACACATGGAACATTGATATGCTTTCTCTCCAGTGTGTGTTCGTAAGTGAGCAGTCAGAAGCTTTTGATCAGTAAATACCTTTTCACAAAAGGAACAGTGGTATAGTTTGTCTCCGGTGCGTATTCTTACATGGCTAGTAAGATTATATTGGTTAGAAAATACCTTATCAAAATAAGAACATTTGTATGGTTTCTCTTTAGAGTGTGTCCTCACATGGCTAGTAAGATTACTTTGTTGAGCAAAGCTCTTATCACAATAGGAACAATGATATGGTTTCTCTCCAGAGTGTGTCCTTTGATGGCGAGATAGATCACTTGGGTAAGAAAATCTCTTATCACAATAAGAACATTGATAAGGTTTATCTCCAGTGTGTGTTCGTAGGTGGCCAGTAAAAAGTCTTTGATCATTAAATCCTTTTTCACAATAAGAACATTGATATTTTTTCTCTCTGTTGTGTCTTTTCAAATGTGTAGTAAGATAGCTTTGCATAGAAAACTTCTTTTCACATATGGAACATTGATATGGTTTCTCTCCTGTGTGTGTTCGTAAGTGAGCAGTCAGAAGCTTTTGATCATTAAATCCCCTTTTACAAAAGGAACAATGGTATAGTTTTTCTCCAGGGTGCGTTCTTATATGGCTTGTGAGATTATATTGTTTAGAAAATGCCTTATCACAATAAGGACACTGATATTTTTTCTCTGCAGTGTGTGTCCTCAGATGGCGAGATAGATTACTTGGATAAGAAAATCTCTTATCACAATAAGAACATTGATACGGTTTATCTCCAGAGTGTGTTCGTAGGTGGCCAGTAAAAAGTCTTTGATTATTAAATCCCTTTTCACAATAAGAACATTGATATTTTTTCTCTCCTTTGTGTGTTTTTAAATGTCTAGTAAGATAGTTTTGCATAGAAAACTTCTTCTCACATATGGAACATTGATATGGTTTCTCTCCTGTGTGTGTTCGTAAGTGAGCAGTCAGAAGCTTTTGATCATTAAATCCTTTTTTACAAAAGGAACAGTGGTATAGTTTCTCTCCAGTATGTGTTCTCACATGTCTAGTTAGAGCAATTTCTTTAGAAAAGCCCTTACCACAATAAGAACATTGAAATGGTTTCTCTCCAGTGTGTGTTCTCATATGACTAGTTAGAGTACTTGGATGAGACAATCCTTTATCACAATTTGAATATTGATACGGTTTCTCTCCAGTGTGTGTTTTGACATGTTTGATAAGTGTGCTTCGAAATCCTTGGTCAGTATCCAATTCTCCATCTGGGGAAAAGGGAAAAAGGGAGAGTATTTTTTATTAATTTTTGTGCATCCAGATAAACTGTTGAATAAATTAGTTTTGCATAAGTTAAGCATAAACACTTATAATCCCACCTTTAACATCCACAATGGGCTATTTTGAGCTATATATGAGAGATGCCCCCTAAGATCCAAGGTTGATTGCTTGGAAATTGGGCAAGGAAGAGTTCACGCTTTGTCACAAGGTTGAAAAAAGTCTTCGGTTGACTTCAGATTTCTTTTATATTCAGATATTTGGAGATATAATAGGTTTAAGGTTTGGGGTAATTTATTCATGTTACCAGACCATCATGAAAAATGAGGTCAGTCTAAAGGGCACAGGCACTGCAAACCTGGCCTAACTTGGGATAATTTGGAAGAGGTTTATTACATCTCCAGCTTTTTCCTCAGGGCTGAATCCAAAGATTGAACAACTCAGGCTAATGTTAATGTGCCTATTGTTCCAATGACCAGCAAAAGCAATTGGAACATTCCAAATTTAATGAAAATAAGAAAAATACAAAATACTGTTGCCGGTTAACAAGTAGCATACTAAATAGCACAACTCACAAGTCACAAGAAAATGCTTGTTTGTTATTTAGACAAAACTTCAGTGGGAATCTGGCCAAACACCAATTGTGGAAGGTTGTTTTAAATTGTCTCCTGTCTCTATAAAGATACCTGTTTATTAGTTAAGAAATGACTGATTTCGTCTTCTGGTGTTACTACGTGTACTACGAAGTTATCATCCATTTTATTGGTTTTACATTCAGTTTAAAGCTGGGGTACATGTATCATGTAGGCTAAAATTGTCTAAATTGTCTGCATTGAATAAAGAGATGTGTGTGTGTGTGTGTCGGTGAAATTGTGGGCTTTTCTTTTTATGATTGGTCAATTGATATAAAAGCATGTAATATTGAGGTCAACTTAGCCATTTGCTATGATCACTGCATGCAGACAATTTCACGAGAGCACTGCATGTACAGTCTGTGTGATTTACTAGCATGAGGGAATTCCCATGTTTTTTTTGCATGTGAGCTAGATTCATACTGCATTGATTCGTGTGACCCTGGTTTTAGGATGGAATGTACATGGCAATGACTACAAATAGTAGATGACACCTTTTTAGATCTAAAACTATACCTAAACTTTAAATGCACATTTTTGCATATTTAGTGATTGTTTTCGTTGTGATTTTATTTTCATAAATTTGCTAAATCAGTCATGACAAATGTCACTTCAACTTAAAGGTTAATCACATTAATGTAAACATCATAAAATCATGATTGCAAATTTCCCTATCTACATTTACTAGAAGTCCTAAATAATGTATATCTATACTCAAACATTCAGCCTTTTCAGGATTGACACCCGTTTTCTTTTCATTTTTTAAGCTGCATTAATAGATCACATGATAGATCCTTCGGGTAAATTCATCAATAATAATTCAGCCACATCACAAGCATTCCATTTTCTACCCATGTATATCCTGAGCAATTATCATTTTACTTATTCCTCTTTACCTCATCTGCAAAAGAGTAGGCCTACTTATATTTGCATATATTTTTACAGTGCATAAAGGTAATCCAATTTAATTTGGAGAGCAATCTCAATTGCTAAGACACAAAATTGTACTCCAGGCTTGTTGGGAAATATCTGTCATAAAAAGTAACATCTTATAAACGAGACAGGGTTTATATGTCCTTTAACCCTATAAAAGACTGAACACTGGGGGCAGCATCATGAAAGGTTTTTAAAGGCGTGTAAACTAGGCTATACCACAATCCAACTATATAGCGATTAAATACTACAGAGTGCATAAATGCCATCCATGATTTAACCTCTGACCCTATAAAAGATGGAACACTGGAGGCTGCATTAATTGTCCATATACACTGTAAACCACCATACAAGATTTAAAAAACAAAAGAATCTTTGGAGAACAGTTGCAGATAATAAGAGCCAATAAAACAATTCTGAAAAGAAAAAGAAAGAGATGTGATAGGTCCAAGTAGTATACTTATTTTAGAAAATCCCTCATCAAATATAGGAATATGTTTTATGTCAAGTGCGTATGCTTAGATGGCAAGTGAGATATCTTAAATGGCTTGTAAAAGTACTTTATTTTCATTCATATGCAGATTAAGCACCTGATCTAACACACTGGAAATTACAGTAAAAATATTCTTAAAGAGTCATTGCTTCTCTCAAGTGTATTTCTTTCCTTAATGAAAACCCTTTTCACAAGAGAAAGCTGATGTGTGAGTGTCTTCAGATGGTACTTACTGGACATTTAAATATTAGAATATACAGAGGTGTGACAATAAAACGTAAATGCTTTAGTCATTGCAATACCTTATCATCCAATAACAAAATCAAACAAAGAGTAATTAAAAACTTGAACTACTAAATCAAAGAAAATCTTTAGAAAACCCTTTATCCCAATAGAAACAAGGGTTTCTTTTGAGTTCATATCATAATATGGCTAGTAAAAATTAGTATTTCTAGTGACAACAAGAACAGTTTCAATTCTGCTTTAAAATCATCAGCTAAGTATATTGATTAACATTTTTTTAAAAATCCTTTATGCGTTCTAAGATGGCTTATAAGAAAAAAACTTGTCCAAAAATTTCTTTATCACATTTATCTGGCTCCTCACCAGTGCGTATCAAACAGGGTTAGTAAGAGGTCTTTGTTGAGAAAATCCAATATCACATAGGGAATATTGTAATAATATTGTAATAATATTGTTCATACGAGTCATTAGATGTATATTTTGTTAAACTTCCCACCCCTGAAAAAAAAAATAAAAAAAAAATCACAATGTTGGTTTCTCTCCAGTGTGTCTTTTCAGATGTTTAGAAAGATATCTCTGCAATGAAAACTGTTTATGACACAAGGAACATTGATGTTGTTTCTCTCCATTGTGTGTCCTCAGATGTCTAGTAAGATAGCTCTGCATAGAAAACTCCTTATCACACAAGGAACATTGATATGGTTTCTCTCCAGTGTGTGTTCGTAAGTGAGCAGTAAGATATGTTTGATCATTAAACCCCTTTTCACAATATGAACATTGGTACCATTTTTCTCCAGTGTGTACTCTTAGATGGCGAGCGAGATTACTTTGTTGAGTAAACCTCTTATCACAATAGGAACACTGGTATGGTTTCTCTCCCGTATGTATTCTTACATGATTAGTAAGAGCATATTGTTTAGAAAATCCCTTATTACAATGGGAACACTGATATGGTTTCTCTCCAGTGTGTGTCCTCACATGTCTAGTTAGAGCACTTGGATTAGAAAATCTCTTTTCACAATAAGAACATTGATATAGTTTCTCTCCAATATGTGTTTTCAAATGTCTAGTAAGATTTCTTTGCATAGAAAATCCCAAATCACAATAAGAACATTGGTATGCTTTCTCTCGAGTATGTATTTTTTTATGTCTACGAAGACTATTGCTAAAAGAAAACTGCTTATTACAATAAGAACATTGATAGGGTTTCTCTCCAGTGTGCCATCGTAAATGCCTAGTAAGAGTCCTTTGATCAGAAAATCCCTTATTACAATAAGAACATTGGTATGGTTTCTCTCCAGTGTGTGTTCTCAGATGATCAGAAAGAGTACTTTGTATAGAAAATCCCTTATCACAATGGGAACACTGATACACTTTTTCTCCAGTGTGTTTCCTTATTAAATGGTATGTGAGAGAACTTTTTCGAGAAAATCCCTTATCACAATAGGAACATTGGTATGGTGTCTCGCCAGTGTGTGTCCTCAGATGGCAAGTTAGTGTAGAACTATGAGAAAACCTCTTATCACAATGGAAACATTTATATGGTTTTTCTCCAGTATGTGTTCTGAAATGTTGAGTGAGTGAACGTTGTCTAGAAAATCCCTTATCACAAAAAGTACATTTATATGGTTTCTCTCCAGTGTGTGTCCTCACATGGTCAGTAAGATGGTCTTGGCGAGAAAATTCCCTATCACAAAATGAACATTCATATGGTTTCTCTCCAGGGTGTGTTTTGAGATGTTTAATAAGTGTGCTTTGATGAGAAAATCCTGGGTCAGTATCCAATTCTCCATCTGGGGAAAAGGGGAAAAAGGAGAGTGATCTTTATTGATCTTTTTTTGGGCATTCAGGTAAATTGCTGATTAAAACAACATACATGTACCACATGTTTTCCCTTGTGGCCTTTATTATCACCTTCTCACTTTTCACCCCCCAAAATGGGCCATTTTTATCTATTTATGATAGATGTTCTGAGGTTCTGAGGTTCTGAGGTTGATTGCCAGGGTAATTGTGCAAGGAAGAGTTCATGCTTTGTCTCAAGGTTTTCTCCACAAAGATATCATAAATCCTTTGTCTTAAGGACCTCTGTAAAAATCTGAAGTTGAGTTAAGATTTTTCTATATTCACAGTTGGAGATATACTTGGTTTTTGGCTCAGGATAATCGATTCATGATGAAAGACCAACATGAAAAATTGAGTCCTATCCAATGTACACATGTAGTGTAGGCCTGGCCGAACTAGGGCAGATTTGGGAGGGGATTATTACATCACTAGCTTTTTCCTTAATGCTTCATTAAATCTCAATCTTTTTCCCATAAGGCTGAATTTTAGGATTCGAAAACTCATAATGATGTCAATGCAACTAAACCCCTCACAAAAAGTTTCGCAAATAGACTTTGGGCCATGATAACTTTTCAGGTACGCTTTAGTTATTCCTGATATTCATCCCATTGGAAAGATAATTTATTCCCCTTTTTATTAATATCCTACTTGTAATGATTATGTCATGCTTCAATGCACAGAATATCAGAATATAGAGAAAAGTAAAAAATCAAATGTTGCAAAATGCATTTATCAAATCGAAGTTCCGCAACTCGACTTTAGGCTCTGATAACTTTCGAGGTATTTTCTAATTTTTATTGAATTTTAAACCATTGTCAAGATAATTTATTCCTCTTTTCAATGACACCCTAATTGTAACGATAGTGTCGTTCCTGCACGGACAGAACACCTGAATGTTAGGACAAGTCAGAAGTTAAATGTTGCAAATTGAATGCCTATTGTGAGTATTATTGTCTGTTGCGAGCAATAACAATGCAATTTGCAACTTTTCACTTTTTACTTTGCATTATATCCGTGAGTTATGTGCATTCAAATATGATGTTACTATTGCAAATAGGGTATCAATAAAAAGAAGAATAAATGAACTTTTTAATGCTATAAAAATTGACAATGTTTAAATCCTCACATTAAAATGTATCAAGGTTCAGTTTTGTGTTACAGAAATTTAAACTGAAAATTATCTTTCGCTTTGTCATGTATTCAAGTGGTATTGAGGGGTTCTGTGGACACAGGCATGACATCACCCTGACAAATAAGGTATCAATCAAGAGAGGAATAAATTAACTTGACAATGGTATAAAATTCAATAAAAATTAGAAAATATCCCCAAAGTTATCAGGACCTAAAGTGAAGTTGCGGACCTTCAATGTGATCAATAAAAATGCATTTTACAGCATTTAACTTTTTACTTTTCTCCATATTCTGATATTCTGTGCATTGAAGCATGATACAATCATTACAAATAGGATATCAATCAAAAGGGGAATAAATTATCTTTCCAATGGTATGAAAATCAGGAATAACTAAAGCGTACCTGAAAAGTTATCATGACCCAAAGTCGACTTGCGAAACTTTTTGTGAGGAGTTTATTTTCCCTATGACCAACAAGTGATGCACACAATTTTGAATGATATAGTAATAAGAAATAAGAAGAAGCATATCAAATTATTAAAATGTTTATACAAGAAGCCACAGAATACAGTGCAAGTCACGTGAACAAACTCTAGGGGATCAATTCAGTGTTCTCTTTCATAACTGCAAGCAACTAATGAAATATTAAATGCACCTTTTTATAGTTCAATTTTTTACTGCCCTCTTTTGACATCAAATTCAATAAAAAAAAAAAGACCAACTCATGGCTGAGCAAGAAGAGTTTGAAAAATTAATGGTCAAAACCAATTTGAACCAAATGAGTGGGAGGTAAGGAAGCAATGGATGACATAAGAGAGCCTTCAGGTAGATTGGTCAATTACAATACAGCCACAACACATACATTCCACTCCCTACCCATGTACTGATCAATTATCATGTACTTATAGAAGCACTGTACAGTGTTTATAAAGGTAATCCAATTATATCAGGACTATTTGTGTTGGCAATTTATATATCACACATATCTATAAACATCGTCCAAAAAAAAAATAATTGCCATAAAACGAAACATCTCACAAATGAGAAGGGGTATTTATGGCCTTTTAACCATTAAAAAAAAAACGAAACACTAGGGACAGTATCACCAGAGTTTAAAGGTGTGTAAAGTAGACTACACCAGAATACACCTCAGATGCCATACATTTAAAAGGTGTCAGTTTTCTGCATCCTCTGGCTCAGAAGCCGATTTATTGGCTTTTGAATAGAATCCCGAAATCTTAATATGGCTGAAACATGTTAAAAGCTGAAAGCCGGATGTTTCCCGGGGTGGAACAAGAACCTGCGGGAAACTGACGCCTTTTGAATTGAGAAGTCGCCATAATACCAATTTGATACTAGAGAGTGCACACAAGCCATCTACAATGATACAAAATCTGACCCCATAAAAGATAGAACACTGGGGGCTGCATTACCAAAAATTACAGGTATGTAATTTTTGATATACACTGTAAACCTCCATACCAGATTTTGAAGAAATCCATGTAGAATAGTGTCATACAAAGCAAACTAATTATCCATAATAGGACATTGACCCTATAAAAGCCAGAACACAAGGGACAGCATTACCAAAATATAAAGTGTCTAAAATACCAGTAAACACCTCCATCCCTAATTTTGAAGAAATCCATTTTGACCCACGGAGCACACACTATCTACCCACAATAATATCGTCAAAAACTGAACACAAAGTGTGGAGATTATACTTATAAACAGAGATGCCACTTTGCATTGATAAAAAAATATGAATATCATCTAGCATTAGCCCTTTTATACACAAAAAAGGTGTTTTCTAATGCCCAAAATATGTTGAAAAAGTAGGAATTCCTACTTTAGTCTCATAAGTGGAACCCTGTATAACCCCATTTCACAAGACAGTGATTCATCAACTGCAATCTTTGAACAAAAATGATAAAGCAAAATTGATAGAAGCTCCATCATTTAAAACCTTACATGTCGCAGTGTTGGTGTTGTTGTCATGCAAATTTTAAACATGTCCAACATTTACATAGCGAGATTACAACAATTTTGGAGTGCAGCATCACAACCGCAGTAATGATGTCATAGTTGTAGCCCTTGTGTGGTAGCAACATGCAATGAATTACATTACAATTTCTTGAGGACTATGAAAGCATATGGATTAATATTGATGTGTAGGAGGAGTGTGTGGAGGAAGCACAAAGACTACATTTGTGTAGCTCTCATTGTAAGGGATTGTAGCCTTTGCTTGGTGGCAATGCCTGAAGCGAGTTACTTTGTGCCCAGATTACAGCAAATAGCCTAAAAACATTGTCTCCATAGCACTTATCACCACCTACATGTAGGTGACGGGGGAGAGAGGAACTTAAGATGCATTCCTATTGATAGAAAATTTTCTCCAAAAATCTGTTTTGCTCTTTTTTTCATATTTTTTTAAAAAGCATTTATTGATGATTACCATTTCATTGGAAGTTTTTTATGATTGGAAATATGTTACCTGGGAATTTCATTCAAAACAAATGTAAAATACACACCAAATTCAAAGACACTATGAAATACATTAAGACATTTATTTCAATGCTTTGAACTTTAATAAATGATCTAAAACAAAGGGTCTAGTTTCATGCTTGAATTAGCATAATTGGCTCATGAAGCATTTTTTTTTTTTTTTTTTTTTTGGGGGGGGGGGGGGAATGATCAATACAAATTTTGAGATATTCAAATTTTTCGAAATCGCTAGGCTAAATGTCTATAAGGTGAAGTCGAGGACAAGGGGTAACTGAACTTTTATTGTTTAATGTGAGCTTTCGTATTATGTGGTGTTATCGCATTCAATTAATGCCTGACAATATACATAATCGTCTGATCTCGAGTTTCTTTGCCATAATATTTATCGTGATATATATTAATATAATTATATATCACAATAAATTTTGAACCTGAAGAAGGCCGAAGAAGACAAAAATCGCATTGATCAGTCAAAAGTTCAGCTTTTTTTCTCGTCCTCGACTCTCTATTTCATTTTTGCTTAGTACTTTACCTTTATTTGATACTTGACCAATTGTTTCTCCATCATCTTTATCAGTAGGTGGGACTGTTATCTCCTCAACCTCTTGCTTGATGCTGATATAACCTAGGATACAAGTAAAATAAATTGATTAAATCAAATTATGAAACACACTGACAAACTCTTATTCAGTACTTCATAGATTGCCATCCATTGCAACTTCATACAAATCTCATGCCACAACATGAAAAAGATAGTTGGAATGATTTCTAAATTATTATTTTTTAAAGATATATGAAGATTTAGGTTTTAAAAAAAATGCCTCTGAAATACATGCAGGAAAAAAACCAACCAAACAAAAGCAGCCAAGCAAACAAACAATTAAGCAAATCATTATGATATCATAAAGATGGTATACCTTCGTTTGATGAATTGTCACTTGTTTCTCCATCATCTTCAGCAGTAGGTGGGACTGTTATCTCCTTATCCTCTTGCTTGATGATGATATAACCTAGTAAAATAAAATTATTAATCAAATTATGAAACACACTGACAACCTCTCAGTCAGTCCTTTATAGATCATTGACCATGGCAACTTCACACTAATCTCATGCCACAACATGAAAAAGATGGTTGGAAAGATTTCTTAAGTATTTTTTTTTTTTTTCACATATACATGTGTGAAGATTTAGGTTTAAAAAAATTGCCTCCGCAATTAAAAAAAAACCAAAAGACATACCGTCATTTGATGAATTGTCACTTGTTTCTCCATCATCTTCAGCAGTAGGTGGGACTGTAATCTCTTCGATCTCTTGCTTGATTCTGATATTACCTGTCATGCATGCAAACAATACAAGTCATATAAATTCATAAATTACATGTAAAAGACATTGGCAAATGCAGTCCATTCATTATAGAGCAATGTTGCCCTTGGCCACTTCAACCAATTCTCACGCCATAATATGTCTAACGGAATAAGGTCTCTTTTTTATAGATATATCCTTGGTGATTCAGGGGAAAAAATTGAAAGGAGAAAATTAAGGAAATTATTATGCTTTCAAAAAGACTGTAACCTTCACTTGGAGATATCAAGAGATACACCACTGGTGTGAATTTGGTAAGTAAAAAGTAATTGGTGAAATAAACTGCAGATCAACGGGTCAAGTTCATTGACATACAAAGTACATGACTATTATGTATGTCTTGCTAATACAATGCAGGCAAGACAAAAACATTTGCATAAATTAGCATTAAAATGTCATAACAATTTTCTGTTCAACTTGGGTTAAACATAGAAAAAAATAATGAAAATATGTATGATACCTTTACTTATTGAACGGTTCGTTTCTGCTCCATCATCTTCAGTCTTATGTGTGACAGGCATCTCATCAACTTCAAGCTTGATAACGATATTTCCTGATTGACGAATGCAAATTAATAACAAATCAGAGGTGGCAATTGCAAGGAGAGGCAGATCCTCGGTCAGATTTTCTGTGGGATCATCTCCTTTGAAATTTAAAAGACTACAAAACAAATTTTATTATGAATAATGAGTAAAATGGGCCCTCACAAGTGTTGTAAAATGCAATCTTTCACTAGATCCAAATTGGAGGGATTTCTCAGGTACTTGTACGCTTCTCACATGTTTCAATTGCTTATTTTCAACCAATCGATGAACAGGCAGGCACTGTCCTACAAGCATCGTTGGATTAAAGTAAAGTAAGTAAAGTAAAGTAAATGACAAATCAGCAAATTCAAGAAAGAAGGAGAAAAAAAAGAAGAAATTTTTCATGTACGCAAGAAAGAAAAATTACTCAATTGATTTGTAAACACCACAAATAGAAAATTCACAACAGATTATAATGTGCAGAAGCATTGTGATCGATCTTTGAAAAAAAAAATATCAAGAGAATCATAAGATGATTATTTTTTAAGGAAAAAGCTTAAAATCTTAATCGATCATGGAATGTCATTTAAAAAAATGGCCAGTCAAAGTTGACAAAAGAATATAAATGTCAGGCAAATACAAATTTGTCATTGATATGCGACATTAAGAATGAATCTTCAACCTTCATGTTTGTTAAATGCTTATATTGCTGCCACAAAATGGTAAATCTTTCAGATTTTTTACAGAATTTATCTGAATGCTGATACTAAAAAATAAATAAACAAACATGTCATACCTCCATATGTTGATTGATTCTTTTCCTCTCCTTCCGTCCACCAATCCACTTCTTGCTTCACGAATACATCCATGATGTCTGTGAATAAATAAAAAAATCATACACGATCAATCTTCACCGACACCAAATCCTGTAAATTGTAAAATTTGACTAAGCCAGGAAAAGCCCATCCTAAAATAAACTTATCTAACTAAAAACAAAAACTTCAAACTTACATGTAGGCCATAGAGATTCTACATAAAATGGTTGTAGAGCTCTCACGTGAGAAGACGTCTCCAAGACTCATAGTATCATAGATGTTTGTGCCCCCCCCCCAAAAAAAAAAAAAAAAAAAAAAAAAAAAAAAAAAAAAAAAAATCTCTAAAATGATCATGTTAGATTTTCCATAACTGGCAAAAGGTCGCGAAAACTAATGAGATATCCTGGAAACTACACGTATTTGTACCCATCTCATGTTCATACCAGGCATATATTAAAATAAATTTGAGTGGTGATTTCGTTTGTCATTTAATGTCACAAAGCAATGTTGAGTGTCAATACATAGGTCTATATGGCCATGCGTTTTAAGTTGGGCCCATGTTGTGTGACACACTCAAAATTTGTACTCATCATGTGCATTTCCATGAAAGTGGCTGTAACTTTTTAAAAATTTATATTAACCCCCACAAAGTATACATTTTTTGGAAGCTGAATGTCTGAGGAGTTCAGAAATGCACTTAAAATTAACATAGGTGGCGCCCTTGAAAGGTTATGAATCTTAAAGCCTGAAAAATTCATGAAAAAAGATGGCTTTGCAAAAAAATTGCAAAAAAATACTGCTTACCCTACAACATTATTTACGGCAGATTTGAACTCATCACATTTAGAGCTTTGCAAACATGTATAACTTTCTATACCTTGGGAGAGTTTATCGCATTTTGCTCCAGGCTGGAAAGATGACTTCGAAAATTTCAATTTTTAAAGAAAATGTACCTTGTTGCCGTGTTCTAAGTTCTGTAACTCCCTGTTTAAGATACTACATGTAGACATGTAATGAAGGATCCTATATAAGTTGATAAGGCAGATAGAAGTAGCACAGTAGTACTAACATGTGAAAATCCCTTTATCTTGGTAAACATTATTAACCATAATGTCCTATATAAGAGCCCTTTAGCTGTAAAGAAATTGTCATTCATATACATGTATAGTACAGTCACAATAGTGTACAACACTGTTTATAAATACTTTTATGGATCATAAGCAAGCTAAATTACATGTTGCAAGTGTTTCAGATGGGTGAATGCATTTCAATTTTTTTTAAATCCGTCTCTGAAC
This sequence comes from Paracentrotus lividus, assembly GCA_940671915.1. Lineage (NCBI taxonomy): Eukaryota > Metazoa > Echinodermata > Echinoidea > Camarodonta > Echinidae > Paracentrotus > Paracentrotus lividus. Next base: position 17,397,257 of record CALNVZ010000218.1, read on the forward strand.
ACGATTTAACTCTGTTTTACAGCACATGTACCATATTTGCTGCGCGGCTCCTCCTGCGCGGCTCCTCCTCCACCCCTGCCTCTCGTTAATTAACAGTTAATTAACAGAAAACAATGAAATTTTAACTTTTTTAAAAACATATATTTTGTTGCCCTACATGAGAGCTTTAATTTAAGACCAAATTCTGCTATATAGCTGGTATAGTTTTTAAGTAAATCAATAAACAAAATCATATTTGAGGAGCAGATGTCACAACTCCACCTTTTTAAGGGCCCAACTCAAAACGCATGGCCATATTGCAAAAAGTAGTTCCAAAAACCTTGGGGAAAAACCAATGGATGGGGATGCAAAACCACTACGAGGTCAATACTTCATATTAACCACTCATGATACGAGGTCAATACTTAAGTATTGACCTCGTGGACCAAACTGCCATATTTTGGGGAAAATTTTGCAACCTTGTCAATGTTGTTTTATCTAAGGTTTTTCTCCTTTTTGCAATCACTTTCTGCTCCAAAATTAGTAGTAGTATATCATGTCTATGTCAATATAAGACACAGTGAACAAGTTTTGAAAAAATTTGAAATCAGAATCATGAAAAAAAAATTAAAACATCACTGAATTTTTTCCCTCTCCCGCCCAAAAACGTGCGGGGAAATTTTCAGAAAGTGGACTTTAAAAAATAATTTTTCATCCAAGAAGTAAAAAAGAAAACTTGAAAACATCAGGGATAGTAAAAGGAACATCCAAACACTCAGTTATTGAAGAAAGATAAGTGAAAATGTGATTTTAAAAAGTGAAAAATTAAGTTTGTTTTCTGAAAGTTTTCTTACCGTGTCTTGTCATTAGTCCCAGATAGTTCAGTTGCTTGTGTGATATTAACCAACGTGGAGACCACATTTACAATTAAAACTGCAAAGATTTGCTTTCAAAAATAGGGTGTCGCTACTATGTCCCCCAAATACCATAATGACTAGAGTTCTACTTAACTTAACAATAACACAGAAAACTTTTAAATTCAACTTATCGAATGTTGCAACTATTTGGAAATAGACTCTAAAAATAAAATAGAATGAAAATAATAACTTACAAAAGAATGACAAGTTTTAATAAGTTTTGTATCACAGACCATGAATACAGAGTACGCAAATGAGACGTTCATAAGCAAATACTTTTCGTGTATAATTATGGAGTTGAGTTTTATTGTGCGAGGATGCTCTGTCTAATCCTTTGCTGGCTATTTCTAGGCGAGGCATAATGTACGGTACGCAGCCCGCCCGCGAGCCCTGCCGCTCCCCACACTTTCTTTGTTGTTAGGCAGCTGAGCATGAGCGAAGTTCTTGGATGACGCTTTTCGACTTCGTTTGAGTCAATTTCCAATTCCACAGTCTATTCTACCGTTCTTGGAATTACCCTTTACCTATGGGTAGTTACAGTGTTTCAAAAACTATACCACAGAAGCATCAGACAGCAGTAAACCATGAGCAATTTATACAAAAATTGACAATTTACTTACCGGATATTTCGTGTACACTCGGTTGGCCTTGGGTGCCTAAGTGGAATGTCTGCTATACAGAATCTATGGGGTGCCAAGTTTTACGTTTTAGTCGCCTATATTTCACAGAAATATGTTTGTACGTGAGGTGGGGGGGGGGGGGGGAGGGGGGGAGGGCATTCATTTTTGTGAATATATATTCTCGTTATGTCACCAAAAAAAAAAATCAAATTTAATTTACACCTGTAGTATGGGATCATTATATATTTCAATTATTATTATTACAATATTATCTATCAAACATTACAGTTACCAATATGGAAATATTGCTACTAACTTTCTTCCCCGTTCCTCTACTTTCTTATTCGTCCTCTCACTTTGTTTTCTTCTTTTCTCTTTTATTTTTAGCTCCTTGTTCCAGTACCCGCTACCCGCCAGCCCCCTTTTCCCGGGCCTTTTCCTTTCCTAATTTGCCGCTAAATGTAAAAACGTGCATGCGAGCTGGAGTGTCCAGATAGTTTGGGAATTATTTCCCCTTCGGCTATTCTTGGGGAAATTCAAATAGTTATTTTTTTTTTCTGTTTCTTTTTCGAAATAGGACTCTTTCTTTTCGTTTTCCTAGTTCCTCTTCCCCCCCCCCCATGTTATAGTAATCATATGAAATGAGAAGTTCTGAGCAAAATGATGTTGCTGACAGGTAGGCCTATATAATAATAATTCTTCTACCATAATACGAAAAGTGTATGAAATGCAAATGATTGTATAGGTGAACAGTTTATTTGCGCTAAATAAAGTCTATTCCTAACAAGTTAAGCTAATAATTTTTAGAATTATGTGGTTAGGAATTGACAAGCTATATATATAAAAAGTTATACTTATAAAATAGATAATTCCTCAATCATTATCTCGGATAGCATTAAAAAAAAAAAAAAAAAAAAAAAAAAAGATAAATAAATACAATAAATTCCCGACGTTCGAACACAAATAATTCCAAAGTTAATCAATGTGACTTGTTTAAATCAAAGTCAAACGCAGAGAAGACAGCAGTGGCGGATTTTAGGGGGGGGGGCCGAGGGGGCCGCGCCGCCCCCTATTGGCGGCGCAAAAAAAAAAAAAGAAGAAAAGAAGAGAAAAAGAGGAGAAAAAAGAAGGGGAAAAGGGAAGGAGAAGGAAAAGAGAGAGAGAGAGAGAGAAGATGAAAGTAAAAACAGTAAGAAAAAGTAAAGAGGAAAAATGAAAGTAGGCCTATAGGCTCAAATTTTTCGCTCGCCGTTCGCGCTCGCATTAAATCGTATTTAGAGGATGACGAAAAGTGCTTACAATTTAAGTCGTCGCTCTTCGCTCGGATTACTTTAGTTTGTAAATCAAGTAGGCCCATCCATACCGCACCCCAAGAAATAACTAAACAAACAAAAACATAAGCACATGGAATGTTCCATTTTAGTAAATAAACAGAATTTTGAACTTGCGCTTTGCGCTCGACATATTTGATGAGTAATGACATTTATTCCATGTTTGTGAGCACATAGCGCTTAAAATGTAAAGGTATGTGGTCAATATATCAGAATATTTCTAGCTTGCGTTTTGCGCTTCATTATTTGTTTAAGTGTCCTTTTTATGAGCATAGCACAAAAACCTTTAAAATAGATGTACAGTTTTCAATTTGTATACACCGACGACGTTCAGATATCGCGCTTCGCGCCTCGCTTTAATTTTCAATAAGATAATGATTTTCAAAAAGGATGAAAAAAAGAAATTATTGTCTCGTTTTCAATAGTTTAACATAAAAAAAAATGCTTTGCGCTTCACGCTCATTTTATTTAATTAGATATTTATCCTCTTTAGCACAGCACAAAAAAGTGCTTAAAATGCACTGTTTTCAAGTTGTAATATATAATTTTAAAAAATAGCTCGCATTGTTGGAGATATATATCTTCTTTATTAAGCATTAAAAACGCTTAAAAAACACTGTTTCAGGTTGATATAATTTATCTAAATTTTTAGCTCGCGGCAATCGCGCTGGCAGTTGTTTAATGAGATATGTATCTTCTTAAGAAGCATAGCATTAAAAAAAAAAACTTTAAATGCACCGTTTTTTAGGTTAATATAATTATCTAAAATTTTCAGCTCGCGCTTTGCGCTCGCATTTGTTTAATGAGATAATCTTCTTATAAACATAGCATAAAAACGCTTTAAAATGCAGGGGAGCATTGACGTATATTTTAGTCGACAAATCTGCTCTCAGACACTCAGAAATCAGAAAGTATTCAGTAGCTTATAACAGTCATGTCGGATAAAACGTCTGCAAGTCCTTTCATGAAACGCCCCCCAGGTTGACATATCTTTAAATTTTCAGCATCGCGCTTCGGCTCTCATTGTTTAATGAGATAAGTATTTTCTTTATGAGCTAAGCACAAACGCTTGAAATTAAATGTTTTCAAGCTTATATATATCAAAAATTTTCGGCTCGCGCTCGCAGCGCGTCCGCGATTATTTAATGAGTTATGTATCTTCTTTATAAGCATGGCATTAAGAAAACGCTTAAAAGCACTGTTTTTCATTTTGCTATATCTATTATTTCGCTCGCGCTTCGGCGCTCAGGCATTGTGTATGAGACATGTATCTTCTTTATAAACGTAGCATAAAAAAACCTTTAAATGCCCTGTTTTCAGATTGAAATATCTAAAATTTTCGGCTCGCGCTTCGCACTCGCATTGTTTAATAAGATGATATGTAACTTCCTTTTATAGCATAAACACGCTTTAAAAATGCACTGTTTTCAGGTTGATATATTATCATAAAAGTTCGGCTCGCGCTTCGCGCTCGCCTTGTGAGAAGTATCTCCTTAAAAAGCATACCACAAATTAAATGCACTGTTTTTAGGTTTATATATCTAAAATTTTCAGCTCGCGCTTCGTGCTCGCATTGTTTGATAAGATAATATGTAGCTTCCTTATAAACATAGAATAAAGACGCTTTAGGAATGCACTGTTTTCAGGTTAATATATTATCAAAAATTTTCGGCTCGCGCTTCGCGCTCGCATTGTTTAATGACATAAGTATCTTCTTAAAAAGCAAAGCACAAAATAAACTTTCAATGCAGTGTTTATAGGTTGATATATCCAAAATTTTCAGCTCGCGCTTCGCGCTCGCATTGTTTAATGATATAAATATTTTCTTTATGAGCTTAGCATTAAAAAAAAACGCTTAAAATTAAATGTTTTCAGGGTGATATAGCAAAAAAATTCGGCTCGCGCTTCCCGCTCGCATTATTGATTTGATACATTGGCTTGTTCATAAAAAAAAAGCAACAACAAGATTAAGTTAATTTAGTGTCTATAGGTCTATAACAGCCACCCCCCCCCCCGGCGCTTAGCTTTTCAAACCGCTGATCAAGGGAAATTTGGGTGAAAAAAAAAATTCCGGCCCCCCCTATTGGAGAATGCTGGATCCGCCCCTGGTACCCCCTTGATCAGCTTAGGTAGTTTAGATGCAGATCCAAAGTTCAATAGGAGAATAGCGCAAAAATTAGAATTTGTACACCCCTAATTTTTTCGGTCACGACAGCCTTTCGCCTTTTATCGTCCAATTTTTGTTCAACATTGAAATATTGATTTGAATTTGAATGACATTGCAGCCATGATGCGCTTATTCGGGGTGCATGGGGTGGGGGCATGGAGCCAACGGGGCCCCGGTTAGGCGCTCAAGGGGGCGCCAAATAGACCTTAGGATGGAGCCAAACCGATCTTAAAAGTATAAGGGGGCGCCAAATTGACGCGTATCTTAGGGGTGCCAAATTAATAAAAAAAGGGAAAAAAACAAAAAACAAAAACAAAAACAAATTGGAGAAAAAGAATATTAATACCCGATGACCGATTGAAACCATACCCTCATGGCTGATATTTGACCTCCATGACGGCCCAAGACCGAAGATTTTTTAACACCTTTTTTTAACAGTTTAAGACTCATATTATTATTATTATTTATTCGGCAAAGAAAATTACAAAGAACAATACATACAGTACATCATATGCATCATTATTATTGTTGTTGTTTGTTTGTTTGTTTGTTTGTTTGTTTGTTGTTTGTTTTTTTTTTGGGGGGGGGCATTATTGAGTCCCCCACATTTATAATAACGAAAGGGGTGGGCATCCAAGCACCTAATTAATTTTGTTTACGTGGTATTTTTTCCTTCCAAAATCACCATATCAATTCTACTCTATGTAAAATGTAAAGTTAACGTATACCAATGTGCGGCATTATATCGTAATTAAACAAGGCGCGTCCATTATCTAAGAGCCAGACGCAACAAGCGACGTTAGAAATACGACTGACAAGCGTAGAAATCTATACAGCTGGCTGCAATAATAAATTAGCTCACAAAAACTCGCTTAAGAAGACTTCCCTGCAGCTGGAATGGTATTATCCGTTCGGTTCAGCAATCTACTCGTACATGGAGATGAAGAAATTAATGAACTTTATCATGTTGTTAGTTAATAGATTCGATCTCCAGACCAGATGGAGGAAATACACATTGTGATGAAGTTGTAATCAGAATCTTTATTTCACATAGATTGATGTCCAAACGATTATTGATATAAGTAGTGATCTTGTCACCTCTTGCGAAGACGCCGTCCACATGCGATATGCATGTGATATGCGGAAATATCGACCCATCGAGTAAAGATTCATTGTGATAATGTTCAAAGTGACAGGACTTTTTCTTAACCAATCGAAATGAATTTACCATCTCTGGAAAGGTGAGAATTCAAGCTTTTAAAAACGGCTTGATCATTAAGCTGTAATATAATTATGCGTTATCCAGGAAGATAATTATGTGGCGTATGAGCTATTTTGAGAGCAAAATTGGCCATATTGTACAGGAATTTGATCTGATTAGGATTTCGAATTGACACACAAGTGACAGGACCTTTTTTCCCCTTTGCAGTAGTTATTCCTATTTTTGAAAAAAAAAAGACTCTTAGCGTACTTATTCAAGTTGATCATTTCTTTGAAAAGGTAGTTGCTCGCCATAATCAAGAAACAAAGTGAAAAAACTGCGCAAAATACAAAATGTCTATGCAGCGTTTGATTTGCGTAGAGTGATAGCGCTTTTTTAAGTTAAAATAGAATTGATATGCTTATATGAATTTTCAAGATCTGATAATGCGGCATAATTTATCGTAGTTATATCTAAGCAAATATTGCTATACTATTTTTATATTTAAAGAGAAAAGTCTTCTTTTTATTGCTTAAATTAATGTGGCGGGCAAAGAGTTAAGACAAAACAGGAAAGAGAGGGAGAGAGAAAGAAACATGGTTAACCGTGATTACGTACATGACAAATATATCACTACCTCAGTCTTCACTATCAGCATCGATTCATCTGCTACCAGCTATTCATGGGCCAAATGCATTTGGTCTACAAAAATTTGGTATTATTTCCCCTTGGTCTAATTCATTATGGATTAATTCTCACGTGGTCACTTAGAAACAAATGCTGAGCATGATTTTTGTCTAATTCTAGCCTGAACGTGGTCTCGACGAAGTGGTGTTGTACCAAGTGCACATGATAGGGCCTAGAGGAAATCGACACGAGTGTGATGATAAAAAATGGCACAATGGCATTATACCAAAAGTTAAATTAGACCAAATGGTCACAGACGAGACCAATTGACATTATTACAAAACGATGGGATTGCCAGCTTGGTGACTAGTACACATCTCATCAAACATTTAAGATCGTGTTTGGAATCGATGATCTAGTCAGCTCGGACTTCTTTCAACTTCATGTACACTCCAGAACAAGAGGTCACTCTAAAAAGATGAGGGAGCTCCCTTCACCACACAAGAATAAGGCAGAAAGAGTTTCTCACGAGTTGTCAAATCTGGGGCCCGTTTCTCGAAACCGTCCATAAGTCTAAGATCGGACATCCCATTGAAACGCGTGTTAATTCTACAACACGTGTCCTTATCAGGCGCGTATCCAGGATTTGCACCCCGGGGGGCCCAATGTGATTTTGATTTTGGCGCCCCCAGTGGTGGATCCAGAAAGGTACATCCTATTTTTTTCCACGTTACACCGCGCGCGAGCCAAAAGGTACACTCAAATTTTTTCACGTTACGCTGGCCGGCGATAAGCGGGGGGGTAGGTTTACATTTTTTTGGCCTGCAGCCAATCGTAAGGTCATACATTAACCATAGGGGTAGGTTGAGGTCAATCAGCTCAAATCAAGCCCATTTTCCGTTTGTTGGTTTTTTTTTTTTTTTTTTTTTTACATTTTCCTCAATTTGGCGCCCCCTAAGGTCGATTTGGCGCCCCTTTGAGGTCATTTTGGCGCCCTTTCGGGCGCCTACCCGGGGGCCGGGCCCGTAAGCCCCCCCCAGAATACGCGCATGCTTATGAGGAATTGTCAAGAACTTAGACTTATGACGGTTTCGAGAAACGGGCCCCTGTGGAACAATCTCCCATCTTATGTCATAGAGAGCAACAGTGTTGACTCATTTAAGTCAAATCTAGAAAAGGCATGGTGCAACAAATTTGATTGTTCAAACCCTGACGTCAACTTCACTTAATTTCCCTACTCATACACATGAGCCAACAGTTACAAGAGTACCATTCGGTTTTTGCAGCAAATATTCAAGAAGATTCAAATGGGCAAATAAGTTTGTTATACTTCAAGCCCAACATCAAGGTAAATCAAGGTAAAATCTCTGGAAGCGAGGTTAATTTTCCAATTATTTATTTACAACTTTGGCTTGCCATACATATCGCTGCGTCTGTCCAACCATTCCGTGGAGCCGTCTGTGAGGCGTGAGCTCCCCTGCGCTTCGGCGAGTGAGCTACATGTAGTTGGCGTCCCGCTGATTAGTGTTGGCAGAAATTATTGTCGGTGACTTGGCAAAAATGAATCGCCTAGGTGAAGTAGTTTTCCCCGTTAGTCGAGCTGTTGGTGAAGATGACGATACTGATGAAGAGAATCAAGTCAATTCGTACGTATTTTAATAGATCAGGATTTTTGTTTATTTTTCTTCTCACGTGAATTTGAAATCGAAATTGAAACTCATTTTTATGTCGCAAACCATCATTAAAATTGTACATGTGGGACTGGTGACATAAAAAAAGGTTTAATATTTTTTTTTCCTCACAAATTCCACTAAAATAAAAGGGAAAGGATGAGCAAATTCCCATATTTTACAGGCCATGAGATATTGATACGTTACAACAGGAGTGAAATGGCATCCAGAAATTAATCATACAGAAATTCAGAATATGTTGTAACGTGACTTCATCTAACCGTAACTAGATCTCTAGGCCTAGTCGTAAGCATTCATTGCTACGAGGTTGATAGATGTCACTTTAGTCGATAGAAGAAGAAGAAGGAGGAGGAGGGGGAGGAGGAGGAGGAGCTAGGAGAAGGAGAAGAAGGAGGAGGAAGAGAAGGAGGAGGAAGAGGAGGAGAATGAGAAGGAGAAGAACTTTCAAAGTTTCAGAAACTTTCTGACAGAAAGTTAAATAATTTCTTTAGTCAAAGTTTAACCCGTTGTGTATTAAGCCCGCATATATGCGGCTGACAAATAGACAAGATCCCTCGTGTCGATTGTTTATTTCACTAATTATTGCATGAAATATATGAAAACTTCCTATAATTCAAATTATTAGACATATTGATATGTTAATATTTGTTTTTGTTTTACCTTTAAATGAAAACAATTTGTTGCAACCATGCTTGACAACCATGATTCATTTCACTTTGTAAAAAGTTCTCAGTATGCAACGGGTTAACAAGGCGCGCAATGCATCTTGCTTGGTGTAGAAGAAATATCTACAAATCAATCATACACACAAGCCACGTCAACAGCCATTTTGTTCAAAATACAAATCCTGAGTGAATGGAAAAATACTTTCTAATGAATTTGAAAGGGTGTAGAAAAATCTATACTTGTTGCTTAATGATTCGTTAAGAATTGGCCTGACCACTAAATGTCATATTTTGTACACCTTCTTTTTGTAATGCAGGGATCTAGCATTCAGATGGAATGAACAGTTCCTCAGCAGTGCTGGAAAGTTGGAGTTTAAATGCCTTCTCATAGCAGTTGGTCCTGTTGCAACAGGTAATTAAGTTTTTCATCTGATTTAAAAACCATATTGCAAAGTTAAATGTTCAGATAAAATTTTGCTTGATGAATCTCCAAGTCATATTAAACAGAATATATTGTATGAAGGATTTTCTTTATATTTGAGCTGGCTTGTGTAAGATTGCTAATTAACACATTAATAAAGATAGGACCATAAATCTGTGCCAACATCTCTAATTTCACTCTCTCACACTCATTTGCATTTTTAGACCATCAAACTTCTCCCTAATTGAATCCCATTTTCTTTGCTAAATTTTCATATATTTCTAGTTAGTTTTACCCTTTGTTCAAATTTGTACTTCTAAAGTAAAAGCTATTACTTATTTTTTTTCCCCGCTTCGTCAAATAAAAATTTGGGTCATTTATCTAATGTGTCATGCATGTGTAAACCAAGTGGATATTAGGTGAAATCATTTGTTAAAAATGTAAATGGGCTAGGTGGCAATTTGACCAAATGGTCAGTAGACGAAGTGGTTACAGACAAAAAGGGATTAGACCATGTGGGATGAAACCAAAATGGGATTCAACAAATTAATTGTAGATTAAGTGGCAGTTTACCAAGCCTCCCTCTTTTTTTATAGGGAGATCATGTAAAAGCAAGAAATTCCTAACATTAATTTGATAGAAGTTTGAAACATTTTGTCTGTTACTTTCATTACAGGTTTTGTTGATAGTCTCTTTGGTTCTGATGAGAGGGAAGCACTGTGTAATATTTCTTGTGGAGAAAGTGATGTCTCATCAGGTTTAGTCTGGAGGTTAGAGACTATTTTTTTTTATATACCTCTTCAATATCATGTTTATGATTCTTTTTAATATATTTTTTTTAATCGGGCGTAAGACACTGAAACCCAGTAGACATTTACCATCCATGACAAAGTGCCTTGCATCAATCAGAGACTCCAACCCAAAGTACCACTAAAGCATGAGATTCTCCTGCCGAGACGTGAGATTCCGGTTCTATGTTGGCATGGACCAAATTACCAGCACAAAGCCTACATGTAAAATTGCTCTGTTGATTCAGTGCACTTTTGTCACAGTGGTGGTTGAGAAAGGGGGGGGGGGGAAGACAGAAAATGCACCTAGGGCATGCTGAAAAAGGAAAAAATACAGCTTGGACATGAGAAATTCAAACTCAAATGGGAGAGCGTAAAATTTGTCAAAAATGGCTTTTCGGTTGGAGATCTCACCCCGAAAGCAGAAAAGTTAGAGTCTCTGAACAATGAAATAAAAGTCTTCTGATTTGAAAGATCATGTCTTTGTTATGTTCATTTGATTTGTGTTGTGACCATGTAAGGAGAAAAATGTGTACGTTTTGAATTTTTTGTCATAGATTTTTCATTCTTTTGCTTTTCAGACAAAAGGGAAGGCCTGATTTAGTCTTGTGTCAAAGCCAAGAGGCGGTCTCCAGCCAACAAACGTATCCATGGGTGCAACAGGTAAAAACAACATTTGTATTATTATAAAAAATAAATGTTAAATAGAATCACGTAAATTAAGCTCTAATATCAAAATAAGTAAAGAGATATTTAGTACAATTTACAGTCTTCTCCTACAGGGACTCCAACCCCAAGAGCAGAGGTCCGCTTGACACAAAAACAACAAAAAATGTATACAATGAACTTTTTTTTTTGCTTATCAATTTGTTTGGAGCCTATTGAGCGACCTTAGCCTACCCCTATAGCCAATATATGGTACTCTTCTTGAGGGCCGAAGGCAGAAAAATTTTGAACCCCCCCGCTTATCGCGCGGCCAGCGTGACGTGAACAAAATTTGATGTAACTTTTTGTCCACTTTTGCAGATTTCGAACCCTCCCGTAAAAATCCTAGTTACGTGCCTGTGAGACTAGTCACTACTGAGCAAAGTTCTCCATCTCAATGTGCTTGGAGAGCGCACCACTAGCACAAACTTCCTTGTGGCCAGAGACCGGTTTTAGGATTGTTAAAGTGCTCTGATGCTGGGAGAAATTCAAACTTAAGTGGGAAAATAGGAGATTTTGTGATAACGGATTCAAAGCAGGAGATCTCCTGTTAAGAACAAGAGAGTTTGAGACTCTGTTCCTGTTATAATGTGGAGAGTGGCACCAAGCAATTAGGACAACTAGCCCCCCCCCCCCAGAAATATCCCCTCCTATGGAATCTTGTTCTACTAAACATACATGTGTACATAGGAACATGTTTTTAAACCTGGTGTATAGTTTTGGTAACAAAAAAGGAATTGGCACAAAACCGATCGAATGCAGTTACATGTTGTCCGCATTGCACTAAAAGATATGTGTGAGAGGTCATGTGACATTCCTTTCATTATTTCCGATAAATTTCATTGAAATGTTTGAATGAAGCGTAATTTAACTGCCGTTTAGACCTCTGCTGAGAAGTTCACTCGCCGGAGGTTACGGCGTGAATTAGTGCGAACGATCTGTGTGTAACACTCACACAAGAGAATCCCCATTGGTTTTCCACGTGAGCGCTAACATGAGTCGGGAACCCGTCTTATCTTTTTTATACTTATTTTATGAAATAAAGACACTTAAAACGAGATTTCAAGTACTATAATTTGCTTTATTATAGTTATTGGAGTCAATCTTTCATAATTTATCTAAATGTGAATCCAAATTAATCTTTCTTTCTCCCAAAACTATACACCACCTTTAAGCTTGAAGTTTTGACTGGGAGAAATCATTACCTTGTCATAACAAAATCTCATACCCCTCCTCAAAAACACAAAAACCCAGTCTCCTATTATTGGCACTGACTCTAATTTTTGTATTTTTTTTTTTTGTCCAGCTATTTTCCACCACCAAGCCCTCCACCGTGATTGTTCTGGATAGCCATAGAGTGGGGGAACTCAAGACAGACTTGGATCTGCTTTCGAGAGGTGAAAGTTATCCTTTATTTAGCCTCCGAACATCGTCTCTGACCGCTCAACCGTGCTGTCCGTACCTAGAACCTCCAAACACTGTGGGTGGATTAGGAGCAGAAGGTGAGTCATGAAGGAGATTTATTCTGATTTTTCTGATAGTTTTGTTTTCTTATATTTTAATCTAGGAGATTTCACTTGAACATCTTCAAGAAAGGATTCATGAGTCAAGAAAATCTTGGGAAAATATATGATAGCCCAAGACTACTAGTACATGACGTCTACCAATAATAGACCACATTGCAAGTGTATACAAACTTATGGCTATTCTAAGGTATCAATATATGTATCTGCCTCAAGCCATTGCATTTCAATGGTCAGAATGCAGTCTGCAATTTCACTATTTAATGCTATGTCAGGCAGGGCTTGAAATATGTATTTGTACTTAAATTAATTGCCTTGTTGTCATGAATTGTCATGAATTTCATTGTATCGTTTTATTCATTCAATAATACATTATTTTCATCAGGGATGGTATTTTGTATTATTAAAAGGGCTCAGTTCACAAGGTTTACAAGTATTTGAAATTAATAATAGCCCACAAGTAGTGGTGGGATTCTGTGTACTTCAACAACATTATTATTTCTTTCTGTAACATTTTTTCTAAAATCTGGAAGATCATGGTAAATAAGAAAATAATTAAACGATCAGAGTATAAAGTACACATTTGAACTGATAATGGATTGCCCTTTGAGGGCAGTGTGACCTACATGTAGTACCCCATATTGTGATTATAGTAATTTGTATGAATACCATGGTCAGTCACATTACACTTTTATTACATCTAGTCTGTGGTGGTGTCAGCTTGTAAGACTGAGTCTTTCTTTAAAGTTTATACCTTGATTCAAACTTGACAACCATAGCTTTAAAATATTACTGCATTTACAGGAAATGTTGCAGGGTCTGTACTGTAAACGTCACAACAGGTTAAATTCAGTTGGTCGCATTACACAAAAAAAGGACAAGGAAAACAAATCCACTTCTTACAATGGCCTATCTTTCTTTATACGTTTTGTTACTTTTTTGTTATTATTTGGTATTAAAAGATGGAGAATCTAAAATCAACCATAAATGTATATCCAATAGACTAACAATTTATGTATTTGACCTGGTGGCTGAAATTCCCATCCAAAATTGCAAAACAACAACAGAGAAAATGTGAAGAAAAGTAGCTAAGTTTAAAAAAAAAAAAAAAAAAAAAAAAAAAAAAAAAAAAAAAAATATTAATTTTTTTTTTGTAAAGTGCTAATATACTCATTATATATTTTATGTATGTATATTAATATGATTATATTGTGATGATTTTGGTTTGACATATAAATACATTTAAGTAACTCATCAGCTTTAATTTGAGACATTGCTTACGTCTATTAACTGTAATGGGTCACAGAGTTAGGGTCATTTGAAGGTGATAGGTACAAAGCCCATTTTTTCCAAGTTTTTTGTTTTTAGGGTATGAAACCAACTTTTTATAAAATTTTGGTTTCATAGTTTTGGGGTTTTTTGTCACACAAAGTTTCAATGAATTGCAATCTCATTTATAAGTCAAAGGACCTATCTTGCTGGCAATGACATGGGTGCTCGATTATGCATGAGTCTCTGGTGTCTTGGAGACGGATCGCCGCGACGTCTCCTGATTCTGCAGGAAGTCTCAAGAAAAATCAAACAAATGTCAAACATGTCCAATCTTTTAGTAGACTTTTTTAATACGTGAGCAAGTCTCTGTGACGTCTTTGCGGGGTTGCTGCAACGTCCCTTTAGTATCCACGACGTCGCAGAGACGTTGTCGGAACTTGCTAACGATTAAAAGAAATCGAACGGTTTAATAATTTTTACTTGCTGGCGTTAAAAGAGGTCTACTAAAAGATTGAACATGTTTGACTTTTGTTCCATTTTCCCTCGACGTCTCCACGACTCAAGAGACTCCTAATTGCGAACACATCTCATTGCCATTGAGATAGGTCCTTTGACAAATGAGATTGCATTTCATTGAAACTTTGTGTGATGAAACCCCCCAAAACTATGAAACCAACAATTTATAAAAAGTTGGTTTCATACCCTAAAAACGAAAAACTTGGAAAAAAATGGGTTTTGTACCTATCACCTTCAAAGGACCCTAACTCTGTGACCCATTACAGTTTAGACGTAAGCAATGTCTCAGATTAGAGCTGATGAGTTACTTAGTATTTTAGTAAACAAATCACAAAAATAAACCATATACATGTACTTTTGAAATGATGACCTTTGAACTTCGATTACCTTTTTTTAGGAACACACTGTAGAATGTAAAAATATTCTGGGATATAATTTTTATTCAAAATCATGATACAGCTTGGAACCTAATTTGAGGTAAGGCGCCTTCTCCAAACAAAGTCATCAGTTTCCCGCAGCTTCCTGATCGAAGGCGGGAAACAATCGGCTTTCTGCTTTTAACGTGTTTAAGCCGTATTAAGATTTCAGGATTCTATTCAAAAGACGATTTATCGGCTTTTGGGAAAACTGACGCACTTTGTTTGGAGAAGGCGCCTAAAACATGAATCCACACCATTTAGTCGTTGCATGTTATTGGCGGTTTTGAGGCAACAGGTCAGTTCCATTCATGGGAGCTCTTTTGATTGATGACAGGTAAATTAAAGAGCTCCATCTTGTGTTAGATAATAGTCACATTGTAGCTCAATATTTTGAGTGATCCTCTTTCACTACAATGTGGGTCATTATTTCTATAGCAATTTGTAATCCTTCCTGAATATATACAGATATACCAACAGTACGAAATAATTAAAACATTAGAAATTAGAATGCGAATAACGCAAATAGATAAAACAGCTGAAACAAATGTCTTGTTAACAAGAGAGAAAAATATTTTGTTTTATAAATGTCATTGGTGCATTCTGGAATTTCAGATACTTTACAAGTGGTTTTTGGTCGATTTTACTATGCATCAAATGTTCTACCCGCGCATTGTCAGATTGACTGTTGGCAAAATGAGTTTAATCTTGATGAAACAAGGTATTCCCACATTGGCTTTGGTGGCAAATATTTAATACTTTAAATATTCCATGAGATGCACATTTTTTGTCCGAATGCTTTATTTTTTGTGCATATTGAATCCCTGAAATTGTCTTTGGACCTACATGTACTTTATGTGGGGAAAATGCTCCAACCCCCTTTCCCCCAGTTTTCAAGAGAAATACATTGTGCAATATAAAAGCTGTGGATCATCATTATCAAGTAATTCATTTCTTTGAGTTTTCTATTATTCTTCTCAACAAAATTAATTATGGGTACTGCTGTAAAGTAGACATACAATGTAAGAGTTCAATAAAGACAAACAGCATTACATGTATTCCAAAAAACAACATGAATTTAACTGCATCTCTTAACCCGCCAACTTTCTCTCATTTCTATACAAACAACATTTACAGTATTTAATTTGTTACAGCTTGTTAGTCCAAAGTCTTGTAAAATTGAAAGTGAAATATGGTTTGTTCATCTTAAAATGAAACAAGACTTGTTCATTCATAATAAATCCATAACTTATTGTTTGATATCTTAAAATGAAATTACCCTGAATTTAAGGATAAGTATCTGGTACATTTTATAATCATCATTTTAAAGATAGGACATCGTGTGGTTACACACATCTTTAATGTGATGTAACAGAATAATATACCTTAAATATTTTAATGTAAAGAATAATCTTTCTTGAATACTAAACTAAAGTGTTTTCTTTTATGGGTTTATTTTCATGAATTTCATGAGTGACCCCTTGCAAAGATATTCCCCACAATGTATGGTTATTTATAGTATAATTAAAACATCACACAAATCGCAAAATCAAGAATTTCCCCACCTCATCCGAAATCGTGATAATATCTGTTGGTGAAAATATTTCCTGATACCCTCCAATCAGCTTTCTACATTCTATCATTCTTTCACTTCATCTCCCCTTCTCATCATTTTCTAAAACAATATAAATAATGGATAGTATAGTGTGCATACATGTGGGACCGAATGACCCAGCACTGACAGTGTCTTTTTACACTATGATCATTCCCATCCATCATATAAAGCCCTCTGCTAGCGAATTCTCCAAGTACAAAGCACCTGTCCTTTTTTTATATTCTGATGGGGGAGTTCACATTAGGAGGATGTTCGTGAAGCATTGGGACACACACCTGTACGATATCTGATGTGTTCAAATTCTATGGTTTTGATTATATTCTTTTGTTAAGTATGAATTAAAATTGAATTCATGCGATATGTTACCATACATGCATCTATGCCAACTGCACTTTAATTTATGGGGTCAAAATTTACTGTTTTTCTCCCAATTATCTTACTACACTTACACAAAAGTGAAGAGATAGTCTCCCCCAAAAAAGATTTTCTGTTTCAATCTAATCATATTGCAACAAATTATACTTGTCAAGGATTTACTGTACAGTTGTAATTCATTGTATACCTACAATGTACATTTCTTTGAAACAAATGATTTTTGTTGTTGGTAGTACTATATGTATACAAAAAAAATTAAACAAATTGTATTCAATTTCAAATATAGAAATGATCCATTTGAATAGAAATGAGCTTAAATCTCTTACATGTACCTAAAGATTTGTGTGGAAACAATAACACAAATAGCATTACAAATGGAGTATGGGCAATGCTCTAGTGTTTTATTTGTATGGTCAAATTTGCGATAAATTCATCTAGTGTGAAAGCACCGTTGGGGAATTGCACTTGATCTGGCACCTGTGCAATGATCATTTGACTTCCCTGCACAGAAACCACTTATGCCTCGAACATAGGGGAAATAAAGTGAAATGGATTATCTGTTTAAGCTGCCCAAATCCATCATTTTCTATCTCAATCATGAATTTCATTTATTTTCCTGCATGGACTGAGCTATCACACTAACAGGCTGATTGCCATAAGGGATTTAGAAGAGATATAGTTTGAATTACGGACTATTGCTTTTTGAAAGGATATCCAATTGTGAAAATAAAAAGATTAAGAATGAGAGAAATGGACATTATGATAAAAAATTAAGAATGAAAGTAATGCTCATTGATATAAAAATTACAAATAAGAGTAATGCACAATATTATAACAATCAAGAATGAGAGTAATGCACATTAAAAATTAAGAATGGGATTAATGCACAGTATTACAAGAAATTACAATTAATGCAATATAATATTTCAATTTGATATGTTTTCTTTGCTGGTAAAAGAAACAGATTTCATCAAACAGTTCTAGTCAGAGATAACTTGAAATATAAATTTTAAAAGGTAGAACCGTTCTTCAGTATGGCTATTGTGTAATTGCTCTGGCAAACATAGACATTAAAATAGTTTTAACTCTACCATTAGGCCTTATTTCTACAGCCTGTAAAAATAGGAATGCGCCATAGGGCAACCCTGTGGGCGCTGCAAGCATCATATTTCAAGTACCTTAAGTAAATGTCACTATTATTATTAGGAATGAAGTGAGCTTATTCCAGAGAGTGGTTGAAAGGATTACACCAAATGTACCTCGTACCCTATAATATTAATGTGATATTTGTTCTCTTTTTATCTTGTGTTTCAGTTCTAACATACTGTGAAGTAAGGCAGCTACCTTGTGTTCTGTACGTCACCTTTGTATCAGATAGAGAACCATTGGCTCTTCTCATTGCGTCATTCATGCCACTACTCTCTTGCTCTATTCTTCAACCATATATCAAGGTAAATCTATGGTATATTTTTGTTTGATTGATCAATTCTTCAACCATACATCAAGGTAAATCTATGGTATATTTTTGTTTGATTGATCAATTCTACAACCATACATCAAGGTAAATTCTTGTTTGATATATATATATATATATATTTTTTGTATTCTCAAGAAGTGAATGTGAGCTACATGTAGGTATTATGTATGTATAAAAGAAGCAAGATCTATCCTGACAAATTACAAATATAGAGCATTTATTGTATAAAAAAAATCCTTTACCATGCAAGAGTAACCTTAATATATTTTTGGAAATTACTATATCATGAATGTTCAATGTTTTTTTCCCTGAAAAATAGGGAGGGGGAGCCAATTGCATCCAATCTGATCTGCCACTGACACTAGATTTTTCGCTTGACATATTGTTGAACTTGTAATCTGCATTACTTCTTTCTTATTTTTAAAATCTATTTCTCCTTCTCATCTTTTGTTTTTGTTTTTATTACAAACTGGTTTCCTTATTTGTCTTCACTCTCAGGATGTATCCAGACAATTGGCAGCTGAACAGAAACAATTGACATCTTTCATGAAAGACACAGGAGGACTCTACACCTGATAACAGTGAGTCTAACACCAACCAAACACCGGTAAAATGTCAGTCTAACATTGATCAGTCTTACACCAGTCTCAAACCATTCCAACATAAGTTCAACACCAGTCTAACATCACTCCAACATCAGTCCAACACCAGCCTAACACCAGTCTAACATGAGCCTAACACCAGTCTAACATGAGCCTATCACCAGTCTAAAAACAGTTCATCATCAGTCCAACACCAGTCTAACACCAGTTTAAGGCAGGTCTACATCAGTTCATCGTGATTTGTCAGTCCAAAACCAGTCAACAACAGTCTTGCACCAGTCTTACACCATTCTTCACCAGCCAATACTGATCCAACACCAGTGCTTCACTAGTCCAACACTTAAGTTAACATCATTGAGAAACCAGGACATTACAGGGTGCTTTAGCCCTACTTGACATGCAGTAGCGGACACAGACCGGAGTCACACAATGAATTTACATAAAAGAGCCGCTTTTGTCCCCAAACAATTGGGCCCCCGAAATGGATTCAATTCAATTTTCTTGGATCCGCGCCTGACATGGGTACCGTTAGTAAGTGGATAATTCAGAATTGAAGTAGAGGAGGAAGGTAATAGGTGACATTCTTTTTTTTCTCACTAACATGGATCCCTCCCAAATCTTGGTGTATTGCTAAGGATCGAGGAAGTTTCATTTTATGACCATTTTAAGTCCATCCTTTACTACCCATTAACAGATCACCTCTCTTTTATGTCCAGTGTTTTACAGATAGTTTTTGTCAAACTTTTCTAACCTTCCTCCTACCAGTTTGGCTAAAGTGTGAGACGAGTTATCCCTGTCCTTCCTGCAGTTCTTCAGCTTTTCTGTGCCATCCCCCAAAAAAAAAGTCAAAGAAAAGAGGGCTGGGTAATAACTTTTAATACATCCTGCCCTGTTTTGAAGTGCTATCTGCCTAGGTGAATGTGTTAGTGGGCCAAACTAAATTACAGTGGCATTTGCATGTTTTATCATGCAAACATGTTACGTGTGAAATGATAAAAGAAAGATACACAAATGTACAAGTGGTTGGTGTACTCTCCCTTTCTTTGGTATATTTGTGCAAATCATTGTCAACTATTTATTTTGTGTGAAATGGCGGATGTCGCATGGTCATTATGGAGTAGTAATGATAATAAACGGGCATTAATTTGAATCATTTCCATAGGAAACAAGTTTGCTGTTCTCGGGAAGGTAGTTAAAAAATTGTTACAATCATGCATGTTGTATTGTGAATTTTTACTTTAGAATTTGATATTTCAAATACTTGATATCTTAGGAATATTTACTAAAATGCGATATTGTTGATAGCAGCATTAGTTGATAGTATGAGATTCTTTCCTAATATGCATTCTCTTTTTAAGATGTACAAATCTGAATTTTGATATGAATTACTGCAGCTTTTTTTGGGTAGATGGTATAAAAAAAAGGTATTATTTTTGTATGATTTCAACCTCCGGAAAACAGTGCTAAATACAAATTGACATTGACCTTGTTATATCATTCACTTAAGTTATTTATTATCATCATAGTTTGTGTATATATGTACAAATGATGAGAGTACATAGATCTGTTAACTGTTAAATTCACAATTAAATGGTTTTGGTAACATAAAGTGGTAAGCCTTAGTTTTAAAAGGCTGTTCAACTGTAAGTTTTTTCATTTTTATGTCGTGTAGACAAAGTAGAAAATTTCAAGCGTGAGTTACATTTACATTTCAGCCTGTGACTAATTTCCATGCTGTAATTGAAAATAATGTAGTCATAAACATGCTGATGTAAAATGAATGTAGCCAATTTGATAACTCTGTCATTCATAGAATAATAATCTTTTTCATAACAATTTGTTTATTGATAGTACAATGTAAAGGATTTTTAAAATTTCAAGGTTACAATTTTCTTAATGTGTTCTGAAATGCTGCCTGTAAAGGCTTTGGAGGGGTTTATGATATAATCCTCTCATATTTTCTTTTATTTTTGCAATTCATTATTGATCCTCGAGAAGTAAATGAATTGGGGTGCTTTTTATCATTCTTGATTTTCATACCATTGAAAAGATCATATTATCTCTTTGTAAGCTAAATACCATATTTGTAAGAGTGATGCTTGAATGCATAGAACCCTTGAATATTGGTCAAAGTTAGATTAGTTCTAAACTGAATGCCTACTGAAACTAACATAGGGTTTTTGCTTATTTTAGATGTCATGAAACATAATACAGGCTGCTTTGTACATAAATCTTTTGAAAAACAACATTCATTAAACATAACAAATTTAAGTTTAAATACTTGTTTCATATTTTGCTACTTGTTGGAAAATAACTTTTTGTTTTTGATCCGGAATAGAAAGGAGTATCTTCTACATATATTTACTATACTTGTACATAAAAACAATGTGGGATATCCAACTACTGTGACTACCAATTGAAGATGCTAGTACTAGAAGTTCCTATGTTACATCAAATCAGTTTTGAGAAACAGAGGGTAAAAATGTAACATACGAACATCTAGTACTAGCATCTTCACTTATTTTACATATTCCGAAAGAGTATATTTAAACTCCTCCCGCATCTTTTGGTACCATTTTTGTGTGGTATGTCTTTACGCTTGGATGAACACGACACATTGTTACATAAATGTAACAGAGGGCCAAAATGTAACATACAAACTTCTAGTACTAGCATCTTCAATTACAAAATCACATTTGAACGATTTGTGTTATGGCGAATGTACCTGAAATTAATATTCCAGAGGAGTTGAATACAAGAATCTTATGATTTCCCTTTTTTTTTCTGGATATGTTTACATGAATAAAAACAAAACATGAAATATGCCTAAACTGATATGATATTTAGTGTACTTAAATAAATAAATAGACATTTCAACAATTTAACTCCTATTAACTACTAGTATCCATTATTCCAGTTGTTCATTTTTCTGAGGGTTCGATTGCTCCCAAGGACGTTATTCTGAGGTCTGATTTCATGAAAATGAAATATTAATCCGAAAGTGAAATAACATTTGTTAATCCAACATGAAATAATCTTTATGAAACCAAAAGTGAAATAATCCTAATTAACCCTAACCATGACCTATTCCACTCTCGAACTCAAAAACCTTATATCATTTTTATTTTTTAGAAGAATTAACCTTCATTATTGGGTAACCTGTTTCATTTCCAGAAAAGCAAGTACACGATGTACTTCTGAAAAATTTCTGGATAAATGAACTCTATTTCATGCTTGAATCAACCATTATGAAAATTTATTATAATATATTGAGATTTAGAAGAAAAAAATACTGTGGAATATTTGTTTGTTTTTCACCTGTAAAATATTTCTTCCTGAAAAAAAAAGTTATTACGTACAGATGTCAAATTGTATTTATAGCACAATAATTCTAAAAATTATTTGGTTAAATGTTCTATCAAAAGCAGCTTGGTAATTTCACGCTCCATTTTAAAGTTTTATTTTTACCCTCATAACTTTACAGCAAATAAATGATTTAAAATTTAATTTATAAAGATAGATACAGAGAGACAGAGAGAGAGAGAGAGAGAGAGAGAGAGAGAGAGAGAGGGAGGGAGGGAGGGAGGGAGGGAGGGAGAGAGGGAGAGAGGGAGGGAGAGAGAGAGAGAGAGAGAGAGAGGGAGAGAATGACTAGGAAGAAAATGAAAGAGGAACGACAAAAGTAATTATATTCTAACTACTAAAATGTATTCGTTCACTTATAAAGGGATTTGTATTTCTTCATTCTTATCCATCTTGCCCTTCATCATGTTGGAGCCTTTTCAACTAATTTCTTTCTTTCATCTAAAATACTAACCTCCACCCGTAATCCAGAGTCTAGGTAGTCTTCATACACTTTTCCCATTATTTCAATCACGTAAGTAAAAGGCAGATTAGTGAATGAATGTATGTGGATACCGTTTGCGAGCTGTGACGTAACATCAACCTTACGCGCAAGGTTATTGTTACGTCACGGAGCGCGCATGTAATCATAGCAACTGTAATACCGTAACAGGTGCACTATATAAGAAAGTTTCCTATCGAAAAAGCTTTGATAATGGATATGATAAAACTGTCTTCTGTTCTTCGTTTATATCATGATTATGGAATAACTTCAAAAGGTAAGCAATTCATTATATCATACATTCGTGAATGTTTGACATATAAATTATCAAACGACAACTATAATGTGCATACTATAAATGAACTTGAACAGAGGAACCGTTAATATCATACCATAATGCGCTGACTTCTTAATTTACCCCATAATTATCTTATGAATGAGAAGGACAAACCCCTACACAGTTGCGCATCATGCATAAAGCGTATGGAATAATAATACCATCTCTATTTTCTCAATGTTTGACTGAAAGAAATGAGAGTGGAAAGATCTCTTACAAATTTAAGAAATAAAATATAAAATGTAAGGGAACGTGACGGGAAAATAGTTCACAGAGATGAGAGAGAGAGATATATATATATAGAAAGACGCAATAGAAAACAACATTACGAGCTAGAAACTTTTGGTTTCACTCTCTTATTGCAAGCAACGCGAGAGACCGAAAATCTACGACTTGAATCCATCCATTTATCACCAAGCATTACCGTTTTAAAAAACTCCCTTCCATTTCCCAATGACAAGTATGACATCTGGTCATGCATCTAACATGTCTAGTCCTGCAATAATGGGATATTATTAATGTGACACATCACTCATTCTCTTCGCGGCATATGCTTTTCAAATGTGAATTGAGTTTGACGTTTACGATGAAGGAACTTACACTCTAAATCGAGTGTTAAGGATGAATAATATTGATTTGTAGTATAACTAAACGGTCAATTGCATTTTGGCCTTATCAAGCTAGTGGTGGTATCTCACTTCGCGGAAACTACTTTGAGACGGATTTAGGAATACTTTGAGATGGTTTTGAAACAGTTTTGAGACTGTTTTGAGACTTGTTGTGAGACGTCTCCGATACATCTCCTTAGTCCCCGCGACATTCCATGAGTTTCGGGAATCTCAAAACCGTCTCAAAGTAGTCCCATATCCGTTTCCGCGACGGAATCGCCTGATACTTTTTTTCCGTCCCGGAAACGGAATTGGGGACTACTTGAGACGGCTTTGAGATCAGAGAAAAAAAAAAAAAAAAAAAATATCGCGGGGACTCGGGAGACGTATCGGAGACGTCTCCGCGACAAGTTTCACAACAGTTTCAAAACTTTCAAAACCGTCTCAAAGTAGAGCCAAATCCTTCCCAAAGTAGTCTCCGCGAAGTGAGATAACACCATTACTACTATACTAGACACCTCAATTTTTTTTTTTATTAGTGTCATTTTTACGATGCTGCCTCTTTTCTTCATCATACACATTGGTCCTTGTATATGATTTTGAACCGCACTAGATTTAAACCGTCTCTTTCACTTCCTTTTTTTTATTAGTAGAGATGCCCCAGTATGTTTAGTAATCTCGAGGGAGGCGGGTTGTATTTCGTACATGACTTATTATCCACTTTTTAATCCTTTAAAGCATTAATGACTCCTTATCTATCATGATAATAATATCATGATCCCCTCACTCATTTTGCATATGACAAATTGGCGATATATTCCATCATTATATCTCTCTTTCTGTCGCATTTTCTCCCTCCATGTTGCTAAAAACTATCTCTTTTCACTATTTAAGCTGGATGTCATCGGGATTTCTCCCCACAAAGATCCCCGTATTTCCTCACTCTTCCTGTAATTCACATTACCCCAGATCAGTAGACAGTTCAAATGTCTATTAGTTATCAGAAAACCATGAAAATAAGACGGAATATATGATTTTGAAACCACAGTCTCATTGTTGTATTTGTTCTTATCCTGCTCACCCATTTCTAAATAGTACTACAAAGAGAATAAGATAATTATGGACCCACGTTATATCACATTGTCGTTTAAAAAAATATAATTTGTCTATCTTAAAATGCCGTCTGTCATTTTTTTTTATCATGCTCTCTATCTGTAAAAGAGTGAAAATGCACTCAAAATGGAGTGATATTGCACTCTCACTGTATTTAGAGTGTAGATATAAGGTCGATATTGAGCGGAAGATAGAGTCTCTTTGTCATCAAGTTGGGGGGGGGGGGGGGGGGGGGCTAAACCCGTCACAAATTCGCTCAAACATGAGTACTTTACCACTCGATTTAGAGTGAACGTTCTGTCACGTTAAACAAATAGGATGGCAAATTTTACTCGTTTACAAGGAATATGTATTCGTGTCATATTGTATATGCCATGAGAACCATGATGCGCTTTGCGGAGAATTTGCGTTGACAGGTCATGGACTCCGTGGGGTAGTGAATATTTTACAAACATAAATGTTTGAACGAGTGGTATTTTAGGTAGTCGAAGAAGTAGTTTTTAGAAGTATAAGTATAAGTTTATTTATGGGAGAGTTTATACTACGTATTGAGGGGCGGGGGAAGCCGGCTAATTTAAAAAGTAGCAGATGGTGCAGCTGAATATCATGTAAGTCTGCTGTACGATACGTGCTTTCCATTTATTTATTTATTTATTTATAAATTAATTAATTATTTATTTATTATTATTATTATTATTATCATTATTTTTTTTTTTTTTGGGGGGGGGATGGGGTAGGACTGTCGCGTCCCTGCTCCTCCACTGTTGTCAAAATCTTAAGTAGAGCAACATACGTCTCACATATTATGTTCTTTGCGTGGGGTCCCTGCACGTTTGCAGATTGTATATTATGATATCATATTCAATATTCTTGCACAGGTCAATCAGGGTTGTTTCAAATTTCTGCTTTTATGAAACATTTCAAATTACACTGTGAGTTACCATGTTTAACGTCGAATCGTTGGTTTTCCGGGATAGTATCTTTCCACTGTGCTTACTGCTTTTAACCACTCATACATCGTGCAGAAACTCAATCATATTTTTAGTCTCTCATCATTGAATTTCCATAATATAATATTTCTGAAGGATGTCTTTTTCTGAGAAAATCCACATCAGAATAAATACTAAATGCCTTAGAGATTGAAAAAAAGAAAAGAAAAAAAGAAGAGAAGAAATGAAGGCCAATATACTTCATAAATCTGTATGAAATATATGATCATTATTATATTGGGTTCCACGAAGCTAGGTGTAGACATTAACTAGTATTCTTGGAAAGTGCTATATCGTGCATGGTGCATTACCATGCTGTCATTTAATAATAATAATAATTAAATATCTTCATCTCACTAATACACAATCGCATAGCTGATGCCGCCCTCTCTAGCGCTATTTAAGACAACTTTTAGATTACTTTATGAAAGCTCTCATCTCTCGCACAAGTAAAATTATTGTCGCTCGGTTGCACACTACTCAATCAACCAATCACGCTCGTTTTGGCCTCTGTGAGAGCAGACGACAGTTTCTCTCCGCAAACTAATTTTATATTCTCGCGCGCTCTGTTGCTCTCCTCCGTATAGACAGCGCAGTGGAGAATCGAATGGGACAATCGGGCTTCTTCTGGTGGTTGGCTTTTATAGAGAGAAGTCCTGTCTGATTGTTCATCGTTCTTTTCTTTTTGCTTGTATAGGATTATCATGCCCTAGGGATAGGAGATGCATTGACACCAAATCATCCACTGGAATACATAGATGCCAATCCAATAGATTTTTTTTTCCCTCCGCGAAAAATTGGAATTTCGCATTTTGCTTTTCTTTTTGCAGAGATAACCCCGCCTTCAGTAAAGTACCTAAAGAGTGAGAAAAGTGATTTGACTTTTCCCTTGTTTGTAGTAAAAATTGATATTTATTTTCTTCGGTTTGTTTTTGGCTGACGTCAGAAATGTTACTTTTTATTTCTACATCTGTTTGAGAAGATTCTTGATAATTTCTCTTTTGGGAGTGGATCCGTCATTAATCTCGCTGCACTTTCCGGCATGGAATATACTATCAATAGCTACCGATGGATGTATTCAAGTGTCGTGGTCGTGGTGGCTATTTGTTCTTTAACGTCGACGTCGTCCGGAGTTTCGAGGAGCGATCGCCAAGTTCTCCGCATGGACGGCGATTTGATCATCGGAGCGCTGTTCTCGGTCCACGCTCTGCCTCCGACGGAAGTGGAAGCAACGGCTCGCCGGTGTGGCAGGGTGCGGGAACAGTACGGCATCCACCGTGTTGAAGTCATGCTTCACACGCTGGAGAAAATCAACAAGGATCCAAAGATTCTTCCGAACGTCATTTTGGGCTGTGAAATTCGGGATTCTTGTTGGTATTCTTCCGTGGCACTCGAACAGAGCCTTCAATTCGTGAGCGACAATCTTGAGAGAACGGACATTAAGACTAGTGTTCGACCGGAATGCAGCCCTGCTGGCGAGGGCGGCGAGTCCGCAAGCACGCAACAAATCGCGGCGGTAATAGGACCAGGATCTAGTGAGGTTGCGATCCAGGTCCAGAATCTTCTTCAACTCTTTAACATTCCTCAGGTTGCTTACTCAGCGACCAGTCGGGACCTGAGCGATAAGACTCTTTATGAATACTTCTTGAGGGTATGTCCCTCGGATACGCTTCAGGCTCAAGCAATGGTGGATATAGTACTGAGATATAACTGGACATACGTCTCTGTGGTGCATACGATCGGTAAGTGAAACTTCGTCAAGAAGTCCTGATGACATTAAAATGAAATTCTTTCAATTATACATTTTTGTAATAGGTGGTATAGATGGATTCATTTGTTGCCCTGAGGAGCGTAAGTAAATCTCGTCACCAGCTTGTTGAGGTGTATTGAAACAGCAACTCCTGCCCCTGATGTCGGGTATGAATCACAAGCTATGTCATTGTTTTGAGTACATTATGCTTTGAAAGACACAAAGACTGCTTAACCCTCTTTGTGCTATTCTTAAAAAAGGTGCGTGAGCACAAAGAGGGCTAAATGCATGCATGGAGACTCCTATATTTTAGATATCAATAACATCTCTTGCATCGTCCATCAAAACTCTTCAGAAACTTTAAACCTCATGCACTCCAAAAACTGAAGTGCTATTTTTAGCACTTCAGAGGCTGAAATCAGCACTTTTTAAGAGCTTGTATAGTGACTGCACTCAAAGTGCTGTTTGACTGCACTCAAAGTGCTGTTTAACTGCACTCCAAGTGTTGTTTCACGTGAGCTGAACTTTCAGCAAAAATAGGCAAAAATGGCGTGACTTCGTTGGGATTCGAACCTGGGTCCCCTGGATGAGAAGCGCTTACGAGCACGTTAGACCAATTCACATCTCACGATTGCTAGCAGATCATATTGTTTCATGATGAATTTTCTTCAGAGTTGCCATAATTATCGACTATGCTTTCATAATTCAAGCAAGTCAGGGAGATCTCCGTTGGTATATTGGTAACGTCAGCGATACTCTTATATATCTAGGTGAACCCGGTTCGAATCCCAAACCAACATTGACATTTTTTGTTGTTGGTAAATTAGCACTTGGGTAAGTGCTAAAACAGCACCTCGGGTGCTGATTTAGCACTTCAAGTGCAGTCACTACACGAGCACTGATAAATTAGCACTTCAGTTTTTAGAGTGTGACTTTATTATGATCTTTGTAGCTAGCATGATGGATCTCGGAGATCTGATATCAAAAGGAGTAATTCCTTCCCTTTGGGTATTAATATTTAGTTCACGAGGTTCGATGATTTTCAGTATGCCAGGAAACGCGGGTTGTACTCGATTGGCCTACACGAATATTATTTATTCACGTCCTTCATAAACAGGCATGCATCTCTGATTGAACAATCATCGCTAAGGGCGCATCTACGTAAATCAAATAAATCTTGCAAAAATGAACAATTAATTATTACTAAATCACTTTCCTTCGTTGTTCAAATCAAATAAATCTTGATAAAATTTCTTGTCTTTGGTAGAAGGATGTCATTGATATCGCGTCAATCAGGATGATGAGGGTATGCTGAGAAAAGATAACGAGAGACCTTCCTATGAATGAGGATAAAAGCAAGGGATATATATATATATATATATATATATATATATATATATATATATATATATATATAAGTGCGATGAGACTCAACTTTTGGACATGACGACGTTTTGTCCAGATGATATATGTGTTATGAATAAAAGTCTAGGACAAGCTTGGACGTTGCTGGACTTTGAGTCTTTAATCAAGCTTTCGGCTTATGCCTTCATCAGGATCTCTGATATTCACACTTATTACACGCCCTCTATATTTCAATACTTCAAAACAACGTAATAACACAACACGTAACAACTCTCCACGGCCTAATAAGGTAAACAAATACTTGTACATATTATTTATTTTTTTACTTTTTTTATACATTATATGAGATAAGATGTTGGTGCCTGATTTTGTTTGTATGATTTTACTTTATTTATTATGGTTTTGTTCTTGTTTGTTATGATTTTCTGTTCAGAGATCCTATGAAGGCATAAGCCGAAAGCTTGATTAAAGACTCAAAGTCCAGCAACGTCCAAGCTTGTCCTAGACTTTTTATTCATAACACACACACACATTATATATTTATTATATATATATATATATATATATATAGAGAGAGAGAGAGAGAGAGAGAGAGAGAGAGAAAGAGAGAATATGTGAGAAACGCAAGGAAAAGGAAAGTGAATAATCCGTGGACAGAGACAAATTGAACGAGTACTTGTGAAAAGTCAAATCAATTAATTTGCAGGGAAGAACCTCGTATGGTAGATAAATGAACGATATTATCACCTGCCTTCATAGCTAAGCTACATCTTGCAACAAGTAAACTAAAAGATCTTACCTTGTATTATTTCACACCTGCGTTTACTCGACATCCCTCTAGGCTAATAATGTTATGGTTATGAAATTATGTATAGGATAGGTCGTTGAGAGAGAGAGAGAGAGAGAGAGAGAGAGATAGAGAGGGAGAGAGAGAGAAAGGGGGGGGGGGGTGGGGGTGAGGAAGATGGATTAGCAGGCGTATGAATAGATGTATACCACTTAGCATTACTCGATGTATGCCATCAATAAATTTCATCGAATATAATATGATTTCAACTGCACTGTACTAAGGCATTGAGGAATTAGATCATGGAAGGCTCGAGATTCTATTTAAATGTCATCTTTAAATCATTAAATGAGTGCTATTTTGATGAATCAAATAAATATTCTAAAGCTTCTCCATAATTGATCAAAATGACTTTACGAACAGTTACCATTATTTATACTATTCAGACCAAAGCCATTTCCTAAATTCAATGCCAGCTGGAACTCTTTGATGTATTCAGTGATGTTTACATGGGTGGGTGAATGGAATGTGCGTTGCTATGACTACCACAGTGAGCTGTTTCATCGTTTGCAATATATGTTTCAATATACCTCTAATATGTTTGTATTACCGATATTATTTAATAAGCATTATAATTTGACTCAATTTAATGTGATTAATTTGATTAAATTTGAATTGACAGAAATCAAGACTGTCACAGGAGTAAGGCAGGGCTACGTGATGTCACCATATTTATTTCCCTTGTATATATTCGGAGATTATTATATTACAAATATCAGGCATGATGTGTAACACACTAGGGACGGCCATACTGTAAACAACCGACGATGTGCAGATAATACTGCTCAACAAGTAGACAAGACGAAAAAAAAAAACACAAAAAAAAACATGGATGATTTAGATGTCTGATTATAAAAAGTAGTCGCCGACATAGAAAAATTGGTCTGTCACACAATCTCAAAAAGACAGAATGTATTGTGGTCACTGAGAAGAAAGATATCGATGATTTATTAAGAATTTGGAGTGAAATGCAGACATTGAGGGCTTGTAAGTAAAAAGAAAATGTTAAATTCTTCCATTGTTCAGAGAGATTGGATTATGTTGAAAAAAGTGTCAGGAAAAAAAAAATCAATAAAGCAACGAGAATTGACACTTATAAAAGTTATTTTTTGAGAACCAAGATTTGCTATTAATTCAAATCTTAATGATCACTGTTAAAGGCCTCATTGTGGAAGGCTGTGAGAGCTGAACCCAGAATAAACTATCAAACGAAACGGTTCTTGATAAGTGAGTCTTACGCCAATGGACGGCTTCTGAATGTCATCATGGACATGTTGTATTAATTTTTTCATTAAAAATAAATATTTTGAATCAGGTGATGTGAAAATTAATGCATGGAGAATTCTAACTGGGAATATGCAGGAAATCAGATAGCATATACCCTTTATAGTAAAGCAAAACTAATGGACTCGTCTATTTATCTCATTGGTATTAGATACCAGCACATTAATTATCATTCTTATTATTAAGTGATCATAAAAGAAAATGGAAGCTTTGATATTGAAGTTCTGAAAAAAAAAGCCCTAGCAAGCAGGATTAACATCTAGAACGGACACAAATATTTATGTATTCACAAACGGATAATGACAATGAAAGAAAACATAGATTACGAATAAAGTTATTAAAGTATATAAAGATTATAACAACCACACATGCGCATGCGCAGTAGTACAAAAGTCACACGAAATATAGGCAGGAAATATATCAGCTTACAAATATAATATTTAAAAAGATTTGATGAAAATTTCCAACAGAATCTTCAAGGTTGAATGTGGTCTGTACAATAGGTACAATAATATATATTTTAAAATGTACAAAATAATGATAATAGGGAGTTTCTATTGAACGAGAGTACATTGTAAGAAAATATGTTCTCTGATAATATCATCTTCCGCAGGAAGCTTATGTCGTGTACCAACCGGGGATGGGTGCGTGAGCCTTATGCTGCGATTGGACAAATTTAAAGCGAGAAAGTACTCGGAGAGGCGCGGGGGATCGGCGGGGGATGCAGGTGGCCCGACCTAAAATGTTTTCATTTTCTGTTTGTCTCATATTTCACAGTTTACACATAATAAAACTATAGTTATGCAACATTGAAAACAGAACACGATTACAATAATCATTTAAAGATAACTGCATGCACGGACGTAGACCTCCATTACTTTCTTTTGTTACTTGGGGGGGGGAGGAATCTGTTATCATCACCCAGTAACCAAAAAAATACGTCCACTGTTACGCCAGTTATGCATTAAAATATTCATTCATAGTTGAGGACAGTTTATTTGTTGGTTTGAGTTCTGGATATTTGCCAACTTTAGTTAAGTTTCCGATTTGGTTGCCGTTGATCGAAAATCAAGTGGTGTACTCTGTATTAAAACACAATTGATCGCCACATCTGGATAAGAGCAGGTTATAATATTAATACTTTCTCTGCAAAATGGAGTATACATGTATTAGAAGCGTATTTAGAAACCGTCGAAAATTCCGCAATTATGGAATGTGCAATAACTTTTTGGCTTTTTTTCTGCTTTGGCGAAATTTCTGCGCCTTCCTGGATCTAAATAGGCTCATCACTCAAATAATCCAGCAATATGTCGCTAACTATTTATGCAGTTTCTATCTGTACTGTCGGCTGGTAATATTATTGTAGTTTTATTCATGCATGTTTTTTTTAAAACCATTATTTGTAATGCAAACGTTTGTATGTAAAGCACTCCTTGGTTTTCGAGGTAATTTCTGGTTTCTAATGCGGCGGTCACAACTCGTCGTTGGGCTACTGGGGCACGGTTCCATCAACGTAGCCTGCGTTGCATGTACAATGCACGCACAAGGTCCTGAGTTTCTGTAGTAAGTATTGTAAAAACATTCCTGTCATCGTCAGTCACATGCATCCGTGTACCGTAAGAGTACTCCGTCCACGAACTTTCTACGAATCATCATGAGTTGCACGTCGAAGTACGACGAGTTGTGACCGCCGTATAAGTAAGTGAAAAATTCTATGAAAAAAATTGCGTGTTGTCGATTAAAACACACTTATTAATTCGAAGAAAAAATTCATTTTTCAAGAAAATGCAAAATGACAATGAACATAATTATTTCGACGTAAATGCATGTTTTCTCAATTTTATGTGCTCTAAAATTATATACACGTAATATCATGCCTTTAGAAAAATGTAGAATAATACATTATGGCTGCAAAACATACGACAATATTCCTGCTCATATTCATCACCATCATGTGCTAGCAAGACAGATAAGTGTGCGATAACATCATATAATTTTTCCTCCAGCACAATGCAAGCCATGAACATTCCCGATCTAAATGAAGTGCTCTTATCGTCCCAGTATGCGAGAGAGAGAGCAGAATTTTTGAGACTTTTGAGAGAGTGTTTGAGAGAAAAGGGGGGGGACTACGGGGCTGATCTCTCTCTT
>CALNVZ010000218.1:17430474-17441658 GCA_940671915.1 Paracentrotus lividus
GCTTAAAGCAAAACTAATGGACTCGTCTATTTATACTCATTAGGTATTAGATACCAGCACATTAATTATCATTCTATTATTAAGTGATCATAAAAGAAAATGGAGCTTTGATATTGAAGTCTGAAAAAAAAACCTAGCAAGCAGGATTAACATCTGAACGGACACAAAATTTAGTATTCACAAACGGATAATGACAATGAAAGAAAACATAGATTACGAATAAAGTTATTAAAGTATATAAAGATTATAAACACCACACATGCGCATGCGCAGTAGTACAAAAGTCACACGAAATATAGGCGAAATAATCAGCTTACAATATAATATTTAAAAAGATTGATGAAAATTTCCAACAGAATCTTCAAGGTGAATGTGGTCTGCTACAATAGTACAAAATATATATTAAAATGTACAAAAATAATGATAATAGGGAGTTCTATTGAACGAGAGTACATTTGTAAAAATATGTTCTCTGATAATATCATCTTCCGCAGGAAGCTTATGTCGTACCAACCGGGATGGGTGCGATGCTGGATTGGAAATTAAAGCTGAGAGTGGGGGGGTGCAGGGGCGCCTAAAATGTTTATTTTTGTTGTCTCATATTTCACAGTTTCACAATATAATAAGTGTGCAACATTGAAAACAGAACACGATTACAATAATCATTTAAAGATAACTGCATGCACGGACGTAGACTCCCATTTTTCTTTTGTTACTTGGGGGGAGTAGATCTGTTCATCATCACCCAGTAACAAAATAAAATACGTCCAGCTTTACGCCAGTTATGCATTAAAATATTCATCATAGTCTGAGACAGTTTATTGTGGTTTTTGAGTTCTGGATTATTTGCCAACTTTAGTTAAGTTTCGATTTGGTTGCCTTGATCGAAAATCAAGTGGTGTACTCTGTATTAAATCACAATTGATGCGCCACATCTGGATAAGAGCAGGTTATAATTTAATACTTCTCTGCAAAATGGAGTATACATGTATTAGAAAGCGTATTTAGAAACCGTCAAATATTCCAATTATGGAATGTGCAATAACTTTTTGGCTTTTTTCTGCTTTGGCGAAATTTCTGCGCCTTCCTGGATCTAAATAGGCTCATCACTCAAATAATCCAGCAATATGTCGCTAACTATTTATGGCATCTATGTACTGTGGCTGGTTAATATTATTGTAGTTTTATTCATGCATGTTTTTTTTTAAACCATTATTGTAATGCACAACGTTTGTATGTAAAAAGCTCCTTGGTTTTCGAGGTAATTTCTGGTTTTCAATGCGGCGGTCACAACTCGTCGTTTAGGGCTACCGGGGCACGTTGCCATCAACGTAGCCTGCGTTGCATGTACAATGCACGGCACAGGTCCTGAGTTTCTGTTATAGGTATTGTAAAAACACTTCCTGCACGTCGTACATGCATTGTACCTGTAAGGTACCTTCCCTGCCACGACAATTTCTACGAATCCATCATGGAGTTGCACGTCGAAGTACGACTGAGTTGCTGACCGCCGTATAAGTAGTGAAAAAATTCTATGAAAAAAATTGCGTTGTCGATTAAAACACACTTATTATCTCGAAGAAAAAATTCAGTTTTCAAGAAATGCAAAATGACATGAACATAATTATTCCGAGCGTAAATGCATGTTGTTCTAATTATGTGCTCTAAAATTATATACACGAATATCATCGCCTTTAGAAAAATGTAGAATAATACATATTATGGCTGAAAACATACGACAATATTTCCTGCTCATATTCGATACACATCTGTGCTAGCCAAGACATATAAGTGTGCGATAACATGTATATTTTTCCTCCAGCACAATGCAAGCCATGAACGTTCCCGATCTAAATGAAGTGCTCTTATCTTTCCAGTATGGCAGAAGAGAGAGACAGAGAAGAGAGAGAGAGGAAGAGAGAGAGAGAGAAAGGGGGGGGGGACTAGGGGCTGCTTCGAATGCTGTACTGTGGTTCTTAGAAACTTGAAGAAAAGTTAATTGATTTTCAGAGTTATCAATTTTTGAACAAATTATTTGAGATGTAGGGCACTTATTTGTTCCTTTTATTCCCCCTATCCCCCTTCCTAGTTACAACATTGCAACATTCGTTGTATATAAATTACATTTATTGAAACTTAATTGAGCGTCATATCAATCAATATTGATAGCCATATGAATAATAAATAAGCTTTTTTTTTTATTAGCACCCATCAATATAAAAAGAAATAATATCTTAGCTGTTATAATACATAAATGGCCTTTCCCCCTCAAATTAATATGAATCTAACGAGTACCGGGTCTCCGAAAGGTGAAGTGGCTTTATAATCAAAAGCATCATGGCGTAATGAAATAATTGCGATTTCAAAATCCACCATAAATCCATTTCAACCGAACTCTAATAAGCCTAATCTAGGGAAAGACAGGGCATGTTATGAATACTTTCAGCCCACGACATACCTAAAAGGATTTCCTAGGAAATAATGATAAAGCCGGTAAGTGAATTGATATTTTAAAGTGTAAGCTGCAGATCACGATATTTTCTTGGATCTTTATTTAAAAGGAAGACCTTTCTCCTTATTGCTTGCAGGTCAATTTGACCAATAGATTTTGATCCTTTGGGAGCCGTTATGACTATTGCATTTACGTGAGCAGTATAAACTATAATGTTGAAGAACGCCAAATAAAAGATTAATTGGCCCTATGTGTCTAAGTTAAAAGTTGCTTTACCTATTGTAAGATCACTCTTATTTTCTTTATCATTTTTTTTTAAATTGAGTTTCTTCAGTTCAAATTCAGATTTTTTTTTTTATTATTCATAAATTAGAATAAACTACAAGAATTACAAGTCCAATAGCAAGATTGGTACCTAAATATGATTATGCTTAAGATTTTAAGTTATTGATTATTGTTTCCTTTATTGGAATATGTATAATATGTCTTTGCTGGGAACGATATATCGTAGTTTATTCCATGCACGAAAATTAATCATTTGAAATTAGTTTATTTGTTTTTTAGGCAATCGATGCAAACATTCATGTATTACCGTTTTCTTGCTTTTTTTATAAAAAAAGTAAAATTCTTTTTAATTGGAGTTTTAGGTTCTTTAATTGGTTCTATGCAAGCAACTTATCATTAAGCATAAACGATCTTTTGTCAAAATAAATTAAGATTAGAAGAAAAATAAGAATGACGTTGACAGGAAAGTCGCAGCAAAACAATTTTTTAAAAACCTTTCATTGCAAACATCAATTTGCCCTCAGTTTCTCTTTTCTTAAAAAAAAAAAAAAAAAATGCTCGTCTTTGTTATACATTTCACGTCACTAGTCATGAGTTATATATGGATAATTATAATGTGAATGTGCTCCGTGGACACACTTGGATAATGCAATAAACGCGGTCGGGTGAATGCACTCTGTACATCACTCAAAATGGAATATGGATTTAAGAAGAGGGAGGTGAAAATGAAACGATATTAGTTTTCCCTTTTCAGCCGTGCGTAATTTAATGGTAAAGTTGGTTAAATCTCTCGATCCTGATTCTCTTTCTTCTGCCCCACAATCCAACACCCATACTTTTCCTACCCTATTAGTTGCCCTGAACTTGCTGATAACACGTGTTGACAAATAAGTTCATTATGTTACGAATAGTCATTTAGC
Organism: Paracentrotus lividus; assembly: GCA_940671915.1. Lineage (NCBI taxonomy): Eukaryota > Metazoa > Echinodermata > Echinoidea > Camarodonta > Echinidae > Paracentrotus > Paracentrotus lividus. Next base: position 17,434,132 of record CALNVZ010000218.1, read on the forward strand.
TGGTTATTGACAGTTTATTATGTTCAAAAAGAAAGTAAAAGAAAATAAAGTTAATGTACGAGTAAAGATAACGACTGCACACTTCAGGTGCTGTCATTCCAGGCGCAGCTGTGAAATGCTTTGGAAACAAGATGAATATTGCGTTTCTTTGCAGTCTCTCATAACACATGGTAATGATCCATTATAAAAGACATCGATAATGATTCACATATGGTACCATAATCGTCAAAATATTATATATAGGATCTTAAGGTTTTCCCAATAGTTGAATATAATGACCATCAGTAACTACACGTATCATTGAATTTATTTTTGAACGCACCACCAATAATTATGATTGATGACAAATTATACAAGTATGCCTATTATATCTATGCATGTAGTATTTCGTAACTGCAAATACGAAATAGAAATGATTGAATAATGATGTGATTATATATAATTATGGTAGATGTTTTCTCACTTCATGACGATTTGAAGGAAGATGAATTAAGAAATGTAGAAAATAATGGAAGCTCCGTTTTGAAATGTTTCAAATGTTGAAAGATAACTGCTCCATTTATGGGATTGAATTAAATAGTGCAGACAAAGAGCCGTGAAAATTCCCCATTATTTATAGATCAATATAATTATTCTGTTATGCATGTCTTGAATTATAAAGCAAAGACGTTCGGTTATTGCAAAATAATTACAATTTTGTAATGACACGTTCTGGAACTATGGCCGTATTTTTCATTCGAATTCGGGGAATATAGTTGAAATAACATCATAATTATTTGTTTTGCTGTTGGCAGGAAACCCCCGCCAATCATCACAAAGCAAGGCGCAGATAAAGAGAGAAAGAGAAAGAGAAAGAGAGAGAGAGAGAGAGAGAGAGAGAGAGAGAGAGAGAGAGGGGGGGGGAACCAATGATCCCAAATTTCCATACTGATATTGTTTTCTCTTTATTATACATTTTGGACATGAAAAGTTCTCTAACTTGAATTTGCGATTAGAGAAAAGACCGATCGGGGTCACATGACCTATTGACAATTTTTACGAATAAATTAAAGCATGATTAATTGGTGGCCCGGAGAAAGTAGATAGGCCGCAGATGGGTTTTTAATCTTATGACGGTAATGGGGTGACGTTGAAAGGGTCTCGGCTAAATTTATCATGATATCCAGTGTTGTTGTCCAGTTAGGTCAGTAGCATGGCGGCAGCAGTAAACAACAAACTCCTATTTGGCGTTATTGCGTTATAATACAGGAGCTCGTGAGAAAACGAAGGGTCTGAATGCCTTATGAATATTTCATTGGTAGTTGATGATTGTCGATATGGACAACTTGGATCCACAGTTGTTGGTACAGTAGTATCATACGTGCTCTGAATGACAGGCAGTGATGGCATGCCTGTGCCTATCTGTGAGCCAGGATACACCAAGAGACGTACATAGACAAAGTCCTCTACCAGTTTATATTAACTTACGTACTTACGAAAAAAATTGCATGGGAATATCCTGCTTGAAAAAAAAAGAAAAAAAAAAAGAAAAAAAAGAAGAGAAGTATTACACAATGTTCTATTATTAATGATATACAGGCAAGAGGGTTGATCAAAAAAGCTACTTTAATGGTTACAGTGGCAGTGAAAATTACGTTTCGTATATAGGCCATTTAGTAAGGTTAGATTGAATATTATAACATTGTACCTAAACGTTTCAGAAAGCACAGTACTTGAGTATGCCATAAGTGAGAGAACAAAGGAAAAAAAAAAGAGCAAAAAACGAAAAACAAAACAGAAGAAAACAAACCAGCATATAATCAAAAGACATACCGAATACTGTACCCAGATTGACAGCATTTATTTTATCTCGGATCATGCAAATAATAAAAGTAGGTCAATATGTCGAAATGCATATTACCCACGAAATCTATACCATCGTTTTACATATTCCGGAACTTATTCTACATCTCCTAGGTTATTGGAAATGGTTCACAGACCTGCGATATATTTTCATTCAGAAATTTGAAGAGAACGTCAGATAGTATTCCTATTTCGCTAAGTCGTGATTTTCACGAGGTATAAAGAAAGAAAAGAGTAAATGAAAGATAGAAAAGAAGTTGCTTCAAGACATATGAATTATGTATGGGAACGCTAAATGTCGAAGATCCTTTGTCATCTGATCCTTAGAGAAACTTGGAAGGAAATGTTTTGGTTGTGACAAAGATTGGAAAAGGGACTTTAAGAGAAATGGGAGAGATCTAGGGCATGTATGGAGAGAGAGAGAGAGAGAGAGAGAGAGAGAGAGAGAGAGAGAGAGAGAGAGAGAGAGAAGGGGGGGGGGAGGTGCACATATGGTTTGAGATGAAAAGATGGAGAGAGGGAGGGAAAGAGAAAGACAAACATCTCAGGGAAAGATAAAATGAACGAAAAAGAGGCATTAAATCTTTAAATGAATTGGCAAGAGGCATAAAACAATTAAATCACAAAACACCCAAACAACCAAATACAGAATATTGAAAGTAATAATTATGATTACTACGCGGTTGTGCTTGTAATGTCCCTACTCACTAACAACCGTTGCTAGTTTTCTTTCAGATGCTTTAGATTTTAAAACAAAATAAAGAATTACTAGTATAAAGAAAATACATTTCCTCTGATACCACTGTTTTCCTGTACATGCATTTGATATCACTGCAGAAGGACATGCGGTATCTATACGTTGTTTTTCAGTAACTTTGAGGAGGCCATTGTCGAATTTTTATATTTGTCTTCTATAGCAATTTTCCAAAGTACATAAATAAACTGCCAAAAATGTAAAGTTTTTCCAAAATGTGATGCTATCATGAAGATATTTATGAATGAATATCACCGTTTATAGAACATTGGGTTCACTTAATAAGTAAACACTGCAATCTATGGAGGGGGAAAAGTCAGATATTTCCGGTCACTTGTACATTTCTAATTACTTTGGAGCATGACTGTGATGATGCTGAGGAAATAAATATTTAAGGATTTCAGAAAAAACAAAGAAACAGATTTTTAAACAGCAACATGTAGGCTGAGTCCCAAAAGCTCAGATTATTTTTATGCAAGCCGCCATAAAGTTACAGATTCCCTTGAAGAATAAATCTTCTATGATCTATGAAGCAGACGGTGAAAACCATCTTCCGGATCAATTCCAAGAAGATTGTCGTCCAATGTTACACCCCCTAGGGGATGATCTGAGGTGGTTTGTAACGAGTGTAAGGTTGAAGGTCAAGATGAAATCACAGATCATTTAAATTTCTATTCCATCACGTGTGTTTTTGTGAACTCTGAAAGTTCAAAAGCGATGTGGTTAACGTGCATGATTGAAGAAAAATTTGGAAAATATCACGCAAACTTGCTCTGGATATCCGCTCCTATTTACCATGGACCATGGAGACACCCCTGATCAGTTTATAACTTGAGATGGTATCTCACCCTGCGGAGACGTCGTGACGCGTCCCCAAGACTCCAAAACGTCTCTGAGACGTCTCAGCGACGGGAGAAATCTCATAGATTTGAAATAATTTCTCCGCCACTATTTTCAAACCCGTCACAATTCCGTTTCATGCCTACACTGTAAAAAAATAATACAGCAAAGTGATGTCAGCAGAGTCGCCATACAAAAATGTAATTTAAAATAACAGTTTTGCTGTAAATTTCTCCTCTAATAATTAATGAAAGAGAAGAAAAAAAAAATCATTAGAGTTCTATACCTTACTCAGTTGGTTAAAACGGAACCAAATGTGTTACTCCTGATGTATATTTTGTATTTCTCATGTAATTATTTGCAGGAGAAATTTACAGCAAAACTGTTTTTTATAATACGTTTTTTATGGCGACTCTGCTGACAGCAGATTTGCTATAAAAATACAAATATTTTTTACAATGTAGTAAGATCCTCATCAGACTGCGCTGTTTTAATAGTGAAAAAATTAACCGTTAAATCCTTGCACATCATATTTAGAACTGAAGGAATATTACATGATAATTTCTCGCACAGTTTCCCATTTTTTAAGGTCCACTTTTCTCTTATATCTGTAGTCGTATCACATTTTATTATTTTCCTTCTACAAAAATCTTTTGGATATAAATTTGACTAGCCAAAGGCTTAGAATTATAATTGTGATCATAATAGTCCTATTTACATCTGAGGATTTTTCGCTCATTTTCGACGAAAACGACATTTATGTCTCCGGGCTGGAACTCCAGAGAAACTATATGACCTTGTTGTGTACGAGCTCATCGTCTCTTTGAGCACATTGCCAACATGAGTGGGATAAATACTCGAATTCACGATGAGAAATGCCTCTAGCACGAATGACAAATCGAAAGCGACTGTGATGTTGAAGACAACATGAGTGCTTGACAAAAGTATTGGACTTAAAGTCGCAGTTAAATTCAAAGCGCATCCGGTATAGACTTCCCGATGTCCCTTGTTGCGCAATGTACGAAACTGGGAACTTCAGTGCGACTTTAAGTCGAACTTAAGTCTTAATGAAACTGGTTCCTGGTTGAAAACTTTGTAATGTAGACATCTAACATGATTGCCAAACAGGGTGGGGTTCAAAATTATTAGTCTTAAGGCGGGCTCACACTATGCGACTTGCTGCGGTGCGATTTTTTAAACAAAAGGTAGTTTGCATTATTAATGCGACATTTGAAACATGCAAAGTTCTCTTATGAGATGTAAAAATTGTAAAGGAACAATTTTATCAAAATTTTATTCCAATGCGGGTCTTTAAATTAGGAGTAAAGGTCAAATTACCTTAAAACCGCAAGATCGCAGTGACGTCACTGCGATTTGGAAACAATTAGATTTTATACAGAGAAGGGGGTTCGCAATCGCCTTGAAATTTAATTTTGATATTCATAGGAATACCCACAACTTTGTATATTATGAATTTCCTTGTTTTAATGTTTGTATCGGATAATATTAAAGTTTTCCTGAAAAATCGCACCGCAGCAAGTCGCATAGTGTGAGCCCGCCTTTACGAATAAAAAAGTGGGATAATTAAATGGTAGGAAACAGGTGTGTGTGTGTGTGTGTGTGTGTGTGCGTGTGCGTGTGTGTGTGTGTGTGTGTGTGTGTTAGGGAATTGTTAGGGCCAGGGTGATTACTCGTATCTTTTTTAAGTCCATGCTGTAACCTAAATGCAAACTTTTCTTCGCGCTATGTCTCGACTTTTATAGCCTCGAATAATCTATAAAATTTGATGCTTGCAACAACATAAAGCTCACATTATTGTCCTCGATTCATTAAAAACACATCTGGTTAAAAAAAATGTATAGTAACTGTAAAAATGACATATGCGTGCTTATTTTTTACACCACTGATTACCTTATTGACGCTGTGATAGGCTAAAGTGAATCACGTGTGAATACTCAACCAATGAGTTGGTTATGATCTTGAGATGTATGATACGATTTGTTAATTCATACTCGATACCATTAGAGACTATCAAACATAGAACTTGCTTTCTTAACAGCGGTAAGGCAAAAATAGATAAAGCACTATCAACCATCATGGACGTACAAAAGTTCCAGAAATAGTAAACGTATGTGTAGACTCTAATTTGAGAATGTGTTGAATCTTTTTGTAAGCTTACCTTGTCTGGTTATTCTTCAAAGAGGAGATAAAAACATTAATTATTAAAAAATATTAGTTTTTGCATTCTCTTCATGTTATTTTGTTATTATTATTGCATCGTGACCTTTGTATGAATGTTGTTTTCTCCTAAATGGTCGTAATTGTTCCCTGAGGATAATTATACAAGTGTCTCTCTCAAAAACAATGTCAATCTTTTATTTTGTGTATTTTTTGTTGCATAATAATCGTATTTTTAGTGTCTGGTTTTTGCCAACACCAACTCTTGACTTTTGTGTTTTTGATAATACGGTTAGTGTTTGAATTTAGTCGATAAGTAATAATGGGAGAGAGCAAGAAGTGAACAAGAAAGAAAAAGCATTAAATGTATCAAAACGGAGGTGCTTGCAAATGAACGAGAGCAGAAATTGTATGAGGCAAGCCTTTGGGACAGTATCAGCTAATGGAAGTTAGCAGATTTCGAAAATGTTCGTACTTTGAAATCATTAATGCGAAGTCAGCTTCATTTATATGAATTCATATCGTTATCATACAGCCTTCTCTGACCCATTTCCATCAATAATCTACTTTTCAACATGTTCATTGTGATCACCAGCATAAAATCCCATTTCGAGTCTTAAAACCTTGAATTTTAAAATTCGAATTTTATTAGTTCCTGATAATCCATTTTACATCATTTCTTCACACCTTCTCATTACTTTTTATTGGACGAAATATTACAGGTTATTACATTTTTCTAGGTCAAAGTGAGTGGAAAAGAGGGGCACAATCGGCATTTTTTGTTAATTGATTTTTTGTTGTTGTTAATATCTATTTCCGAGTTCAAAGTTCATGGATTATATATAAATTATAAAATAATAAATTATGTGCTTCGCCACCCCTCCTTCAAAAAATGTGGTTGGGGGCACACAAAAGTAGTCGGGTTATTGCCTGTATCCGCTATAATTGTGAAAGTGCCCCGAATTTACTGCTTCTAAAATCATACATAATCTGCACTTCGTGCCCCCAAAAATGAGCAACTCTCTAAACACAATCCAGGACCATTCGGGCCATACCGGAAGAAGGATATGGCGGCCCTGTATTTTTCTAAGTGTTAATGCATAATAAAATAATATCAGTGCACTTGTAGGCCCCTAAGCAATGCTAAGAACATGAATAATAACCTATAGATGTCTTATATGTAAGTTTGTATGAATTTCTATGAGAGCTTGCTTTCATCTGGAGGGCATTTCATCAAAGGACTTGTTGGACATTTTATCCGACAAATTTGCTCTCAGCCAATCAGATGCAAGCATTTCAGTAGCTTATAACAGTTTGTCGGATATTTTATCCGACAAGTCCTTTGATGAAATGCTCTCCAGGCCTCGTGCTAATGGGACAGGTGTGCCGAAATGTTTAAACGAATTAAAATAGGAATTTATGACTAGCCGATCGACTATATTGTTAGGGGCGGAGAAACGCCCCCATTCCCTGCCTAATCAAATGCCACTCGGCCTGCCTATCCTAGGCCTGCCCGGCCGGACAGTTGAAGTTCTAAATTTAGACCTGAATGCATACCTAATATATACCCATCTCTGTAATGATGAAAGAACACAGTGTCCCACAGTTTGAAACGATTATGTGAAACACTGTGTGAACACAGTATCAAATCATCCTTAAGTTGTTAAATTCCTGATTTTGTGAAACATATTTTGACATTGAGATGGAGCAAGTTCACGGTGGGAACCCAAACGCCACTGTGTGGATATTATGTCGAAAATCACACCACAGTAATGTGAAAACATCTGCTCATTGTTTGATTTGAGCGTTTTCACTTAGTCGACTATATGCTATGTGAATGTGTTATGTATGCGCTTTGTATCTGTTCTGAAAATTCGCTTTATAAATTCAAGTTTATTATTATTATTATTATT
>CALNVZ010000218.1:17444414-17459259 GCA_940671915.1 Paracentrotus lividus
CATGCAACCATTTTACCAAAAATTCTAATCTTTTTAATAAAGCAATTAGCAAAAACATTTTCTAAGACACACTAATATTATGTCAAATAAAGAGTATTACAAATTGTCTAACGCTCCTTCTATTTTTTATATATATCATACTGAATGAAAACAGTTGTAGAGTTTTTATGTATACCAAATGTTTTTTTTCTCATTTTTACGAAAATATTGTTTTTCCCTTTTTACAAAATAATTTTAAAAATAGTGTAATAACAGTGATGTTGTAACTTTCTAAAAAACTACCATACGTGCATGTGGAAATGCATTGCTTGTAAAAGAAGGGAGTTATATTTTTTCCGATGACAGAATTATGATTAGATAAATAGAAGCAGTCTATAGAACACATAGTCTCAACATTGCCCCGTATCGAAGAAGAATCGCATAACCCGCTACGTGTATTAGAATAGAAAAGGTCACAATACGATGACGATTAGCTTTTAGCAGTCAATACTAGTACTCGAAAATCCTTCCGCATTTTATGGCACTTTTTGTTTGGCCTACTCACCAGCCATCGCATTCAATCAGCTTTTCATAATACACCGTGCGGGTATTGTGTTATTCTTCAGTCACGGGGCAAATTGTTGAATTTGTCTTATTTGGTTCCTGACTTATCTAATCATAATCTTTTATCGGAATAAGATCCTATACTCCTCTCTTTTAAGCATCATTCACATGCACGTATCGTAGTTTGTTAGAAAAGTTACAACATCAAATGTTTTATACAACTATTTTATTAAAAATTATTGAAAAAAGGGGAAAATATTTGTTAAAAAAGTGAGAAAAACATTTGTTTCATATAACAACTCAAACTTGTTTCGTATTCAGTATGTTTCAAATAATTAGCACAAGCGTTAGACAATTTATACTCTTTATTTTGACATCAATTAGTGATGTTTTAGAAAATGACTTTTGCTATTTTATTAATTAAACCCTAGAATTTTTGGTAAAATGGCACTCAATTTGACGCCCCGCTTCGTAGGGACCTTTGCAGCAGAGAGTGCACTGCCAGATCGTGCCTGGGTTTGGTAATGTGGATTCTCCCCTATAATTCCAATACTTTACTACTGGACCTCGTTCAGCATAACCATCATGAGCTAGTGCCTGATAATACCCTTGCTACAGATAACACAGGAATCGCAGAAGTTGACCCCACGTGACCTTTGTGTCAATCGAGGTGTATTGCGCAGTGAAGCAGGCTAGCGGTTGATGGACGTTGCCCGCAGCCACGATGAGTTGTGACGCGCATAAGTAGTATATCAGGACTTTACATAAGCAAATGTCGGATCCAACGTTTTTCCTCCTCCACTTGGTGGCATGTACACTTGCCGTGGTTTATCATTCAATAATTATTATTATTTTTATATTTTTTATATAATTTTTGTTACTTCACATGACCTGAACTGGAGAAAGGGATTGTCCACACCATTGTCAAGTAACACGTATTGTCCACACATTATTATTGTAAGTGACAAATCCGTAGTTCCAACAAGAATAAAATTTGAAGATAGGCCCTAATCAGAATATGAAATGGCAAGAATAAGTTACTGTGGGGCCGAAATTTTTGGTTATTAAAAACGATATATGGGAATTAAATAAAGCGGCCACTTTTTGTATTAATTAATTTTAAAAAGATAATTGGTATTGTAGACCCTATAAGTATTCTGCGAGCGCGAAGCGCGACTGAAAATTTTGAACTCAAAATTGAAGTTATTTGTGCATTATGATTTAGATCAGCTGAGCGCGAAGCGCGAGCCGAAAAATTTGGGTTTAAAAGATATATTGGAATAAATAATACCCTTGCTACAGAAACACAGGAATCGCAGAAGTTGACCCAGGACCTGTGCGTGTATTGCGCATGCAACGCAGGCTACGTTGATGGCACGTGCCCCGCAGCCTACGATGAGTTGTGACCGCCGCATAAGTAGTATATCAAGCTTTACATAAGCAAATGTCGGGATCAACTTTTTTCCTCTCCATCCACTTGTGGCCTGTTAACTTGCCGTGGTTTTATCATTCATAAATTATTATTATTATTATAATTTTTTTATTATAATTTTTTGTTTACTTCACCATGACCCGTGAACTTGGAAAAGGGATTGTCCACACCTCGTGTCAAGTACACGTATTGTCACACATTATTATTGTAAGTGACAAAATCGTATTCAACAGATAAATTTGAGATAGGCCTATTCAGATATGTACATGTACATCGGTACGTACATATTTACAACTAAGTGTATCTAATTTAAAAATACCTAAATTTTACGTATACGCTATCTCTTGGATTCTGATAAATACATCCAGGGAGATCTCCCTGATATATCTACCGTTTCATAGGCCTAGTATACTTGTCTCTGTCACGTATACATCATCTAATGTAGACATATTGAAATTGTTTTTCCATTAAATTCGTCTGCGAGTGCGAATATATTATTCCCCTCGACAGTAGAAATGTCATTAATGATAATAATGAGGAATTGTTGATCAGGCAGGCGTGAAATTATGTGTCAAGATATGTGATATGCATGTAGGAACAGGACAGTAGCGTAGAATAGCATCTACAAAATGTTTGGTTATTTCATCGCTATGCCGTCTCTTTTTTACGCTCGAGGTTGCCCGTCTAATTATTATTTGTTGTTGTTGTTGTGTGTGTGTGTGTGTTTGTGTGTTTGTGTGTGTGTGTGTGTGTGTGTGTGTGTGTGAATAAAATCCTATATAATCCCAACCCTACACCTAATCCTAATCTTAACCATAATCATATATGTGACAGGTTGGGGGGGGGGAACCCTCTCAAATGGAATACAATTTACACGTTGTACACCTATTTTTTTGGACACCCCACTCACACCCACACCCACACCCATACTTTAATGTTTGAGACAGACGAAGAACCGATTATTAACATCCGTAATTATGATTAAGGGTAAAAGCAGATAAAAAAAAGGTTCAATAACAGTAGTAAACACGTAAACTGAAGAAAACACGATAAATACCCTTACAAAAATGTCCTGTGGTATTCCTATGGTATTTCTGAATGTCCTGTGGTATTCATATGGTATTTCTTAATGTCCTGTGGTATTCCTATGGTATTTCTATGGTGCAATAAAATACCATAGAAGTACCATAGGAAAATACCACACAGGAAAAGGGTACCATAAGAATACCATACAGCAGTGCTGTGGTATTTGGCACAAATACCATATGTATGGTATTGCCGTATGGTTTTTTGGCACAAATACCATATGTATGGTATTTCTGTATGGTTTTTTGGCACAAATACCATATGTATGGTATTGCTGTATGGTTTTTTGACACAAATACCATATGTATGGTATTGCCTTATGGTTTTTTGGCACAAATACAATATGTATGGTATTGCTGTATGTTTTTTGGGCACAAATACCATATGTATGGTATTGCTGTATGGTTTTTTGGCACAAATACCATATGTATGGTATTGCTGTATGGTTTTTTGGCACAAATACCATATGTATGGTATTTCTGTATGTTTTTTTGGCAGAAATACGATATGTATGGTATTGCTGTATGGTTTTTTGGCAAAAGTACCATGTGTATGGTATTTCCGTATGGTTTTTTGGCACAAATACCATATGTATGGTATTGCTGTATGTTTTTTTTTTTACACAAATCCATATGGATGGTATTGCTGTATGCGTTTTGCCCACAAATACCATACGATGGTATTATTATGGTTTTGGCACAAAATACCAATATGTATGGTATTTCGTGTATGCGTTTTTTGGCAGCATAATATCCATATATGTAATGGTATTTCTGGTTAGGTTTGGCACAAATACACATATATATGGTAATTGCTGTATTGTTTTTTGCGACGAAATACCATATGCTATGTGTATTGCTTGTTATGGTTGCAGAAATTACCATGTATGTATGGTATTTCCGTATGTTTTTTGGCACAAATCACATATGTTTGGTATTCTGTATGTTTTTTATTTTTTACACATAATACCATAGTGTATGCGTATTTCTGTATGGTTTCTTTGGCACAAATACCATACGTATGGTAGTTGCTGTATTCGTTTGTTGGCACAAATACCATTATGTATGGTATATGCGTGTATTGGTTTTTTTTGCCACAATATACCATATATTGTATTGTCTGTATGTTTTTTGGCACCAAATCCGATATGAATTGGATATGTCTGTAATGCTTTTTTTACATCAAAATAGCCAAATATGTATGGAATTGCTGTATGGTTTATTTGCGCACAAATACCATATGATTTATGGCTATTGCTGTATGGTTATTTTGCACCAAATAACCATATGATATGCGTATGCTGTAGTGGTTATTTGGCACAAATCCATAGATGGTAATCGCTGTGTGGTTTTTTGGCAGATAGCGGTACCATTACAGCAGTACGCGTAGAGCAGCACATCACATATACCATACAGCAGTACCATACAGCAGTCAGCCACACATTCAAGTTACCACGACGTAACCATACAGCAGAATACCACTACAGTAGTACCTACAGACAGTACCATACAGACTGTACCAGTACAGCCAGTAGCATAGAGACACAATCATTACGAGTCAGTAATGTAGCTCTTAGATTAACATTGTTGAAACTTTAGCAAAATACAGGGCCTAAAATTTCTCAATAAGTTGAAATGACAGCCATGTCAGATGTTGACTTTCATGTTAGCTACCACACCAGAATTAATACCACACAGCAGTTACCATAACAGCAAGTACCATACAGTAGTACCATGAGCAAGTACCATAAACAGCAGTACCACACAGCAGTAACATACAGTAGTATTGTAGCTTTAGTTAGTTCAATTGTGAAACTTTAGGCAAAATTACAGGCGTTGACTTTCTCAATAAATGAAAATGACAGTCATGTCAGATATTTTTTTTTATTTTCCTGCTCAATTTTTTTTTTATGTAGAAAATTTCATGAACCGTTAAGGTCATGTGTCACAGTCATGTTGGGGTATAGTAAAAGGGTGGAGGCGTTACATTTTGGAGGAAAAAATGATCACATTTTTTCACATAGCATGAAAATGATGTACAACCATGAGTTGTGCAATAACTCACATTGTAGATAAATTATCAGGCTATTTGTCTGTGAAGTTTCAACTTTGTTATGCTCATGCTATGCTATGCTAATGCAAATATAATTTGAGTGGAGTAGAGTAAGGGGTGGAGGATCCTACGGTCGAGGCACGTGTTGAAGCATAGGGAATTCCCATTTTTGTTACTTTTTTTTTTATTCTTTGTTGCATTATATCTTTCCAGTCTATTGGTCTTATGGGTTGATTGATATATCATTCTCTTTGGAATTTATCTCTTTCTTAGACCAGATACAAAGTAGATTTTCTTTAACAGAACTTATTTAATCCAATAAATTAATCAATTTTTTAAAACCATACTTAATGCACCTATCCTCATAGAACAATGCATGGAGGCATCGAACAATTTCGACCATTGCCTGTGCAATCTTTCTATAACAATAATTGCTTGCTTTTCGCCATTTTCTATTTGCATCCATGTAGATACACAATCTAAGTGGAAAACCAAAAATTTTCTGCAATGCAACATTGTTACATTTCTTGCCAACAAACATTGTTGTTAATCCAAGTTCGGAAGATAGGATTTATGCCCTTTTTGCACTATTAAATTTCTCCTGTTGACACCTGTTAGCGTGGTTATGAAAACGTAATTTTGTTTTACACAGTTATATATTTTTAGAAGCATAGTGTCTTATTAAAAAATTCCAAAATGAATTCATTTCATTTCGTACAAAGATTAAGATATATTCTCAAGTACAAACTAGTGAACTTTTTTAAATCATTTTTCCCAGTAAACACTCTGTATGCTTTTATGAGACACCCTATACAGGCACCAAAAATATTGTTAATCATCTTCCTTACAATCCCCTGCTTTCAATAAATATTTAAACTTTTATACGTGTTTGACTTACCACTAATAAACTAGAGATGTTTGATTGTGACAATGTACATTTCTAAAATTTTTGTGCATGTACGCATTTTGCACCCCAACTCATGACATTTGTGCTAATCGCTTACACTCAACGGCACGCGGAATGGACAAATTATAAGCACTCGAACCGGAATAAGGCGGTCCTCAATATTTGTTACCCAAATTCGAAATAGAATGATCTATTTCACTTATTATACAGAAATAATGACTAATTTTAAGAATATAAAGTTGGAACAAAAAAAACATATTCCACAATACATTATATCGGACTTGAAGCATAGTTAATCGTTAAATAATTGTATTGTTATTTGTTTGTGGGCGCGAACGCGAGCTGTAACTTTTGCTTCATATAACATTAATCATTTTTCACTAGCTGATAATCACTACCCTTAAGAAAAATTACAATTCCGAAGCGCGAGTGAAAATCTCATTAATCAACGTTTTACAACAATAGATTATGTTTGTAATCCCCTTTCTGATATGGTCACTTTCTATAACTATACGGATCTGAAAACAAATATTTAAAGAAGTTTAAGTTTATTTCCATCACCATTGGACAAGTCGGCACAATGCAAAATCTATCCAAAATACTTAGAAAATAAAAACAAAATGTTGAAGCTTTAAAAATCAACGCGGGCACACGTCCCCCTGATTGCCGCCAATTTTGGAGGGGAATTAATTATACTACTAGATACACGTTTGCTAAACACAATACGAGAAGTACAATAATGAATTATATGGACCTACAGAAAGATCTATTAGCTTAATATTCGGAATTGTCTGGGGGTTTTTTTGCGCAAGCGACCAGCGCGAGCCGAAAAACTGCTTTACATTGATCGTGGACTTGTGTATAATTAGTTTACGCCACACTGTGCCTCTTTGCTCTATTATAGTGTATACATATAATTTATGTTAAGCTGCTTGAAAAGGTTCGAGGGTGGACGATCACTTCCCAAAAAGCAAACATACGAGGGGGGGGGGGCGAACTCGATCGTGCCCCCGTCCACCGGATCGCCGCCAGATACCGTAACCGTTTTGTGGTATTGCCAAAGGATATTTTTTCTAAGCCGATAGTTTCTTAAGGAATTGACTAAGTGGCTTTTTTGACCAAGTCGACTTGAATTAGACGAGAATGGGAATTAATTAGACCAAATGGTAACTTTGACAAACTGATTGAAGGCAAACATCCAACACGGATAGAAACCAAACGGGCATTAGTCAAAGTGGATTTATGTTAGTTACTGCTGAAGTTTGGTAGTCGTATGGTATATCCTTGTACTTCATGTGTACTATGGTAATTAGCTCATTTGCATACAATGTTTTTTGTATGCACAAATCAGTATTTTTGTGAAACTTACCTCATTAACTAGTAATTCACTGCATATTAATATTTTTTCTTTTAGGAAAATATATTTCCTAAACACAAAGTAAACATCAAGAGCGAATGTTTGACATTTGCATTATTATTAAGAAATATAGAAAATAACTAACTGTGACCCAAAATATTTTGGCTAGATAGCTGTATATATACCAGTTGTATGGCATCTTCGGTTGTTCTGCATGCAGTCCGCTGATAACGGCGTGTGGTATCCCTGTGTTAACGGCGAGTGTGTTCCCGGTCGTAACGGTATGTGCCGCTAATCGCTGCGTTATTACCATTGTGTCGGTATTGATGTGGACATACTTAGTAACTCCATGCTGGGGGGTACTATTTTTGCTGTATGGTACTGCTGTTTGGTACTTCTGTATGGTATTTGTGCCAGAATACCATAGGAAATCCTGTGGTATTTGTGCCAAAAAACCATAGGAAATCCTGTGGTATTGGTGCCAAAAAACCATAGGAAACCCTATGGTATTTTGGCTGTATGGTACTCCTGTATGGTATTTTATGTGGTATTTGTGCCAAAAAACAATAGGAAATCCTGTGGTATTTGTGCCAAAAAACCATAGGAAACCCTATGGTATTTTGGCTGTATGGCACTCCTGTATGGTATTTTATGTGGTATTTGTGCCAAAAAAAACATAGGAAATCCTGTGGTATTTGTGCCAAAAAACCATAGGAAACCCTATGGTATTTTGGCTATATGGTACTCCTGTATGGTATTTTATGTGGTATTTGTGCCAAAAACCATAGGAAATCCTGTGGTATTTGTGCCAAAAAACCATATGAAACCCTATGGTATTTTGGCTGTATGGTACTCCTGTATGGTATTTTATGTGGTATTTGTGCCAAAAAACCATAGGAAATCCTGTGGTATTTGTGCCAAAAAACCATAGGAAACCCTATGGTATTTTGGCTGTATGGTACTCCTGTATGGTATTTTATGTGGTATTTGTGCCAAAAAACCATAGGAAAATCCTGTGGTATTTTGTATGGTACCATTGTCTGGTACCACACGATATTTTTGTAAGGGTAATAATGTATAAGTGGGTGCAAGTGGGTGTGCGAAAGACGAAGAGAGTTAAAGTGGGTGTGTATGCATGGAATAGAAAAAGAAAGAAAGATATATTACAGATAGACAGAGAGAGAGAGAGAGAGAGAGAACGAGATGATTGTATATAGAGGGATGAAAGGGTTATACAGATACAAAATATAGAGAGCAAAGCTTTAAAAGAGAAGGGAGCAATCACTCCGAATCCATTTACTTAATTGGTGAAAGCTCTTGGTATTTCATCATGCTGCCTGAAAAGGTATTATGCAATCACGATTATACTCATTCATTCTTTCATGTGTCTTGTGTACTGTAACAATTAGATAACAAAATACATCAGACTCGGACAAGATCCCTTATTTGACAAGTTTCATGTAAATGTATTTGCTTTTAATTCATCGAGGTAGACCAATATCAATGTGTCTTGTCTAATTGTCCGCTATATTTGTCTAGACACTGAAACATGAAATGAAAATATTGAATTAGTAAACAGAGTCCGAGCAGGGACGGAAATTGTTGAATTAACATCCGGGTGCCGATTTATTTCTTGAGAGAAGTTAGCGACGGAAATGAAATCAATCTAGGCCTACTGGTTGTAATATTGGGATTTTTCTTCACGTAGGATTGCTACGTGAAAGAAAATGAAATGTATATAGACAACCAATTTGAAATGGTTGCTATCTCTCATAGGCAATTTATGAGGGAGAGATATGTATTTTACCTTAACAAATTTCAGGACGCGTCAACTTGTATTTGGGCGAGGTACATATACATTTAAAAAAATGGTGTTTAATAAAAAAAAAATAATAATAATAATAATAAAAAAAAAAAATCCGTCCCGATCCTCTCCCAGCATTATACCGAGCATTCAGTATGTTAAAAAAAGTAGAAATAAATACAATGGGTACGAAGGGAGGGGCTAGTTATTAAAAGACTTTAATATATATATATATATATATATATATATATATACTACATGCATCACGTTCATGAAGAAGTTGAAATGGAAGGGGAAAATATGTTTTACTATTCCCTGCTATGGGGTGTTTTTTTTGTTTTTTGTTTGTTTGTTTGTTTGTTTGTTTTTTTGCGAAGGAGAGGGGATTTAGGGGTATACGCTTTTAGCTTTAGAAGTTTTTATAATAGTTTCTGTTTTGCTTGTTTGCTTACATGATTACCCCATTCAGAAATCAAACCAATTACACTGGTGTTTCATACAATTTTCTGACACAGTCGCAATGAATAGGAAAACTCGTGTTTTCATAATACAATACTAGACAGCCCTAAATACGCTATATTGCCCCTTTTAGAATTGTATAAGCAATGAATGGACTAAAGACATAATGTCTCACTAAGGAATGTGTATATGTCTTTCCTTTCAGGAGTGAGGGCTACTTTTCTACATGAAAATCCATTCAATGTATAGTGCAGTGCATACAGCACTTTTCTACGTTTGGAAGTAAACTGAGGTGAAGCGGTTAAAATGATATACAGTATGTCCCACATAAAAGGAAACAGGATTTAGGCAGAAATTTGCTATCAAATTAGACATTTTTTTTTTCTTGATGACATAAATACATTTACATGAAAGTAAAGTCCCGCTTCTCTCTCATGCATAATCTGTTTATTTATATATTTTTTCCACGTAATTTTGACCAATCAACATGATCAATATATATATTTTTACTTGGCTGTAATTGATATTGACAAAATAAGAGATATATAAAGTCAACTAAATTAGATAAATATTAAACTTCTTTTGTTTGTAAATTACTTGTACATACACTAGATCTGGCTCAAACATACAAAAAGAAAATGTTTCAATTGTGTTTATATATTGATTGAAGATAACTTCAGAGCGGATATGCCAATTCAGAATGTAGTATCGCCTCATGTGACAGTTTACATAGCAATTTATCATTAATAACAATACCATCAATAGAAACGATAGAAAGTAAAAGCACCATTAAAGACTCTTGAAAAATTATTAACCACTTTCTAAAATTACATTTGATTGAAATCGACCATTAATGAAAACCAAATCTAATGGTGTGATAAGTATTCATGTGATAAAAAGTGGTAATCGCCTAATTTCCCTTTTTGTTTAGAATATTTCATTTTGTAATCGTCACCACGGCCATGATTTTAAATTAGGCACACACACACACACACACACACACACACACACACACACACACACACACACACCCTCAGAATAACACACACGCACACCTCGCATACTGTGAAGAACAAGGTACATGAACGTTTTCATTAAATAACAATAACTCTCAAAATTCTCGTTGACCGTTTTGTTAACCAGGGCAAAGTTTTCTCAATCGTTGGAATGGCCTATGTTCATCACAAACCCTTCTATGAATGGGAATTTTATTTTATTTTGCTTGATGAAAACTGTTAAAGTTTACCGACAAAGCTAAATCTTTTAGCATTAAAAATTTTGGGTTAAATTGAAATATTTAGATATTAAGCCTTCAATATCATGAATATTGAGGTTAAAATGTACAAATCAGGCTTTTTCGGTAAATTTCCCTTTTTGTAATATTCACATTTCCGAGCACAGATTGTCCTAAATAATATACAAAGTGCAATACCCTTTCCCAGGAACCTCCTAAATGATCTAAATTTTCAGCACATTCGTTAAATTAATTTTACATCAATTATTTAGAGAACGTCGTACGAGGATGGCGGCGTATCATGTACTTCATACAAATAGGTTGACGAGTATGTACACAATCCTGAGATAGATTCAATTCTTCAATAACTTTACTAATTAAGGGTTCTTTAGATAATGCCTTTCTACTTGCGAGGACTTCATTGCGTCTGCTTGTCTACCGTTTTAATAAGTTATGCAATCGTTTTGTTAGAGATTGTCTAATATGATTATCTGACCTATACGAAGGAGTCACGTATTCTAGGCAAATGACCAAAGAGAAAAAATTACATGAAATTACTACTTCCTTTAGATATAACCTTTGATATTCGGATTATATAAATGCGATAAAATGAGATAAATTAGATTTTACACAACATTTGCGAACATTCACTCCACGCACATTTTTCAATAATTAATGAATGAGAGAAAAAAAATCATATATCTATTTATTATCCTGTATTCATAATTGAGAGCTTTCGGTAACATCATAGGATAAGCTTTAAAATTGGCCAAACAAGCCATTTTTTTTTTAATCAAAGAGAGAGAGAGAGGGAGAGATAGAGAGAGAGATAGAGAAAGATAGAGAGAGAGAGAGAGAGAGAGAGAGAGAGAGAGAGAGAGAGAGGGGAATGAGATTAAATAATACGAAACAAAATTTGTTGGGGGTTCTTGACATCGCAAATGAGGTAAAATGAAAAATGAAAACGAAAAAAAAAAAGAAATGAAAAAAAGGGAGTCACTGATCTGAATGACAAAGGTTACTATGAAAAATCCATTTATACCGTGTATACAGTCTGTGTCAAATAAAATGGTACAAGTGGAAAACATTTTTTTATAGTATAAAGATTAATCACAACCAGGTATTGTTTGATATTTTTGTAAAGCAGAAAAATCAGACTTTCTTCTGCATTTTTTAAAATCAAATTTGGTGTTTTAGTTTTTGAGATATGACTAGTTTTCTACAATCTAGAAAAATCCATTTTTCGCACGCCGTCCCATGCCTTTGTGTATAGGTTTCGCATAATGGCCATTACATGCTCAATTTCGAGTTGTTCCTCGTCGCACAAAATTTAGCATAACTTTTGTTTTAAGAAAGCAAATTATACAGAACAAAGCGTATCAGCAGGAAAAATCTTTTGGCTTTATTTTGGTACCACATACACACATTATTTGAAAATATTTCACACCTAAATAAATTTTTTTCGACTGTAGGGGAGACCGGGTATGGACGTTACAAAATTCACATTTTGGGCCAGATAATTCTAATGAAAGAACTCACGCACTCCATATTGGGTCTGTAGTTAGCCTATTATGTTGGCTAAAACCTGAGGCATATAAAACTTGAAAACATGTAAACACTAATTAACTACAGCTTAATTAGTGAAGACATTTTTTTGTAACAACCTACCCCATATACGGGGTAGGTTGTTACACCATACGGGGTCAATTGTTACAGTATGTAAACATACGGGATAAGTTGACAATGTGTAAATCTCTTATACCATACTTTAATTTCAACTTTCCAGTTTCTTGACATCGTTAACAGTAGATCAAGTAGAGCTCTAGAATAGACAAAAGTAATAATAGAAAAATAAAAATATTAACACCTGAAAATTGAGACAAAATGTAATTTTACATATGTAATGTAATTGGGGTAAGTTGTTACATCAACATGGGGTAGGTTGTTGTAACAACCTACCCCATGGGTGATTTTACACACAGAAATCAACTGTAGCACAGTCATTAGGCAGAATTACAGGGCATGGCTAGGGGGTATATTAGTGACATACATGTACTATATTTACAATATCAGACTATCATCATGTGCCTTCAGTTGTAAGAGCTATTACAAATTTCAATTTTTGTCAAAAATTTACTTTGAACTATAAAAAATGGTTTTTGTTGATTTACTTTTTAATAAAACAACGGAGAAACCTCACGACCGGCAGTTCATCACAGCTATGTGTAGGCTGTATATAGATGCCAGTTAGCACATCCTCTCTTGTTCCATCTTAGCACACTGAGAACTGTAACAACTGACCCGTGTAACTTCCATACCCGGTCTCCCCTACCATTTTTTTTTACACAGACTGCACAACTGTCCTTTACTCATGAAGAGTTTCCCCAGCGCTTTAAAAAGTACAACAATACAGACAATAATTTAATGAATAAAACCATGTGTGGGCAATTTACAGTAATTAGAGTGTATATCGAAATAATAATATTAAAAGAATATATATATATATATATATATATATATATATATATATGTTTGGAGTGGAATATTTCAAAAGTATTATTAAAGACGAACGGGAATATGAGGTGTCTTGACAGGTGGTCTCATTGATACACAGGTTGAGGCTCTCTCTCTCTCTCTCTCTCTTTAACTCTCTCTCTATGCATTATATCCCTCCACCTCCCTCTCCTTTTTTGTCACCCCTCCTTATCATTAGCCCAATGGTCAAGGAACAGCTTACACTTGACCGCACAACAATCTTAATTGGCAGGGTTACAGCTATCTCAGTAACACCTGTAATCATTTTATTGATGGATATTTTTAATATCTTCAAATTAGGGAAATAAATGTATTTAATTACATTTTGACCATATGGTGACCAATTGTTACTCAAGGCTCTGTCCGTGTTACGCCATTTTGACGCCATGCAGACTGGTTTGGTGACGCCATTATATACCACCGAACGTTTCTTCTCCTTTCTATTCTCTTATGTTACGGAGATTTAATCTAAAAATTGCCTTTAAACTTGACCCCAAGTCTAAATCGTAATTTGGAGTATTTCGGCCACAGTTTGTCCTACATGAATATTAACCCGTAACAGAAAGTGAAATCTCGCAAATGGGAATCGTTCTGACCCGGCTTTGAAGCTGCAGTAATGGATGCAATATAAATTGGCTTTAGTTTGTAAAAAAGTCATATAACCATTTCTTTCCATGTGTAACAAATTCTCTTTGAACTGTTATTGCAAGTGTGGCAACTTATGCCTGTGTGAAATTATAGACGAACACACTTTATTGAAATATTCTTTTCACAGTCCATCTGTAGGTCTTTATTTTATTCCCTTTGCAACGCCAACACCGATTCATTACAACGTCTTGGTGTTTTCCAAACGAAACGTAATATAAATGGGTTTTGGAGCTAAGCTGTTATAGAATAGAAATGAATTTCAGTTCCCCATCCCCATAAACACACCAACAAATTAGATAAAAGAGTCTTTCTACTCTTATTGCACTCCCGTCTTCGTCTGCATGTACGTGTGATGATAAGAATAGGTCATGATAGAAGTAAAGTCTGATAACAAACGAATCTATGAAATGCCCGAAGTGGCGCCGAGCGTGTTAAAGCGCATCATGTTCTTCATACAATCAAAATGAAATTTGGTGAAATGATTTTTTTTTCTCCTTTTATTTTGCCAAGGAGCGAATGGATGTGTATGGATTGCCCAAATGCCGTTGGCATTGGCATTTGACTTCCAGAGTGTTTTTAAATCAACTTTGCCAGAGTGAAGCTTGCTGTAGGTGGTAGACTAGGTTTATTTTCATAAAATGGTTGATATATCAGGTTGAATGTGGCTCAGTACCACTTATATCCAATAAAAATAAGTTATTAGCATCAGAAGCAAGATGGAATGGCAATCTAATACATGTGATGCACAGCTAAAATATCATACAAATGGTCTGAATTTTGTTTTAAGT
>CALNVZ010000218.1:17459707-17571709 GCA_940671915.1 Paracentrotus lividus
CTATTTTGAGAGCAAAATTGGCCATATTGTACAGGAATTTGATCTGATTAGGATTTCGAATTGACACAAGTGACAGGACTTTTTCCCCCCCTTTGCAGTAAGTTATTCCTATTTTTGAAAAAAAAAGACTCCTAGCGTACTTATTCAAGTTGATCATTTCTTTGAAAAGGTAGTTGCTCGCCATAATCAAGAAAACAAAGTGAAAAAACTGTGCAAAATACAAAATGTCTATGGCAGCGTTTGATTTGCGTAGAGTGATAGCGCCCTCTTCCTCTTAAGTTTACAACTAGAATTGATATGACTATAAAACATCTTAATATCTGTCAAATGTAGTCTATGATGTTCAAATAGAGCAGAATAACATTGCTTATACATCTCTCATTTCCCCTATTGTGCCATTTTATATTCTAAGGAGTTCTTTTAAAAATCTTGACAAGACTAAGAGTTCGATTGCATTTGTGCTTTATAGAGCAGTTCGCTTTGGATAGGAAGGTGTTGACGTGTATGATTAGCGGGGGATCAGCGAATTAATAAATACGATTAGGTGAGTGTGTTGATATAATAAATGAAGTTGGTGTCAGCTTCTGTTTTAGTCCAGTCCAGTTTAACTTTGATTGATTATAATCGCTGCAGCCGGAATGCTTTCGCGACTTGAAGTTCAGAAGTTAGCTGGAAAACAGGGAAGATAACTCCACAACGGTTTACAACTAAGTGTGGTGTTTAATATTTTGGCAGATTCTGTTTTCTCTACTTAAAACGAAGGGTGTCGGATAAAGAATTCTTCTCATACCAACTGGGTAATTCTAGATTGGAATTGAATGAACCTAGTCGAATGAAAATTTTAAGGACGGAGCAATATGGAATATGTAAAATATACATGAAAATGAGCATGGTAAATGTATTTTCTTTTATTTCGGAATGAGGTAGCTGTTTAGTGTCTCTTATTGTGAGAATTAAAATTAATGTCCATTTGTTTGAGAGAAGAGTTTGGATTATGCAACATGACATGTCATGTTAAACATATCATGAAACAACTCATTTTTTAAAAGATACATATCAAGGTTTATAGTTTGGAAAAGAAAGAAAGTGCGCACATAAGAGGAGGATTGTAGAGGAGAGACTACAGATAACTCTCACAGATACATGTACTTAGCACGTTACATCAATGTTACAGTTAGATGGCAAATGGTTTTGATAAAGATATTCATGTTTCCATACAGGAATTTTAAAAATGTATTTACAAAAAGAACATGGAACAAACCACTTTCCTCCTCCAACTCTCTCTGGATATATCAAATAACTTCGGAAGTTTATACCTTTCAAATCGAATTTCAAATTGATTTTTCATCTGACACGGCCTCTGAACCAGGTAAGCATAGGATTTAGAAAAAATAAATTCACAATCTAATACTTCGTACTACCACACACATGTACTCAGAAAAAGAAACCCATTCAGATTCGCACTTTTTATGACAAGGCCTTAATAACCGTTGCATCGCTTTTTTTTAAATCTCATCACTGTTCCACGGTTATTGGCTTTTTTCTCACCCTCGCAAGGAGTTATGAGTATTGACTTTACTTCTTTTTCTTCGATGGGCACTAGGCAGTATCGCCTCCACTGACCGATGGGAATGGTGTGACTCCTTGTGATGATTTTCATATTAAGTAGATAGAAAAAGGTGATAAATATAGTACAATGCACGCACACACTCACGCACACTCCCACTCGCGCACACACACCCACCCCGTAGGAATATACATTATAACAAAGGTTGAAGCACGGCATGATATATTTTTGTTTGCCCTCGCATTTTGTGAACATAATATTATCAATGATCATTATAACATTATAACGATCATTAGATCGGGGTAATAATATACTGTAAAGCGCTTTGAGCCAATATGGGAAAAGCGCATTAAAAATAATGGGTATTATTATTATTATTATTATTATTATTATAACGTCGCTTGCTTTGAAAGATAATTACATCTATGTATAATAAAATAAAGAGAATAATTGAAGGAATTCGTTTGATAACATTTTAATTATAATAATGTTATCACAAGCCGCGAGGCCTTATGCCTTTGCTTAAGACAATCTACATTGGGATAATGGAAATATGCGCAAGAGTAATTTGCTGGTCATAAGCACACCCATGTTTATTTTTTTTCTAAGGGAAATGTAAATATAAATGTCTTTAAACGTAAAGGAATTTTGACGCCGTTGGGATGTTAAATAGACAATTAATTTATTCATTAATTGTCTATAAATGTCTTTATAAACCAAAACACACATATTTCATGTATTTGTATACATTTCATGAGCAACAACACATATTTGTAAAGCAGTTTTTATAACTGAACCGGACTACCCTCCACCGTGTTTTTGTATCACTTGTATTAAATAAAACATGAATAAATAAGTAAAATAAATAAATAAATAATTTAGAACAAAAAAAGAAAAAAGGAAAAAAAAAAGTTCAGAATAAAAAAAGCAACATTTTCATTTGTAATTTGTAGATGCCTTAGCATAATCTTGTTTGGAAAGAATGTCACGCGGAGAGAGAGAGAGAGATATCGTGGGAGAGAAACATAATCAGAGAGAGAGAGAGAGAGAGAGAGAGAGAGAGTCGATGGCATAATGCACTATACATGAAAGTGATAAAAGGCTCGTTAGTTTGAAAGGCAAAACATTAATTCCATTACGCGTTGACATCAATCATGCTGAGCCTTTCTAAACCATTAATTCACAATACCACCCACCACAATCATGTCCAATTGAATATTAAACAGCATTGCCCCTTTGAACACCGGCGACCTTTCTGTTGTAATGCTGAAAAGAGAGAGAGAGAGAGAGAGAGAGAGAGAGAAAACCCACGCAAAATTATCTCTTGCACAATGTGTTGCTCTGAGTCCTTGCCATTTGCAACATAAATAGCCCCTTATTTTCATTTGCTATTTTTGTTTAGACTGGTTTACAAGATTAATTCGTTAGATTATGACATATCTTCTGATATAGCATTGACAAAAAAAATGTAATCATCGACGTAATATTGAACTCTATTCAAAAGATTTAAATTAAAAAAGTTAAGTCGACCCTCATATTTACTTGGTTCTGATGTTTTAATGAATATAGGTTTTAATTTCCATGACGTTATTTTCTACTCTCCAATGAATTGTGTGGGCTTACTCTAAACTGCATAAAACGCCATTGAAAAAAAAAAAAAAAAAAAACACAACAACAACAACAAACAAACAAACAAAAGAAAAAGAAAAAAGAAAACGAAAACACACAACAAACAACAGCAATCAAATGATATATATTCTTATAGGAATTAGCAATTCATTGAATTTGCAATACACAGGACTGAATGAAGAGCACCTAGCATGTGACATAAATAATGTAAAGTTTTTATGTATAAAGTCTGTGTCAAATAAAATGGTACAATTGGAAACCAAGATTGATCACAGCCTGGTATTGTTTGGTATTTTCATAAAGCAGGAAAACAGACTTTCTTCTACAATTTTTTCATCACATTTGGTGTTGTAATTTGTGAGATATGACTAGTTTTCTACAATCAGAAAAAATCTACTTTTCGCACACCGTCCATGCCTTTGTTTAGGTTTGGCATAATGGCCATGAATTCAGCACTCAAGAACAATAAAAGTGCGTAATTTAGATTTGTTCCTCGTCGCACAAAATTTAGCATAACTTTTGTTTTATGAAAGCAAATTATACAGAATAAAGCGCATCAGCAAAATTAAAGCCAAAAATCTTTTGGCTTTAATTTGGTACCACATACACACATTATTTGAAAAGATTTCACATTAAATTATTTTTTCCCGACTGTACCATTTTTTTTTTTACACAGACTGTATACTTTTAATCCGTCCGATTTTTTTCAAACATTCTGATTATTCTTCGCATGCTTTTATCAAAAAAAAAAAAAAAAAAAAATACTGGATTTCTGGATTGATTTCCTTTAAATTCTCTGTTTTCCCCTCAAAGTGTAATGTTGACGTTTTAATCCTATATAGAGTGGCGTGCCCTCTTCTCGCTCTGTTTAACTCTAATTAAACGGCGTGCTTAATTAGGCGATACCGGATCCAAGGTCACACGACCTGGGAGCCGATGTTGTGAATGATTCAATTTGACGTGGCGATAACTACAGGTGCAGATGCGTAAAATATAGAGCAAAGAAGTAGAGTGACGGTGCTAAAATATAAATTAAAGAAGAGATTAATTACTCACTCCACCAATATTTGTTTTATTTATTTATTTTTTATTTTTCATTCATTTTTTTTCTCGATTTGTCAATCTTATCTTGGGTTTATTTCTCTCATTTTAATTAGCTTTTCAATTTGTCTGTGCTTTTTCTATTCATACTTTTCTCTGAAAATGTCACCATTTTATATTTTCTCTGAATTCATCAGTGTAACTCAGTTAAACATTAAACTTAATATTTCTTTCTCGTACTCCCCACTGATGATATTTTGAATACATTATTATGCCATGTAAAAGATATATAAACTTTTAATATGCGTACACAGCATTCTTTTGTTTCTTAATAGGAAATGGCTTTTCAAATCGCCTTCATCGTGTGCCAACCGGAAGGACACGAAATTATTATTTTGAAGTCCTTCATTAGGGTTATTAAATATCTTTTAGTTTATAAAACCTTGTCTTTTCAGTGACATCTCTATAGCTTCAAATGTGACGAAATTGTGTCTATTACTTTTTTGTCTGCTTTAGAGCATTAATATCGTTCACCCACTCAATTAATAAAGCTAATGTCCTTTTGCTCCCCAACGGACTATAATTTATTGAGAGGTGTTAATAAATCCCCCCTTAACACCTAGAGCACGATGTTGTCAATACACTATGTCAATCCCAATGCTTTACCTAGCAACCACATTAATGCCTTAACCGTGAGAAAGGTGACACCGTATGTAACCATCGTACTTTTAACCACAAAGCACACAGCAATCACAAAAGCTCCCCTGGGCCGAGTCGATCACACGTAATAAAATGTTATTGGTCGGAATCAATTTACCGCCTGAATTCAATTTTGGCGCGAAGGGGGGAAATTGCCGTCTGACGTGAAATACTACCACTCATTTAACTCTTGCAAATTTCATTAGGCCCCTGGTAAAATCAGCAGATCTGCCCCATAGCACCTGGGGCGGCAAATGAAATATGACAAAGCAAGTAGCTCCTTTTTAAGTTTTTTTTTCATATTTCTCTCTCGTTTTCTTTTTTCCCTTCATATTCTAGGTCAGTTGTTAAACTATCTATTCCTGTCCTTGGAACATTTTCTGTCCCTATACTTCACTCATCTTTGATAACGTATTGCTTTATCCCTATTCCGTTTGTTTCTGCGACATAATCACGGTCAATCACGTTATCGCTGGTTGGTTACTGTATATCATGTTGAGTTATAATAACAGACTGCTTAAAAATACTATACAAAAGGTTCTTTCTAATCTTATGAATATTGAATTTCTTTTTTTTTTACCATCGGTATTTTTAAAATCTGTGTGGGTTATTGACTGCTTAGGATAATATTACCTGTTACATGTCCTTTGACTGTCGGGGCTTTCGCATGGGTATCAGCAAAGACATGGCTTCCTCCTCTTGAGGTGATCTGTCAGTATCTGCCGTGCCTGTTTGTGGATATTGTCTTCACACTTATTTCTCCGTCAATTTCGTCTACGGCTCCCTGTTAAAGGCTAGCGCCCACCTTACGACTCTCTGTCGCACGACTGACCGACTTTGGATTCGAAACGAAACAGCGCGTGCAAAATATACGGACTTCGTTATTTCAGACCCAAAGTCAGTCAGTCTTGCGACCAAATGTCCTTAGATTTGCGGTGGCCTGAACTGTCCTTTATTAGATTGTATAAAAATGCTGCTTTTTGTCTTAAATTAAGTATTGATAAATGAGAAATGCATTTCCTTTTTACAAGATCAAATAATTAAATTTCTGGTTTGAACGATGATATCTTAGGTAGATGTGAATACAGTCAAACCTGTCTTTTAAAGGGAAACGATCTGGAAATTTGGGACGTAGAGGATGCTATGCATTTTTTATTCGATTTTCATACACGTTGACATACAATTTGGTTCATTAACATAAAGGCAGCGGAATCGCCGATTTGTTAAGCCTACGTACGCGCGTTGAGAACAAACACAGCATAATAAGAGCGTTCTTCTGCGAACTCCATGATCGCACACCTTTAAGGTTACCATAGATAATTTACCACTATATAGGTCCTACAGTAAACGTTTCTTTGCAGATGTGTTTATACACAGGGGTCCTTTTAAGAGGTGTTGCATCTTAGACAAGATGGACAAGACATGTCATCTTTAATAAATATTTTTGTCATTGAATTATCACATTACAGTCGTATAAAATCATATAAAAATGTATATCGTTTTACCTTATCCATATTGATGATATAATTCTTTGGATACCCACTCCAGAACATAAGTGCTGTGAAGGTAGGGAGGTGAGGCGTATTGTGAGAAGTGTCATAAAGTGCAGACGGGTGGTGTGTGGACAAACCACTTATCAATTTCCAGTAAATATGCTTATGTCTAGTTCATGTTGTAATGTCATGTAGAGATTTGATCCGAAGATCCCAAAGGTGTATACTAAAAACGACATGCCAGATTTCATGCTATTTCGGCTATTCTCATTTCGATGTATAGAATTCTATACTATCATGCACGTGAATAATGATGAATCTGTTTGTATTATCACCGACCTAATTTATTTGAAAAGTATCCTTTCAGTTCCGAAACAGAAATCGATTTGCCCGCTCCGTTTTTACTTCACATCTTCGACTGTCAGACACAGTTAGCAGCACCTTAAAACCTTAGCATAATTATAATATCCAAATTTCAGAAGAAAGAAGAAAATAGAGAAAGGGAGGAGCATAAGTAATATGAATAACGATAAAGCTGTTTTATATGTAAATAATAGACTCCATGGATTGGGTATGATTTTACTGGGTCGAACACAGGAGAATATTTAAAAATGTAGTTTTTTTTTCTCCTGGAACATGTTCTTTAATGACATCCAAGAAGTATCTCCATAAACTCGTAGTAACGATGCCTGGAGCTTTGTTCAAATCCAATTTCATCTTTCCAATATCAGAGATTTAAAACTAATCCTGGCTTGAATGCGATGTATTTCTAGCTAAACTAGCAGCAAAAAGTGTTTTGAGGGATAAAGAATTTATTTTCTGAGATCCCATTCTTTTTGTCGCTCCCTAAAGAGTAATGCTGTTCAGCATCCATAAAGCAAATGCTTTATACTTCCGAGGTATTTGATAATTAGTCAGTTGTTTACTTCCAAAGTGCACAATTAAGTTATTTTACAGAACATGAAAATTAGCATATGGCTGTAAATAGATAAGAGGAGGGTTACTGTAAAAACATGTTTCTTAGATAACTTAGGGGAAAAAAACCCTTTAGGTCTATCCCTCAAATAACAACCCAAACAAAATAGAAATAAACTAGGTAAACGCTATTATGTGATAGATTTAACATTTTTATAAGAATCAAACTAATTCACGAAAGACTTTTTCTTCCATTACTTATACAATTTTTTAATTATAATTATTAAACACATTTTCATTAATCATGTTGATTATGATATTAAACTTCAATTTAAACGTTGCTATAATATGAAACAATTTCATCTATTGAGCTGTTAATGTACATCTTTAATCAAAATGATTTATAAATGTATAAGAAAGATCAATACTGACGCTTAATTTCCTCACTTACCCTAACTGACCGGCTATTCCAATACAATTAACGGTAATGGACAGTGTAATTGGATGTAAAGTTCAATTGAGGGTAATACGGTTTAATCCACTCTCTATTTTGATGAGGTCAGTCAATTGATTCGGTAGATTGCAGATGGAAGATTGCTTGATAAAATTGTCTTGATCTAGTGACGACTAAAGGCTCTAAAAGAGTAAATCTATGGATTGAATTTGATATACTACTCTTGATGTAACGTTTCCAGGTTGTGTAGATAAGGGATAAGGTGCTCTTCTATAGTGATTTTAAGTTGGAGGTAAAATTTATTTCATTAGCTTCAAATTTGGCATCATTTTGATGTTATAATACATACGCCACTTCTGTTATCTCTTTTAGGTAATGAAAACAACTAAACTATCGGGTTTCATTATCTAAGTGGATGAAATCTTCCCTAGCGAGCTGCATGAAGAGCAATGGTAACCATATTGATATCAAACTAGATTATAAACGAAGAGTGAAACTGACTATGTATGATATGAAATAATGAGCATATAAAATGGGATTCCAGCGGGACTCGAACCTGAGACCTTCTGTTTACTATACACGGGCTCTACCGACTGAGCTATGGCAAATCCCTACATTAATGTTTGTCCCAGAGAACCCCTAAGCGTTTAGAAATTAGACTAAACGGAACTGCTGGACAAGGCTCAGCGAGAAGTTCATGGTAAAACCATGCCATTGTAGGGAACATTAACATGAAGCAACTCTACATCTTGTGCTATTCGGTTGAAGAACATATTTTATTTATCGCTACGACATGTGATACACCATTCGGAACTCTTATTTCATTAACAATGTATACCGTCCACTGTCATTGTACAATGAGGCCGGTTCAAATGGTCTTGAAGGTGCAAACTTCATGCAATTCTTTATTCAAGTCTTCAGGTAAAACATACATGTAGGCCTAAGTACATTCCTTGGGTTAAGGGGATAATATTTCCTTTATTTATTCTGAATTCTTCAGCATGTTTTCGAGGGCTGTAGATATACAGTATACAAATAAATGAAAGTGTTTTCAGCGACATAATCACCGTGTACGGTGTTTAATATAACTTTCAGATTATCATATTAAACCAGTTAACCATACATTCAATTTTATGAATGTATGATATCTCTAAATTATGCACTGTGTCAAGTCTTTCTCTTTGTAATTATTCCAATTTCATGTATATTCTACAGTATATTAACCATTGGTAGATTGCACAACTTTTTATTCAGTGAGATTCATGGAAAATCTTTGGGGTTCCGGTTAGTTTAGGTTCATCAGATTAACTCTGAAAACACAGTCAAAATGTCCTGTACTTTATCACTGCAATCTCTTATTTTGTAGAATCTTCTTTCAAAATCAAGCAGGGTTGTCATTTAATGATTTTGAGTTAAATCCTTATGACTCCAAAGTGGTGATGAGCATTATAAAATGCTATGATGAATATTATCTGGAACTAATGACAGGAAATTAATATCTACGTCATTTGTGATAGGAAACCATCACATTTTACTGCATTCATGTGATAATTAACCCTATAAAATTAAATCCCCTGAGATGAGTACGCCAACGCATCAATTGGGAATTTTCGAGAAAGTTTGATCATTTAGTTTTCCAGGTATCATCTCTCTTAAATCCAGAGTAGCCTATAACGGTGGATAATGGATAAAGTAGTTACAAGCTTTACAAAAGAGTCAATCTTTCTCCTCCATATTGTAAATGAGGAAAGGAATTTTATTAAGATCTTAACGACAGAATGTCCTTTTTCGAAGAAAATATGATATTTATGGGACAAAACCTAACCGAGTTTATTCAGTGAGATTCATGGAAATTTTCGATAATCAAAAGAAAATGTACAAAAGTAACCCTAGACTTTGCCTTACATGCATTCATGATTAAACTTGTTGGATTTGCCTTTATGATAGCAAGCCCAGATGCACTTTTGAGTTTATCACATGTAATCCTTCTTGAACATGCATGTAATATCGCCTTTTTATCCCCTTTTTATTTCCGTATTGATAAACATGTGCCCTGGGATATCATATGAGAATATGCGGCTCTGGTTAAGATTATGTCTGATGTAAATGAGATGATGTTATCCAATTTGCGCGGGAGTTAAAATGATCAAGACGGTATTTGCCGCTCTAATTCACGCCTTTTTTCTCATACCGAAAACTGCAATGCGAAAACTTGCTGGGCGTCATGTGCCACTTACGTGTTTCGCACACCTATACCGGGCTAAGAGACCAAATGGGGAGGGTTGGGGTGTGGGTGAGTGTGTGTGGGGTCATTAGCTTGTCAGAGTTTTCTCTTTAATAATTTGGTACATCTCGTTAGTTTGAAGGTTCGTTGGTCCAAAGGTCGTTAGTCCGAAGGTTTTTGTAATCCGAAT
The DNA here is from genome assembly GCA_940671915.1 of Paracentrotus lividus. NCBI lineage: Eukaryota > Metazoa > Echinodermata > Echinoidea > Camarodonta > Echinidae > Paracentrotus > Paracentrotus lividus. The sequence goes on from CALNVZ010000218.1 coordinate 17,469,920, forward strand.
GTTCGTTTTTGCGAAAGGAAAAAAAAAAAAAAAAAAAAAAATGCTGAATAGTTAGTCTGAAAATTAAATAAGCTTCATTATTCCTCAATAAGGATGTATGTTAATCCGAACATGAAAAAAATGTCCCTTTATTTAACGAAAGAGCCACAAGATTGGAACTTATTTTATTTTTATTTTTTTTTACGTTCAGGTGTAACTTGGGATTAAGTCCGTATTCATTTCTAACAAGATCATATACGTGTATGGTTCTATTTTCGTTTCCTGAACCAGTGTACACCTTTCTTGGGACATATACAAGATTAAAATGAAATGGATGCACGTGGCATGTAAAGTGCATCGAATGTCTGGCGTCAAGGATTTTTTTAAATTCCACTTGAACCATTTTCTCTCGGCTCAATTAGATAAAACATATTTGAAACTTCCTCGGAGATTATTATCTGTGTTTGTATACAGGATCAACAGTATGCCTAGGGTACATGCCACTGGGTACATGGGGCATTCATGTATCTCATGCCGATACTTAATTCTCCACCCAAAGGCCCTATCGTTTAAAAGGGGGATTTTTAAGAGTTCTAACTTTGTGTGTAATGTTTGACATAATATTTGAATTATGCATTCAAAATTTGTCATAACCTCATACAAGAAGTAAGTTTGGGTTGAATGATAAATAAAAAACGAAAAACATTTTTGTTCAATGATCCATAGCATTTCAAGTGGAAGCTTCAACAGCAAATCAAAATCAGAATTATTAAATAATTACATTTAAAAGATTAAAATGGATAATTCCGAATTTGCAATAAATCGTGATATTACAGAATAATTTTTTTTTATTGTTAATTTGTAACATGGATACGGGTGCAACATCAGCTTTATGGGAGAAAAAAATCTTTGGAGCTTAGCGTGGTCTTTAAACAGACGTCCATTATATTGTTACCTCCTTTGAAATGTGGATAGTGACATCATAATTGAGAGAGAGAGAGAGAGAGAGAGAGAGAGAGAGAGAGAGAGAGCACGGTCGGAAAGAGCAAAAGACAGCAAGTGCTACTGTGTCCCCCTAACACCAGCCTCCCATACCACACCGCAGACTACATAACATCACACCAGGGGGTTTAGGCCACAGTCAGACGACAGAACTTACTCCGTAAAAGACGCCAACTCACCATTCTTCGCCTTGAAATATTTTGTTATATCGAGATAGTGTTTCACCAAGTCGTCGGTGTGACTGAACCACTCAGCACGCGCCACGCTCGAACATGCATTGTGTCACGTGATCAATTCAATATTCCATCCTCGGTATGGGTATGGAAATGAACATAATAGACATGAACTTGGTTACGGTCATCGCACTTTGATGACAGCACCACACGTTTCTCTCTTGTCACTGAATCAAGAAGCCAATACATCTCTAGTCTCCTATTCATACATATATTCAATATTTCTTTTCCCTAATAAAGCCGTTGGCATTCCTCTACCATGTCTATATCATTATTGTGCATGGTATCAGAGGAGTAATGTGCGCGCGTACAACACTTTCATACACATTCTGGCGCCGTATATTAAAAGGAAATGCATACCAATATGTGTATTTGTATACATGTATAAACGTCTTTGGTATTAAGATGTTAATGGCTAGATAAAATTTCATCGTAGTCATTATTCTTAAGAACATCTAAGAACTTTGCATGCAAAAAAAAAAAAAAAAAAAATCACATTAACAATTATTCGATATTCTAACACGTCCAATTTGATAAAAACTCATTTTGAAATATTGTGTTATACAGAATATCCTTTACAAGACCCAACCGACCAATCTTTTTATTTAAGAAAAAAAAAAAAGAAAAAAAAAACACCACCACATTACGCTAAAATTAAACAATGGGTGTTTCTTTTGGAGGCGGGTTTCATTCGTGTGTGTGTGTGTGTGTGTGTGTGTGTGTGTATATGTGTGTGCTTTAGCCCCCAGTTATACAACTTGTTCAATAGACATCCACCCTATTACACTTGATTACCCGTAGGTTATTTAATTTTAAAAGCCATATTACCATAAATCCGAAATCAGAGGTAATCAGTGTCAAAACTTTTATCTAAGTATGCTTTATGTTCGTTTCGTGTTGTATACCCACCATTTGGGATTGGAAATTACACTGTGAAATGGCGTTGACGCTGAAGAAAATGTACGCACATGAACCTTTAAGTTGAGACTACAACGTAGATGACAGTTGCTTGAAACAACTCTTCAGAATTAGAAAATTAGGTCAACCTATATACTCAAGAAATTGCTCTTCCCTTCATCGGCCATAACTCTCTTATATTAGGTAGGTGTGAAGTGATTGTTAGATGGAGAGTAATTGGTCGCTGCGGGTTAGACGCACTCTGACCGTTCATGTCTCTTTCAAATAGGCTCTGGTCACACAAGAGCAGCCGATTCGAAACGACCACTTAGCCATTGACAGAAATATAATATTTTAGACGGCGTTGGGTCGGTTTGGAGCTGGAGTCACAGGGGCGATCTACGGTTTTCCAAGGGGGGGGGGGGGTTGAGGGATGAAAAAAATCTTGCGAGCGGAGCGAGCAAACGAGCGCGGAGCGCGAGTTTAGACAATCCCGATTTATAGGCCTATACTGACCTAAAACGAGGAATTATTTAAACAATTTTTAGAGTTTGAGTTATTTTGTGCATTTGATGATAGGCAGCGAGCGCGAAGCGCGAGCCGAAAATTTTGGGTTATAAAAGATATATGGAATAATAAAGGGGCACTTTTTAGTATTAATTATTTCAAAAGATAATTGTGTATTGTAGACCCTATAAAGTATCTGCGAGCGCGAAGCGCGAGCTGAAAATTTTGAGCTCAAAATTGAAGTTATTGTGCATTATGATTTAGTATCAGCGAGCGCGAAGCGCGAGCCAAAAAAATGGGTTTTAAAAGATATATGGATTAATAAACAGGCACTTTCTAGATACTTCTATTTGTTCGCCCACCCTTCCTCCCTCCCCCCAAAAAAAGAAATAATAATAATAATGATGATGATAATGATAAATAAAATAAATACATAAATAAATAAATAAAATTACAAGTTAAAAAAAAAATAAGATTAAAAAAAAAAAAAAAATGTCCCGGATTTTTTTTTTTTTTTTTGGGGGGGGGGTATTGATTACTGCACTACTCGGTGATCCCTGTGAACGTCTATGAGTTAAGATTGCTGCATCCAACTAGACTAGATGAGGAACATGATTAGGATAGCACTGGAGGGGGGGGGTGTGACCATATATGATATTGTCCAACGCTGTGCTGAGACAGGATGCTTCTTTAGGGACATATATGTAGTCTGGACATTATGATGGCATTTTCTCATGCACATAATTTTTTTACTAGGCAGCCCGCCCTGCCTTCTCCTTTCTTCTTTTTCTTCCTTTCCTCCCTTTGTTTCTCTCTCCTCTTTCCTTTCTTCTCCCTTTCTGCCTCCTTTTTTTTTTTTTTTTTTGCATCCCAAGGGGGGGTTTGAACCCCCAAAACCCCCCCTTAGATCCGCCACTGAGTCACCGAGAATTGAGGCTCTGATGAGACGAAGAAGATGCAGTAAGTACGTTTTATTTGAGTCATTTGTTATACCGTATATGGAAGAAAGGAAAAGAGAAAGACAACATATTCATACCTTGTAGGCCTATCAAAAAGTGATGTGATCAGATGTTGATCTCTACTCGGGGGTTGAGCATACCGGTGGGCAAACTTTTTCCTACCCCTGTTTTCCAGGCAACAAAAATGAAACAATACATTATAAATCCATCATAACCTATGGTGCGCATGCGCCAGTACCGAAAAAAGTGGTAGGAATAGACATTCCTCCGGTGGGATATTTGGATTGATAACAAGATGCAAATTTCTTTAGTATGTGGTATTTATTTGTAATGCTAGATATTTGAATGAATTAGAATGGAAATTGTACGATTTTATTTTCATTGTGCTACTTACAAGTATAATTCCATTGTTCTACTTACACAATATGTTTGTCTTTGTGAAAATTTTCTTTTGTGTGTTATGCAAACTCTCAAGGAAATCTGCCCTCGTTCTTTACCCTCGAGGGTTTTAATTGGTCATATCATGCTCGCTAGGTATCGGGGGTGACGCACTTTCAAATACGCAACAGGATGATCTAGTTTAATATTATTTTTCTAGAAGAACATCTGATCCAATGAGAGCAATTATGCGTTCCTTCGGGGACTGCCAACTGCTGTCTGGAACAGTCTCACGCCTAATTAGCAACACGTTGCGAAACAGTGAATTTCATGAAATTCAAGAAAACATTCATGTTTTTATAAAGACATTTATGTTCTTAATGTGATAAAGTTTCTTGAAACGACGAAAAGTAAATTGAATGTATACGAATAGGCCTAATATCAAACAAAAATTCAAAGAGTGTAAGGAATGTAAGAGAAACAGGAAAGGAGACTCTAGTTAACTAGTTACTAACTAGTTAACTAGTTAAACTGACAAGATTGGTAGTAAGGTGAGTGAAACTAATATTTGACTACATGGAGTCTCGTCAGAGATAACTGTTCTAGTCAAACACGATTATAAAACTAAACAGTAAAGAAATTATTTAAAACATAGTAAAGAGAGAGAGAAAGAGAGAGAGAGAGAGAGAGAGAGAGAGAGAGAGAGAGAGAGAGTGATATAGAATAATGGTTACATCCATCTAATCCTTTTGTTCAGCCAATTTTAACTTATTCTCTTTTAAGAGTGGACTGTCAAATTAAGCATATTGTGTTTGATTTCGATACAATTTAAGTCATTCAAATTTAGAATTTTTTTATTCATGTTTTTACCTCACACTTTACATGTCATATTTTTCTAAAGATTATAATTAATTCATATCTACCATTATATGAACTCTGTGGCTTTTGTTAGTTAACATTTTCTTGTTAAAATTAGAATTTTAAATGGTAACAGACACATACTCTCTTATTCTATTTAAATGCAATATTTGTTTTCTGGGAACATGTTAATTTTATGAAATGCATTGTATTTAGGAAATTGAAAACAATTCGAATGAATAATTGCATCCCCATACAAAATGCCATTTTTATTATGATGAAAAAGCTTTTGTTACAATAGGTTCATCGTGAACCGGGAATCTTTCTCATCACGAGTGATCTCGGTATAATAATGGAATGGAAATATTCAAGTTACTTCATTTGTTGTTGTACTTTATGTATCGCTTGAAATCTGCAGTAGATATCAAACTAATGATGGAGTCTTGAGGGAAAGGAACTGAAACATAGTGTTTTGGAGAGAAAATTATTATTTTTTTATTGATTGTTCGTATGAAATAGGGATAATAATCCCCTCATCTGACTTAGACAAAACGATATATCTACACATGTATCTATACGATTTCATTTAATTATAACTTTTTCTATTTGATGTATATTGCGTGTGAATTAGAAAAGATATATTAAGTACAATATGAATTAACTAAGTTTAGTTCGATATATTAAGATCTAGAAAGTGCAATAAGAATTAAACGTATTTATTTCGATTGATATTTGACTCGAATTATTCTTAACAATGTTGTTCTACTAGATAACATTTCGTAATCCAAAATTTGATAAACAACAATCCACTTTAAATTTTGATGAAATATATTTGATTAATTTTATTATTTTATTTCATTTCATTTTTGCTCCTATCAAGTAATAACATTAAAAAAAAAAATATATATATATATACACAGCATGAAAAAACGTAAAGGACAAATATATAAATAAAGTTTTGTTATACACAAAAATGTTGATTAACACTTATTGTTGATCACGTAACGAAAAAACCTTATAAGTATTATTTTATTTGGTAACAGATTGAAATATGAGGGAGGCTACTTTGAGCAAAGCTTGGATATATTTTAGGCGACAATGCCTTATCGTGAATAATTGTCAATGTAAGACGATGATCATATTAGTCTTTAATTATGTATTAATAACATGTAATTCAAATTAATAAATATTATTATAGAAACATAAAACAATCAACTCATTGGTACACATGAAATGATCTTCAAGCAATAATGTGAAATCAGACGCCATATACATGTTAGGTATAGTATTTAACTTACTCGACAATCAAAGCCCTGTAACAAAGAAGATACGATCAATCTTACGAATGATTTCATTTGTAAGTCTATGGTAAACTCTGTACTAAGAATAACAATCAGTCGTAAGATTCATCGTATCTCTTTTATGTTACACGGCACAGATTGGCGCCATATATCTTATTCAATTGCAACTTTCTCTATTAACCAGCTTTTTTGAGGTGATAATGGTGAAAACAGACCTTCTTCATTCAACATTTATGTTATTATCATAAAGGAATTGACTGTATCTACAGCTGTCCTTACAGATGTATTCTATGTATGTCTGCATTATTTCTACCCCCCATCTCAACCTAGTTAAATGTGTTCTATGCTTGAAATCAGAATGATGATATTTGCGTAACCCAAGATTTGCTCACTAGTTAAAAAAAATTACTATATATAGAAGACCTAAACGGAGCAATCTGTTGTTCCTTTTAATGAACCACAGCTAAAAGACTGAAACATTAACATGAATTCTTGATTTTGAAGGTCACTCATACCTACTTCGAGACTTGTAGTTTGATTGAAATTAATGTGACAGTACTTATTGCTGATTCACTCAAAAACTAGCTTCTTTCTTACCGAGAAAAGTAATCTAAAGTTATTTAATCCATATCCGAGCAAAAGTGCTTAGTGTAGATGTGCAATGCACAAGGGAGTGTGTTTGTGTGCGTGCGTAACCCAAGATTTGCTCACTAGTTTAAAAAAATTACTATATATAGAAGGCCTAAACGGAGCAATCTATTGTTCCATTTAATGAACCACAGCTAAAAGACTGAAACATTAACATGAATTCTTGATTTTGTAGGTCACTCATACCTACTTCGAGACTTGTAGTTTGATTGAAATTAATGTGACAGTACTTATTGCTGATTCACTCAAAAACTAGCTTCTTTCTTACCGAGAAAAGTAATCTAAAGTTATTTAATCCATATCCGAGCAAAAGTGCTTAGTGTAGATGTGCAATGCACAAGGGAATGTGTTTGTGTGCGTGCGTAGATGTGTGTGTGTTTGAGTGTGGGTCTGTGCGGGTAAGTGTGTGTGACAGTGCGTGAGTGCGAAGGTGTGTGCATGAAATAGGGGGCCGAGGTTGTGGTACAGAGACAATGAAGATGAAAAGGAAAGAAGGAGAGTGCGATGGGATTGGGTGTGGGTGGATGGGAGTGTGAGTGTGTGTGTGTGTGTAAGGAAGTAAGAGGGTGTAGTTATCAGGTGAAGATGGCAAAATGATTAGTTTTCATTTAATCCAGTCAAAAAGCAATATAAGAAGACACGTTGCTTATTCTGTCATGGTTTTTCAATCTATCATGAATTATGTTCAGTTATTCAAAAACATGTTAATCTTTGTAAACTATACAATTCAATAAAATCTCAAAACTTTCAATGGAAATGTTCTGAACTTTAATTCTATCGAATGGAAGCTCATCTTGCGCGTTTTATACTCTTTTAGACAATCAGTCAATCTAAAATATATACAGTAGTGGCCAAAATTATTAGAACACCTGAACCTACACAAAGTCTATGGGATTATCAATGCCCTAGTTCATTTGCCGAAATTAGATTAAAGATATCTTTTGTGTGCCATGCGCTTTCATGACTTTTTAGCATAGCGTCTTACGTATATGTAGACACCAAATTTATATAGTTTCGACCATCTGGTAATGCGTAGCATTAAAAACAGTTGCGCTATGCGCTTTTGGTTTCCCCGTAGACTTGTGTATTAAACATGTAGCTCAAATGCTAAAAAGTAAAATGCCAATTACTTATGCCGATTGCTCAAAAAATATTTGAGGTAGAAGTATGAAACTTAGCAGGCGTATTCATTCTAATATACCTCAAATACATGCTAATTTTCAGAAAATTTGGTCAAATGGGGAGGGTGGATTCGCCCCCACCTTGGTGGTGAGATGACCAAAATAACCATGCCAATTGAAGGTTAAGATTATTTTTTCATTTAATGAAGACACTCCTTGTAAATGTATATTTTTTAAAGAAAATTTCATGAGCAATTCAAATATGTTGAAATATTAAGGGTCATTGGAACGGGGGACTTAAATAGGGGCCCTGAATTGAAAATTTGGGGCCCTTCAAAAATAATTTAAAAATCCCCACATAAGATGTAACTACTTTACTGTTATGAATGGCATTTTTGACATCCTCAGGAAATTTCCTTTCAGAATATACATACTTTTGTAGGGAGAGGCTTAAAATGTTTAACGTTATGACACTTTTATCCTAAAAGGGGCAAGATTTTTTAGATTTTTCAGTCGGTGGTATAACATAAAAAAGGGCGACTTTGGGGCGAGTTCTCAACGAATGGCTTTGTTATTTAGTTTTTAAAGCATAATGATGATATTCGGAGACATTCCAACCATTTTATAGGTATTTAAGGACGTTGCACAGTTGAAACCAAAACCATGACAAGTTCACCAAATTTTGCACAGAGTTACTTTGATATCTATGTATGCCAAAAAAGCAAAAAATAATATAGGTTCATGTGCTTGATTTTTTGCTACGGAACTTTGAAGTTGCCATATTTGGATGGCATGTAAAGTACACGTAATTTAAGAAATTGGCCTCTGTTAGACCTCGCAAGTGCAACAAACAAGTAAAAATCGTCATTACTTTGTCAAAACCGTATCAAACTTTATCAAAACTTCCCGATTTGTTACAAAGTTTATACCAAAGATGGGTACATTGTTTAAACTGGCACATTTGTACTTATTTTTGAGCCAGCAGCGCCCTCATGTGGCAAAAAGGGTGCGTAAAATGGCAAAACCCATATCTTAGAGGCTTGGAATCTACAAGAAAATAAAAAAGTATAGTTTAAGGTGCACTTTTTTTAAAAACCATGACAGTCTCATCAAATTTTGCAATGTTGTAGAGAGATTCATCATATATATGTAGAAAGTTTAAAAAAGGGGGGTCCATGTGCTCGTTTCCGAACTATCGGCGCCCGAATACTCGCAAATCGGCTTGAAAAGTCACAAAAACGCGCCGAAAACGTCCAAAAAGCGTGAAAATCCACTCTAAATTGCACTTGATTCAAAATTATGCTCCCAAACATTCAAAATCCATGTCATTTTCATAAAAATTTGCAAAGTTGTAGAGGAATACGTACTCAACGGGTAGAAATATTCAAAAAAGGGGTCCATGTGCTCGTTTTTAAGCTATCGGAGCCCGAATAGTTGCGAATTGGCTTGAAAACCACAAAAACGCGCCGAAAACGTCAAACAAGTCGTGGAATCCAACCTATATTACATTTGATTCAAAATCATGCTCTCGAACATTCAAAAGTCATGTCAAGTTCATCAAAATTTGCCAAGTTGTAGAGGAATATAAACTAAAAGAGTAGGGACATTAAAAAATGGGGGTCCATTTGCTCGTTTTCAAAATATCGGCGCTGTAATAGAGGCGAGTCGACTTGAAAACCACCGAAACGTGCCAAAAATACTCAAAATATAAAAACTCTTATCTAATTTTCGACTTATTCAAAATCCTGCTCCCAAACATTTACAATTCATTTCATATCCCATCGCAATCTCTAGAAAAACACGAACATGCACCAACATAAATGCTTTACATATCTCTGCAAGTAGGTAAATAATGAACAAAAAGAAGGAATAAATAACATATTAATAAGTTCATTTCTTTTAAATCTTTGAACGCTGGATCGCCCACGAGCACTGTATATTTTTCCATTGTGACGTATTAAATAATGCGCGCCCAGGATGCGCGGTCAAGATGCGCAGAAACATAACTGTGCAACGTCCTTAAATGGTCAACTGAATGAAAATTACTAAAATCATTTAAATATGCTGGGTGTTCTAATAATTTTGGCCACCACTGTATGTATATCTAATTCCAATGGGATGACATCGAAAGAACATCGTCAATGATCGTGCTTCAATCAAACTTATTCAAGAAGGAATGCGAAATTCGTCATATCGTATGTCGACAACCTATTCTGACACCCGCCCACCCCTACACCCAAATTCCATACCAGCTCTTTGAAATGAAATTCAATTGGTAGCTAATCAGTGTGTCATAATAAACGCAGTGGTGGATAGATAGATCTGTCATCAATCGGATCGCTAAATTGAAATTGATGTCTAGGGGTTAGGGCAATTGTTTCCAATTTTCATCCACGGTTTATACCATGTTTATCCGGGACGTCAGCGGGTCCGGGTATCTGGTTGTCTTGAAGGGTGAGCGGGGTTGAGCCTAGATTGTTGAGACAAGTTTTTGATGAAAGATATCAGGATGGTTGCATTTCAAAATGTCGAGGTCCCTAAATATCAAGGGCAGAGGAGAGTTGTCGAAAATCGTTATTGAGATCCCTTTGAAGCGCGAATGCCTGTAGCAAGTCCGCGATTAATTGGTGGTGAAGTGTTGAAAATGGAGCATGTCATGTTTCTTCTCAAGAGGATTTGCAATTAATATCTTATCTTCCAATAATCTTATGATATCTTACATATCAAAAACAAAGCAAAACAAACGAAAAAAAGAAGAAAAGAAAGCAAACACTTAAACAGAAACAAAAACCTTTAGCCCAATGGCCATGGCCTAACTTTCTAAAATTATAAGCAAATAATTGTTTCAATAGTTTTTTTAATTAAGGTTTTTATTAGACGATACGTGTTGGGATAATGTTTATTTATAAACCAGTTTCAATTTTTTGGTTTCTTTTCATATGAATTGCAATAACAGATCAAGATCCTTGTTGCATGCACTTATTGCCTAAAAGTCTCACATTTGTAATTAATTATGATTATTTATGTCACAGTGGAAAAATAGAATCTGAGCAGTTCTCCTTGTTTCCGTGTAGGCGAAAATATGACTGTAGCTGCTCACTGATGATTGTAGAAGATGATTATAACAGCGTTTCATCTTATAGTGGAATTACATTTGTTAAGAAAAGATTTCCTTCTTAGTTCATAGTTGGAATGGCTATTCCACTTTTTGTTTTGATTAAACATTAGGCAGTAACAGAATGCACAAGAGTTCACTTTTGCCAGCCAGTCCCTCCGATGCACAGAAGAAAACATGTCACTCCAAAATCCTGAAATAATATCTTAAAATATAACTAAGAGATAGGTGTTCATAGGAAAATGTATCTGTAATAAAATTTCAACTTTTACCATGACCTATGGGAAATAAATAGCAATGGAGTTTGTGATTAGGGTAATAGAGTGATGGGGGCCATTAATATTTCTTCTTTGGTTGAAAACAGGTGGAAGTTCCCATGACACCTGTCTAAGGTATTGCCCCACGGAGGTACATCATTACGGTGGTTTTTATTACGTTGAACCTCATTGAAAGTCACTGTACTCTAAACTTTTACTTAAGAGCATGGTCACACCTGTGAAACAGACAATTGACAAACTAAAATGTTGCATTACGGCGCATGGCAAGAGAGGGTCAGTTTAGAGATGGTCCCACTGGTGTGACCGTGTATTAATGCGAACCTTTTAGCCGAGATTACGCCGCGTTTCCTTCTGAAAGGCGACATCGCGTTGCGACGATGTAATCTCAGTGACATACTCATTCCATTACGAGCTCCTCGTTGAGCTTCGCATTATGAGAAATAAAAGCGGGACTTTTCTTTCATAAAGTACCTGGCTTGATCTCTGTTATCCTACCATTCAGAAAGAAATCTAACGGTTCAAGATCTTTAAAGTTTTGATAGTGTTATCACCGTCAGTTGGAATGAGGTTAATAAACTCCATTTAACTTTCTGGAATGGAAAATGAATGAAGAACCTGAGGATTTATCGGTGTTAACTGTTATTGGGTGATCAATTATGTGTTCACGAAAAGATACAAAAAGCGTAGGCATAATTATTGTAGATAAAATTTCATTTATCTATTCATCTATTCGACTGAATTATTTCAGTATTTTTAAAATATTGTATTACGCATCATTTAGACCTAACAATTCTCTTGTGCCTCGGAATGCGATCACAGCTCAATAATAAATTCAAAGAGCTACTTCAAACTATGTTTTTTTTATTATTTTTTTTCATTAACCTGCTCAAAAAGTTTGTACAAAATGTTCTCTATTTGATAAAACAGTGGACTCGTTTATCCCAACAAAATTTATTTATATACATTTTTGCCAGTTTGCTATCTACTGAAGATTTCAAGCGGAATAACGACTTAAAAATAATCTAACATGCCCCCCCCCCCAAAAAAAAAAAAAAATCCCTTTTTATTGTACGACTCATTAAAAATTCTGTATACGAGAGATGTATTCCTAGAATATCGTGGTAATATTACACCGAGTCTCTACCAATGCACACAAGGATATATTTTAAAGCATTGATCCCATACACGAGGAGGTTTTGTCTCTTCAATAAGAATATTAGCAAGTTTGATGCAATGCTTTCATGTCTTTTTGTATGTTACGAGCATACGGATTTATTGGCGCACTTTTGATTCACTATGCGCAAATTTTCTAATATGTAATAAGCATGCAAGTATTCTCACACAGGTACGTTCCTTTATACTCAATACACCTTAATGCTGCGGTCACAACTCGCCGTACCTTCGACGTGCTACTTCCTACGATGGATTTCGTAGAAAATTCGTGCAGCGCACGTACCTTGCTGGCACGTTACATGTACGACGTGTAGGAAGTTTTTTACAATACCCTTACTACAGAAAAGCAGGAATCTCAGAAATTGACCCACGACGGCTACATTCAACGTGCCTGCAACGCAGGCTACGTTGCATGCACGTGCCCCGTAGCCTACGGCGAGTTGTGACTGTCGCATAAGGTTTATGATTGCACATCATACCTGGAACGATTGAACGTTTCCAGATAACAAAAATGCCACTTGTATAATTACGATTCCTTTTAAATTCTTACAGAGGAGCAGGAAATCTCCTCTACGCTTTTCTCCTTATATATCCATATCATTCGTTTCTTCTTTCATTCTCCGTTATTTGTCCCTTCTTAAAATCGTGTTCTGAAATATCTGCTGTTGTTAAAGTTCATTTTCTTTCCATGCTTACTGATGATTTTTCAAGAATAATAATTAAGAGACCTAAAGTTACTAGTTAATCGTATGGAGGTTTTGCAAATGTTTTGTTTGTTAGGGTTTTTATTTACGACACGTGGTATATACATGTACTTTCCTTGAATGAGTCCTATAATTTGCCACCTTGTATTAACATCCAACAAAATACAGTAAAGAAATAGAAACATCTTGTAATCTTTCTTATGTCATATCAAAACCAAACAGATGACTTTAAAAAGAACTTCCTGCATATTGAAAATTCTACTCCATTGCATAAGCGCAGTTTCAAGGTGCTTTCGAAATGTCAATTTTATTTCCAATGGTGTTTTCATTTCAGCCATTCTTAGACACCACACGCGATGAAGATACGAATTTAATTTATCTTTCTGCGTTCTTTTTGTATACAATTCTGCGAGTTTCTCCTACTTTATCTTTTTGTGAGAAGTCACGCATCACCTTCACCTTCGCAATTGAATATGAAAGGATGAATCGCCTGCACGCTGAGAACCAAAAGGGCATTACACACATCATATAACAGTCATATAGTTAAATCCTTTCTGAAGGAAACACAACATGCTCAAGGAACGAATTATACGAATGAATGTATAACAAGGTCGTTGTGAACACACTTGTCTGAAAAAGAAAAGACATTTTTTTTTCTTTTATGTTTACAAGAATGTAATGCTGGATTACAAAGTATTATAATATAATACATAGACACATAATCGTCTGATCTGTTACTTTGCATCAATAGTTTTTATAAACCACTTAGTGATATTTTTCTTTCTTTTTTTATGTTGCAAGACAATCATAAATCGACCGTATTCATGGTATTTTTGCTTTTAAAGTTCACGTGAAAATTAAGACAACGTAAATGAGTATAATTTACAAATGATAGCAGAACATAGGTATTATTCTGTAGCATATCCACTCTCTCTATCTAATCTATGTATCAAAAATTAATCAAACCTTTCTATCTTTCTGCTCGACAGCAGTGGCAGTATCATCCAACCCATTCAGTAGGCCTCTGTTAACTAGACAAGTTAGGGAGGGGGTCCACAATCCAGTACCCTTGTCATCCAATTCCTCGCATGTCCAGGCTTCACGGGAGACCTTCTCGACTTCTAATGTCTGTCTGGCCGAGATCTTACACTGCCTTGACATATTACTTTTAATGTCATTAGCACCGATGTAAACGATGTAAACTCTTATATTAGAATGAACTTAAGATTAGCGACCTTATACGTCTAAAGTAGATTGATTATAAGGACATTTATATAATAAAAAAGTATCTAGTCCAACAATATTCACAAAGTAAATGGAAACTATTAAATTTAAACGGGGCTAAGCATTAAAAGTAGATTTTGACGCGCATCCCACGTGAAAGCTATTGTTACGTCATGCGCTCTAGTAGGGTATTTTGTTGCTACGATATAGTTTCATGATACAAACAACAAACAACGTGAAATATAGAAATTGAAATGAGATTATAAAAGAAAGTACATGTATGTCATCCATGTCATGTTAATTATAATATTCTTCAAATGATTTGACGCAGAAAATTTAAAAGGTAAGAAATCGTCACAGAATATGGCTTTGAAAATTTTGAGAATTAGGCTAACATTGGTAGATTTAAAAAATTGCATCATTTCCCGAAGCTTTATCTACAAAACAAATTTTAGTTTCATTAAGAAATGAGGAAATCCCTTTGGAAGTAAATATTTGATGGCTGAAAGATTTGCTAATTTTGTGACTTGATCCGATGGAAAGCCTATATGTTTGACTCCAGGCATGTCAGACGAAAAATATCCATGTTTATCCTTAATCTTTTTTAATAATGAGATGTAAAGAAGATTATCCACCCCCATGTTATCATCCTGTGCTTTAATTTTTGTATACTAAATATAAAAATGCTATTTTCCGTGTACTATGACAAATATGGATTTGTACAGCATTTAATCGAAATATTGGCCGGTATTCTCGACGAGTGCCTAAAGTTAGAAGGCCTAATAATACGTATTTAGTAGGTCTACTAACTTTAGTCACCCTTCGAGAATACTTGCCATTATGACCCAATCATACATGCAATGACGTTACATTACGTTACGTCTTATGGTTCTGTACCGCTTTATCATCGCAACAACTATTCGTGCCCACTCTCAATTTTTATGCAATTTCTTGTAGCCTTTAAGTGTCTGATGTTGATTAGATAAGTAGATGAATAACTGATGCATCTGCTCATCTGAGGATTACAATCACAAGGAAATAAACGTTGGACGTTGACTTTGGCGAACATAAAATAAAACGCACTACCATGACATAAGTTTAAAATAATCATTAAGCATTTTTGTTGTTGAAAGATCTCACACCTTTCTCATACGTGAGAAAAAAAAATTGTTTATTCTTTTATGAGGAATGGGTGTTAAAATTATTCATCTATTTCCCCAGTAAATTGCCTATTATATCTGATGGCAAATTTAGTTTTAAAAAAATTCGAGACAAAAAACTGATGACGCCCCTTCACGGACACTTCTCGGTTTGTTAAGTAATCAAGTTCGTTGAATGTGTAGTCACGCTGACTCTGTAATAAAACGAAGGAGATAAAGAACTGAATCCGAGGCACGATTGCAGAAGGGTGTCGGGCCAAGAACTGCCGCGTTTACATAGTGACTCGGCTATCGTGTCGAATCCTTAGGAAGGGTCCAACACTGCAAACGGTGAACCCGGGAGTGAACCTTTGATCGTCTTTATACATAATAAAAAGGCGAGTTCAATACGGCTCACAGATCACGACCAGAAGTAGAGAGACATCATTAATGTCTGTTGGGATATATAGCACAGTCCCCCATTGACCTCAAAATCATCGAGTTCGACACGGCTTTCTGTTTACACACGGAAAATTGCCATGTCGAACTCGCCTCCCAGATGGAAACCTGCGATTCTGGCGGAGCAAAAAAAGGCGTGTCGGAAGGTCGCGGATCACACTGATCTTGTTTACATGACATAAAATTGCCGTGTTGAACACGATTACCGTGTCGAACCCCCAAGCCGAGTCACAGTGTGAACACGGTAAACATGAGACGCCCGGAGGGGGATGAGGGATGCTGAACGAACACGGGATGAGGGTTTCAGGGAATACAGAACAGATCGCTTTCCGAGTAGGGGGATCAGTTAAAGAACTGGATGTTCTAGTAAAGGTTTCCGTTGTTTAACCGTGTTCTTAATTCTTAGTGGTCGAGGACGCATACCGCCCTTCACCTCTTGTAGAAGAAAAAGGAGAACCCTCCCCACAGGAAAAAAAAAAAATCTAGTAATCTGGATTTTATTAAGTCTATGTTGATTTGAAAACACGACACGATTCTTGGTTTATTTGTTGAAATGTCAGAATGTTCTCTGCGTCTCGAATACTCCTGGGAAGTTTACGATCGAGTTAGCGGATAAGCCGATCATGAAAGATTACACATTGTAGAATGTCACTAGAAATTTAGAGAGGCCGTGAAAAGGAAAGGTCATTGGAATGAGAATATTGAGGATGTAGTATTCGATGTTTCCTCTCATATTTTTCTTGAAATCATTCACGTAGCTCTCTATAAAGGTCATTCGTTTCATCGGAAAATGTGTTTATTACGAATGACGTCCCAAACATAAAAGCAGGATAGTTCAAAATGGAAAAAAAAAAAAAAAAAATAAAAAAAAATAGAGTAAAAAGTTAAAAGGTGCAAGAAGTGAGGCTGTGTGATTACGTATCAAAATTAAATTGTTTCACTCTCATCGATCAATATACAAATAGGATACAACACTTCATAACGTATTGCTATCATAGTGTACCGGATGTTGTACAGGGTGACCCAGAAAAAAGGAAACCCAAGTTTGATCATCAATAATTTTAAAAATGTTACCATGGTGATTATAAAATTTTATTATCACTGAAAGTGCAACTCATTACCATTTTAATGATATCCCCTCAGCTCACAATGTCACGCATCACTGAACCTCATTGTTTTGAAAATGTCTTGCAAAATTTGAGTGGTTCACTTTCCGCTCATTGAGATTGGTTGCTGCAATGTGCCTAAAAAGGGAACCCAACTTTCATCATCAATCATTTTAAAAAACATGACAGTAGTGATTATGACGTTTATATCACTGGGAAAGTGCCACTTCATATATCATTGTATTGATATCTCTGTCAGCTCACCAATGTCACGCATCATGAACCCCATTGTTCTGAAAAATCTTGCAAATTGTGATTGATGCACTGTCATGCTTCTTACATTATCCATGGGGAACTGAAGGTTCTCTGGGTTGTCGTGACCAGTAACATGTTGAAATTACCTGGATGGTAAGATGAAGGACTAAATAAGTAAAAATTTCCAACCCATTTTATCAAACTCATTATTTAAAGTCAATGAATGCTTTACTTAGATTTGTTAGGAATCTTTGAAGCAACTCATCTCAAGGAGCATGAAAGAGAACCTATCACAATTTTGCGGGACAATTTTCAAAACAATGGGGTTCAGTGATGCATGATATTGGTGAGCTGAGGGAGGTATCATTAGAATGATAATGAGTTGTACTTTCCAGTGATATTAAATCTCTTAATCACCACTGAAATATTTTTGAAGTTATTGATGATCAAAGTGGGTTTCTTTCCAGGACACATTCACACAACCATCTCAAGGTGCATGAAAGTGAACCACCCTCAATTTTACAAGACTTTTTCAAAACAATGGTGTTTAGGATGCGTGACATTGGTGAGAGTGAGCGAGTATAATTAGAATGGCAATGAGTTGCCACTTTCAAGTGATATAAATTTTATAATCACCATGGTAACATTTTTTAAAATTTATTATGAATCAAAACTTGGGTTTCCTTTTTCTGGGTCACCCTGTATAGACCAATTCGGTTTGGGGTGATGTTTTGTCATGGTGGCAGCCATTGTTGGGGGGGTGGGGGGGGGGGGGAGGGGGCTTCCAATGTACTACGTATGCTCCTTGTGTGCGTATGTATGCGTAACAAAGGAACATGTACAAACGCGCAGACATAAGCGCACATAGCGCAGGCATAGTACATTGGAAGCCCTCCAGCTATATGGCGGGCACGTAGAGGGCTCACTTCCATGAACCGATGCCCGAATTCGTTTATAACACAGGGAAATGAAAAGTCCTCTTGTATAATCGCAATTATAAAATTTTCCCCTTTATACACAAAACCACTTGATACCTGCGGGTTTTTTTTTAAAACTTCAAATAATGATTGACATGATAGACATAAAGTCATACGATAATTTCTGCGGAAAGTAAACCATATCAGGACTTCATGACGTAATATATATAACTAAATGATTATTGACGTCATAAATATTAGTACCATTTAGTAACATCTACACAATGATGGACGACCTGATATTGCATTTTTATGACGTCAAATAGACACCTGAAGATTCCAAATTGGCCCATATTTTCTACTGAGATCACTCTTATTTGATTTTTTTTTATGACGTCAAGTAACCTCATAATAAGGACACTGTGTATACGCTGACTAACCTGTAGCTTAATCATTTCAACTTATGACAAATTCACGATTTCTAAGACATGTCAAAGCGTCACAATTGGGTGGTTTTACAACCGGACCCGAATGAATGAACAGCCTGGCAACCTAACCCTAAACCAACTCGAACTATACAACCCTAACACTTGCCCTCAAAACCTTTACCCAAATCCTAATCATAAGGTGTAGTATTAAGATGTACAGAGTGTAGGATGTCAACGGTGTAAGGGTGGTCAAGTTAAGGAAATACCCATTACAAGTTCATGTTGCAGGTGATTGCCTAACATTGCAATCAAATCGAGTAGACGGGCTCCAAACCAACACCATGCCAGGTAGGATACGAGATTACTTAAAATGAGGTTTTATGCGGAAATCTTGAACCTGTATAACACTTTTGTAAAAAGTTCACATTTTATTCACATTTGTCTGAAAGTTCGATGGTCGATGTTCACCATTCGGTCTTGTCACTTCGACTGATGTGTTCTTTTCATGGCACCTTGATATCCTAAACACTTCTGACACCTTAAACCTAAAACCTAACCCAAACCATAATCCAAACTCTAACTTGTCATAAAGTTTCGGGGTTAGGCTGCCAGGATATGGACGAAACTCAGGTATGACTTAAGGCCTCATCACACCGAGTCCGGTCCGGTAACCGGTACGGCAAACCGTCTCAAATCGCTCCAAGAGCGATCCCATAAAAACCGTACCGGTTGCCGTTCCGGCTAGTACGGCACAGCCCGTGTTTGTTGTGACCAGTCTCATTGCAATAGTACACGGCCGATTCATTTCGACCGTTTTTGCCCATTGTTGAACCGGACCAGGCCCGTGCCGTGACCCGGACCGGACTCGGTGTGACGAGGCCTTAAGATATTAAACACCAACCTCAGCTTTCTTAGAATTTGTTAAGAACAATATGAGATGACTTCAGATGAAGATCATGGAGATGAATAGTCATCTTCTCACGTGATAGTCAAAGATATTACGGAATGTGATACATTGGAGGTCGCAGGTGATTAGGCAATACATCCTTATGTTTACATTCCGTGATGAACTTATTTCTTCCGCCTCCGTGGTGATGTAAGATGGCCTTATCCGATTCCCTTCTTATGCATTACTTTCCATGATGTTTAACTTCACCCAACCTTGTAATTGTAGTTAAAGAGGAAATCCATCCTAAAATCATATAGCAGAAACACGCGAAGAAAATTGACGTAATTCTAACATAGAATTAAAGAATGAAAAATGAATTTTAAAGTTTTAATGTTATCATTTTCCGATTTTTTTTTTCAGGCAAAGTTTAAATAGCGACAAAAAGTATTTACATAAACAAAGGGAGCCATGCAGAAAGAGAAATGCATTTTGTAAATTCATCGTAATAACCATTAATACACAGATAACGGTAATCTGTGATTCAAGATAGCTTTTCACTATGTAAGCTGCATCCTTGAAAGACAAAAAAAAAAATAAATAAATAAAAAATAAAAAATAAAAATTATTGAAAATAAGAAAATCATCATGAATCATCCAGAAAGTCACGGTTGGATGGTGCAATATTTCCAAAGTTGGCGCCAAAACCCTTATTTGAAAGCAATGATGCTTCATGAAGGTTATCAATTTGTCAACACATTCAAATACAATACAATAGATCACGAGGGTCGCAAAAATAAATGAATTTCCGAAATCTTGAGAATAGACATACATATGCAATTCAACTTAACTTTAGGTTAAACAAATATAATTTTCATGTATTGCAATATCCAAGAAGAAGATACAATTACCTTAATGATTTCTAATGATTACCAAAAGTATATGATTCACTTGTCTTGTCTAAATAAGGAAAAGAAAATCTAAAAGAGGACAAATTCACATCTACACCTGCATGCATAGTCAATTTTGACGTCGATTTTAAATACAAATGACGTTGTTATACTGTGACCACGTATAAACACTTTTTGTACAAGTTTAAAATAGTGTGCGTTAAACGGTTAACATACGCAAATAACAGTGTATTTCAATGGAAGAGCGAAAACAGAATGTTAGTTGTTTTTTTTCTTCTAAAAGAACTATAGGTTATTAGCCAAATTACATCTAAATGTCACCCACCTCTCATCTTAACCATTTTAATTGGATTTTCCCATTAACATTGGACGCCCTCTGGGCTAATACCCATTTTAAACCGAAGCCACACAATGTATTTTCTAACATTCTGAAATAAGTTAACGTATATGCACGAATCTGTTTTTATCCTCAATTTGTTTCTATTGTCTTTCTCAATGACTTCTGATTTGATGGAATTGCTCAGGAGTCGTTCGAGTGGTAACGCTCACTGTCTTTCGGAAAGTGACGTTGAAGGTTGGTCCCAGACGAAAATAAAATAACGCTACACCTCTGTAAATATCTAATTAAACAATCAATGCAATTCCCACTCAATATTATCCTCTTAATCACATATATTCCGACGTAGACATGCATTCAATTTGTTAGTCATATCCTTGCTGATAATCGTGCTTGCCTCTCCAAAATCAATGAACAGAGCTAAAAAAAAGAAGAGAAAAACATGGTGCATGAAGAAAATGCTCAAAATAGCCTCATTTTGGAGAAAACAGTAACACTCAGAGCCTATAAGTGCTATGATTATATCGTACGAAACATGAACGGGGAAGATATTTAAGTGGAGCGGAAAGGATCATAAAAACAGCGGAAGCAAATTGCACCCTGCCGATAAGGAATTATTCCCTTGTGATTTTTGTTTTCATACCACCATACTACGAAGTCACATGGCCTGATATGTTTCGATCACATCCTAATTGCATTTACCTCCAATTGAAGGTCATTAAATACTTATTTTATAACATACTCTACACTGTCAGGGCCGCCATGTATTCTATGAGCTGTATTTAGATTTGTTTTTGTTGTTGTAATGACAATGCGTCAGAAACAAGAATGCAATGGGTTGAAGTATTTTGTGCTATACCGTAGGTGGTTAGGTTTATACCACTTGGTCTTACAACAGTAATGGTAAATTCTCTTATTGCTACAAAAATCATACTCCGAGCAGAAATTTTGTTTTTGAATTATGATATACCGTATTTTCGAGTTCATTAGAAGAGAGTATTTTTTTTTTGTGGGGAGGGGGGGGGGGGGGGGGGGGTTGGGGAGACTCTAAATAATATTAATGAACTTGTTATCTGGTATGATTAATAATAATGTGCACAGTATTCGGGGCACACTGTTTTATGTATTTCTTGTTGTATTAAATTGGGAATAAACTTGGAATCGGAATTACTTCCAGCCATATCCCTCAGACTCCGATCAAATTTGAAACTGTTAACCTTCAGATTCGTAATCAAAACATTTACTTTGGAACATTTCTATATTCAATGTACTTGCAATATCTTTATCAAATTTCAAATAATGTAAGCTGATTGCAACCCAGACGGGTAATATTATTAGGAAACACATCGTGAAGGAGGGTATAATCCCCTCATTTGATTCTATTTTCTTCTTGCGATGTTCGAAAGACTAATATAGCGTTTATTGCTACAGGAGACAAGCTATCGGTATTGACAGAGTCTGCTGAACTTTTCTAGGGTGCTGTTTCCACTGGCATAGTTTTTGACAACAATTTTTACTTGACGCTTATATATTTTATCAGTGTCATATCAGCCAAATGCAACTTTGCGTTCAGCAGCTCTGTGTTAAATAATATATAAGTTACTCGATAAGCTACTATCCTGTAACATCTCTGTTACATCGGGTGAGAATGGCTCCAAACTGGCCAAACGGTTACCATGGTTACATTACCGTCAATCGTGTCAGTGGTCAGTGGTCCGATTGATCAGGGTATTACACATTGTACAGGTCATTTATACCAAAACCACAATAAATACGAAGCCATGTGAATGCTTCATTGTGACGGTGAACAAAATTTGTATTAACAGTGTGTTTGAATACTGCAGGCCGAGATGAGACCAATGGTGCAATGGGCCTGCATGACGAACCATATTGTTCCATAATAGCGTCAATGGACTCTTTAAGTGCCGGTACCTTCATCCATTTCATGTGATGAGAAAATGACGTCACAAAACGGCTTTACTATTTGCAAGAATAATTCAAAACGAAAGAGTTAAGGGTCCAATGTGAACATTCCTTCGCTTTATTTTGTCTCGTCCCCGTAATGGGGGTGGATGCACATTAAATGGAATGGCGTAAAAACGTGTTCAGGGAATGAACACAGTGCTTGACTCCATCATAGTGCATGATCTAACGCACTTATCGAGACTCCAGCATGACATCTTACCCCATTTGAAGTGAGCCGCTTTAAAATATTAATAAGACGTCATCCCCAAAAGAGAGTGATTTTGACGTTTTGTCTTTTTTGGAATGGTAAATAACGAGAGATAGATATATTTGGGTTCAATTCAAGTTATTTCTGTCATATTTGAGCTGATAATGGATATTCGTTGCACAAGAGGAGGAAAATGTTACTGTGTTCAGGGGTACTTAAAACACCTTTTCTTCCAATACAATATTAAATACGCAAGAGCGGACCGACCAGTTTATCTCCGAAACAACTTTCCACAACTTTTTCCGAAACAACTCAACATCTTACGAAGATTGATCGATGTCCCCACAAAGTATGTTATTGAGCACTCTACAGAGTGGATTTGGCGCGATATAAAATACATTGTTATTATTATTATTAAGACAGTATTTTTTTTTTAAATTGATTCATGGAAGAAAGTGAAAGATCCTTCTTATTTGTGCGAAAACACGACGTTGCGCGACAGTGTTTAAAGAGAGAGGGAGAGAGAGAGAGAGAGAGAGAGAGAGAGTGAGAGAGAGAGAGAGAGAGAGAGAGAGAGAGAGAGAGAGAGAGAGAGAGAGAGAGAGAGAGAGAGAGAGAGAGAGAGAGAAAGATTTAAAAAAATAATAATAAAAAGGAACAGTAGAGAAAGAGAATATAAACGGGAAAAGAAGATAACATTATTATCTTCTTTTATATGAATTCAATATAAAAAGTGACATTATTGAAAAAAAAAAATCAATAATAATGATGGAATTAACGTTATACCTAGAGTTGTAATTTATGTCCATGAATTAACGTGAAACTGCCATTTTCTTACACGTATAATTAGAGTGCCATGATTATATAAATTTGTGATTAAATATAAACGTTTTTTTTTTCTTTTCTCTTTTCCTGAATCAAACAATCCTAGAAACCCTTTACTGGCTTTATAACTTATTTCATATCTACCGTAGACAGCCCACGGCATCACCTTTTTGTCCCCTGTGATGAATAGAGATAAGAACCTATTCAGGAGAGAGAGAGAGAGAGGGAGAAAGAAAGAGATAAAATGTGTGTGTGTGTGTGTGTGTGTGTGTGTGTGCGTGTGTGTGTGTGCGTGTGTATTTGTGTGTGAGTGATGGGTGGGGTTCATTGAGACGGCAGGGAGAGATTGTTTGTGTGTGTGTGATGGAGAGATGGAGAAGAAGAAGAGAGAGAAAGACAACCCATGGCGTCACCTTTTTGTGCCATGTGATGTATTGAGATAAGAACCTATACAGGAGCAAGCGAGAAGGAGAGAGGGAGAGAAAAGAGTGAGTGAGGGGTTGGGAATGATGGAGAGAGGGGGAAAGGGAGAGGGAGAGAGAGGGTGGGGGGGGGGGGGCGTACAAAAACACTGGGATCCTAGGATACAGGAGTTAGTAGAGCGGTAAGGTTTACTCTCAACTCTCTGCATTTGCCTATACAAAACCAATGAACCCTAGTTTGAATCTCAGACACACATTTCGTATAAGGTTGGTCCAAGTCGTAAATGATCATATTTTATGATACATTGCCGTCTAAACTCAACAATACGGAAACAAAGAATCGAATAGAAAGATGGAAGTTCGAGAATACACTGGTCAAATGAGGCGGTTGACTACACAAATCCCGGGATTGCCTGTATATTTTAATCCATATCTTTATTTCAAAACATTTAAGAGAGGTCAACAGATGAAAAATTCCTGTTATTAATTTACTTGACCCACCCTTTATGTAGCCGGGTCCCTGGGGTATTCCGTTCTTTTTACTAATGAGATCTGAGGGGAGAGAATAGAACAAACTTCCCATCAATCCTATTTTAATCATAACGGAAAGGCCAGTGCGAAGAAAAAAAAAAATGTATTACTTGCGGTCCATTTAGCAGCTTGTAAATATTCCGGGGAGCTTCACGGTCGATTTCATAGTGGATTACTCGCCGTGCGACAGTTAATAGATTATAGGCAACGCTTCAATATCTTCGGTTTTCTTGTATACACAGAAGGCCTTAAAAAAATCGCAATAGATTGGTGTTGATAAAGGTGACTTCATTAATGTACTTGCAGACTTCTCCTTGTTTCTCTAAATGCAAATGAGTGAGAAAAAAAAAGCTAAAAAAAAAAATAAAAAAAAACACACACCGAAAAAAAAAAAACACCCCAAAATAAAAATAATAGAATAAAATAAAAATAAAATAATTTTCAAAAGAAATACCGGTACCACTCTTTTTTATGAACGAGATCAACGTCAAAAAGTAAGTATCCCTTTTTAAACTTCGTTCATTTTTCAGAAAAAACACAAAAAACACTATTCCAGCCAAGGCTGTGATTATTATTGCAAAACTGTAGGTCAGACAGGAATTACCTCAATTTTTAAAGCTATTTTTTTTCTTCAAATTGGTCATTTATACAATTTACTGTGATTTGAGGTGATTTTACATTTTGAAAATCACTGTTTTCTTCAAAAAAGTTCACTGTAATTTGAGAGGTGAGATTTTTGTAATTTTTTTATTAGCTTTATTCATCAGGTACCCGAAACACACTTACGACGTGATTTTGCGAAAACGCCTGCATTTCTCTCCGAAAATTTTTAGATATTGTGTTTTAGCCTCAGAAACGTATCCCAAAATAAGAAAAGTAATATTTAAACCTCATTTCCTCAACACTGTGAAATACCTGGCTTTAAACACAATGAGAAAATATAACGCATCATACCTCATCCAAATCGTCTATTGTGATAGCTTTATTAATTATTATGATCTGCGAAATGCCATAGGATGAGAGCTAAAAACAGTCAAGGTTGAAATCAATTTTCAAGATCACTCGATGGGGGATCGACATTTTAATTACTAGAGAGATAAATCAAATATTGGATTATGATCAGATATTGGCGTTACGCGGGATATGCCGTCTCCACGCACGCAGTCACGGACTCACTTAGCGTGATTAAGTTGTTGAATTATAAACGGATGGAATTAAAGGGGAGAAAATTACAAGTTTGATTACATTGGACGGGCGACTAAACTATCACTAGCTATAGGTGTATGTACTTTATCGACAGACTTGCCGCTTATAAGCTATACGTTAACAAAAGGAAGAAAAACGTTAACGAACAGCGATAATGTTATTCATAAAGAAAAATATCACCAGACTATCATTAAAAATCTAATCGCTGATTAACGATGAACCTTTTTTGTTTTTGAAGTACAGTGTCCAAACGTTAAAGATGTGAACTGAAGTTAGCACACTCTTATGAATTATGTCTGCGTGAAATGTGGTGTACCGTGATGTACTAAGAAGTAGACTAATCCCACGGGGCTATCCAACGATTTTTTTTCTCTGCTTCAGTTCAGACTCGGTATTAGCCGATTTCATTGACAAGAATGATAACCTAATACGTGTATAAAGTAAGACAAAGTAAGTTTCTATGCTTGTATTTCAGTACTTGTGAACTTTACAAAATGGCCATAACGTTGCAATTAAATGCATTATAACTGGAAGCTATAGGACTTCGCTCGATTTTTGTCACCGCCCTTTTACATACATTGTCATCCACAATTATTTCATGAGCTACAAGGACATCAGAGAATAATACCATTATTATCAGGGAAATTGTTTCTAATATAGGAAAATAACACCATTTCCGTCCTCTTTACGTCAATAAATTGCCAGTGTCAAAGCCGTAATTCTCCTATTGTTTGCATTATTTCCACAGTTTACTACTAATTCCCACAGTATGATCCTTATATAAATATGATAACGTTTTGTCAAATGTGGATTTAGTCTTACTGGACTTAGTGTGAAACAGGATTTAAAGGTTTTGATTCCTCTCGTAGCAAAGGGGGAGGGGTAGGGGCATGTGTCTCTGATATATTTCTAGTGCTGCCCCAAGTGCCAAGTTCAGAAACTACGGCTCTAAATCTAATAAAAAATAAAAATACGCCATGGGCAAAATAATGAATGACTTTAAATCTTTTTATTTTGGTAAAACCCTAAGGTTTTAGTATTAAATGAAAGTAAGAAGATGTGTGTGTGTGTGTGTGTGTGTGTGTGTGTGTGTGTGTGTGTGTGTGGGGGGGGGGGTCGGACCTGGAATCGAATAACGACATACAGAAACTAATAGACCCTCCTGTGCCCCTCTCACACCCTAACACAATCCTGACTGCCTCTTTGCTCTGTAGCATGTGAGCAATGCCACGAATTCACAGATTTTATCAGGACATACTGAATGGTCAGTACAATAATTACTGCGAATGTTCTCTTATGTCGATGATTATCTCTTCAAGGACTAAACCTTGAATGGCGATTGGCTTAATACAGGTATGAGACTTTCAGATGCTGCTATAGTATTTCTTAATCATGATAGCGTCCGACCCATCATGACCTGGTGTAATTTAAGTATCAAAACCTGTGGCAAGACCCATAATGCTTCAGTCATTTGTCAATATTCTCCGCTAGTATTTTTCTTTAAAGTCTATTGTGCGAATGACCAAAAATAACCTTTTGCCGAAAATGAAATTGCGCTGTCAACGTCTGTATATTTGCTAATATATCAGAGTTCTCACACTCAGCTAGATGGTATGATATTAGCACATGTTCAGATAATTTACGGCATCTTCGTTTGTCATTTCGTTAATGGACACATTTCAAATAACTGAAGATAAAAGCGAAATTCAACTCGTACAGTGCTTCAGTATTGTGTTCAATGTCATGAATGTGAAACAAACAATTTAATATTACTCAAAGTTTTTGATAAACTCCAAGATCTGAAAAGGAGAACAAAAAAGTGATGATGTTGCAGTTTAGAGATGAGACTAAAATCAAGTCGCGAACATTACGAGCCACCTAAAAATAAAATAAAGTCATGGACACAGGGGTAACGATGAAATAAATTTTGCCACAATAGTTGAAACTAAATTTTTCTACATTTACATTACAGCGTTTATGACGATTATACCTATCTGCCTATAGGGCACCAAATTTGCTTCATGCCTTCAGAAATCTCAACAAATTCCTCCTTTTCTCCTTTTCCTAGAAATATAAGATATTATGATTCGGCATCTTGTACGCATAGCTGCCCTGGGGTATATATATAAGTCGCCTTGGTTCGTGTTTCTAATAGGCCTATCATGCCTATACTATGCTATATGGTTGACTATGAAATTCTTGAATATCCCCCAACCATTGTTTACTTCTTCAAATTTTATTTTGTCGTCGAACGAAAGATTTTCATATATTGATATGTATACATTTCTACTTGATAAGCAATGCTTTTCTCAATTCATTATGCAGGTAACATTTATAATTTGGATTACGTGATAATAAACTATTCAGTAATATATTATAAATCTAGAATTCGAAGGGTACACAAAACGAGTTTGCTAATTGCAGTACGTATAATCTATCACCTATCAAGGGGTATTTACAGTAAAACATCTATCACATTGTCCAATTCGCCGAGATTTAATTGAGGCGAAAGGAAAATTGACCTATAACATTCTTTTTCTTGTCCAAGATGACCGATAGCATGTGGAATTTAAAAGGTCGTACTATATATCACATCGTCCGTTTTAAGCAAGAACGGCGTTTAATTTTTTCTTTAAAGGCGCACGATCGTAGAATTTCGGACGTGAAAAATTATGGGTTTGTGCTCTCCGCACGCGTACGTATGTGACTTCAAGCTTAGACAATTCGCTGATTCCGCTGCCATTAAACAAAGAAAATAAATCGGGATTTAATTTTAAAGGGTAAGCGAAGCTAACAAAAGTTGAATGGCGTTCTCTACGTCAAAAATTCCATGACCATTTTCGTTTCAAAGACATATTTGACTGTGTATACATCTACTTAAGATTTAAAGAGATTTTCCGTACCGAAAATTAATTTATTTTATTCAATAGTTGAATAACGCTCTCTACGTTCCAAATGTCATGACCATTTCCCTTTAAACACAAGTTTGACTGTATTCACATCTACCTACGATAGCATTACACAAATCAGAAATTTAGTCATTTACTCTTATAAAAATATGTTTTTCTTATTTAGGCTAAATGGTAAGATTCTTATGTTTATGAAATCCCGGTGACACGGCATTTGCTCCTGCGACAATTGCTCCGGACTTTATTTCGTCTAGGATATAGGGTTAGGGTTGCAATATTCATAATTTATTTTCTCATACACTCCTTCTGGGTGAAATGCATGTGATGCCTTTATTGACGAATTAACGAGTGAAAGTATTCAACATGCAACTGATTAAGAAGTTGGCATTTCATTTCGCTTTCATTGCGTTGCCGATGTAGAAATTGTTATGCATATTCTCATTCTAAAATATTATAATTTACAAACGGCATATAATGAAAATAAGATGCTTAAAAAAAAAAACATCACAGATCTTTCAATTTTGTTTTGCTGTACTGTGTTATGTGCGTCATGTGTGATTGTAAGCATTCTCGAAAATATATTTAGGGCCTGATATACACTTAGTTTACTAAAGGAGGTTAAATGTTGGTCTTAAAACGACACCGATGCTCCTCTGGATTTAAATAAATAACAATATATACATGTACATGTATATCAGGTAAGTTTGTTTTGATCCTAAAATGCAAGTAAACAGGTGATTCCAGTAGCAAACGTTGTCTATATTTGTTTCGTTTTAACACCATCATGATCATGGATAATTAATGAATCACAGTCATAATTGATGACATGAGCGCCTCGGTTAGGTGTTAGAAACATGCGAATTTTGGCAGTAAACCACCTGCACTAAAAGGAAAAAGTAAGTACCTGTAGGTTTCTGGTATGATGTGTTTTTCTTTAAACATTTTTTTTTTAGAGATATCTATGTCATCCCAACAAAAATAATAGTAGAAATTTCATTTCTGGATGATTTACATCATTGGAAATGATTAGTGATTTATTGGAAATATGCATAATATGATTCAAAACAAAAATGTTGCATATTACACCCGTTTAACCATTTGTTTATCCGGTCTAAAATCAATACAGAAAATGGATGTTGTGAGATATAAAAACAGAGAGAGAGAGAGAGAGAGAGAGAGAGAGAGAGAGAGAGAGAGAGAGAGTATGAAAAGGATGAGGGAAATGAAAAACGTGAAAAAGTTGATACAGAGAGATGGACTGAGAGAGAGTGAGCGTGAGAAAGAGAGAGAGAGACAGAGACAGAGACAGAGAGAAATTGAGAGAGTGAGTGTGAGAGAGTGAGAGAGAGAGAGAGACCAGACCTGAGGTTTTCATACGAGTTTTCCCGGGCTGTGTTTCACCAAGTCGTTCGTAAGTTAGGGATGACTTTACTAACGACTGGTTTCATCAAAGGACTTGTCGGACGTTTTATCCGATAAACTGTTATAAGCTACTGAAATGCTTGCATCTGATTGGGTGAGAGCAAATTTGTCGGATAAAATGTCCGAAAAGTCCTTTGATGAAATGCCCCCCTGTTCTTGCATTAAATAATAATTAAATAATAAGTCATGTAATTAGTCTAGCATCCGAGTACATGTGCCAGTCATTCGTAAAGTCGTTCGTAACTTTAAGAACGAGTCGGTGAAACACCCCCCTGACATGATAAGTGAATGGCATGTCAGTCTGTGGTGACTTACGTTGTTTGGCAGGCAAACAAGGTGATGGCTCTGAGCTATGTCCTCCCCCCCCCCCATCGCACAAGGTATATCTTGTGACGGATTAAAAGACCATAAGATGGATCGATGTTCCGTATTTCGTGTTTTCTAAGGTTAATCATCTGTCCCTGCTTGATTCTTCCTATGTAAGATCGTGTCTTCTCTTATCTCCATCCCAATTCGAGCTCTCTACGCGATTCTTCTATGTTTGCCTATAGAAATGCATCCGCGAACTTTCCCCGCTGTAATCTTGTTCCTGTTTCTCTATCTCTCTCGCTCTCACCTAAATTTACTACCCTCTCGCCACTCTTTTGCTCCCCTCACACTACCTCTTCTCTCCGTCTCCACCCTCTCTCTCCGTCTCTCTCTCTCTCTCTCTCTCTCTCTCTCTCTTTCAACAACACATAGTCACATAGTTTTATTTCTGTTTTGGGGTTTATATTCATGGGTATTATGCCTCGCCAGGATTCGGTCATTCAGTAAGTTTTATTAAAAAAAGAAGGAAAGAATAAAACGAAAAGAGAATGAGAGAGAGAGAGAGAGAGAGAGGAGGAGGAGAGAAGGAGAGAGAGAGAGAGCGAAAGAGGAGAAAGAGGGGGGGGGTGAGAGACAATAAAATAATGAGAGTGTGTGAAGGGGGGGTGCGCGATGGTTAAATTTATATCGAAATGTCATATAATGTCATTATTAAGATGTAGCGTTCCTCATCTTTTTATTCATGCCTCGTGGGGTTTCTTAGAAATATTTCCATCTGTTCATGCCGACGATTTTGTTGGAGCTTCTCAACTGAAGAAACCCATTCCTCATCAATTATTAACATGATTGATTGGCTGCAGATACTTGTATGTGTGATGACCTGCCAGAAAAACTTGTAGCCATTAGTTCTGTGAACATTATTGTCCGTGTCCTTCACAATGTGACGATTGTGTGGCTTTGGCCCATTCTCACAGTGTCGGTACTGGAAAAAGTACGGCACAATATTACCACACTGTGTCACTGTGTGTTCACACTGTGGGACACCTTGGGGGTTTTATCGGCGGGGAACGAAATTTAAAATGATAAAATATTAAAAATAGTTAAGATTTCTTCAAATTTGCGAAACCTTCAGTTTGGAATGATTATGTAAAAATCAACGCATTAGTAAATAAAAAGAAATGGTTTAAGAAGAGAAATAAGCACGTTGAATCAATTTTCCATACTGTGATGTTGTCCTTTAAACACAGGATGTTTACAAAAATGGGAAGAACACTCGTAATTTACTTTTAATCTTAAATCAGTACAGTGTCGACCAAAGCTGAATAAATTCTTTCACATCCAAACTTTATAATGTGAATCATGTTTCATGTATTTTTGTACATTCCCAAGTGTACAACTTAATTTCCCAAAACACACTTGAAAATTTAACAAATCAATAAAAACAAAATCAATTAATATTGCCAATTTCCCATTATAACTTGCATTTATTTTTTATGTTAAAGAGGAACTAAAACAGTTTCATTATTGGATAAACAAGTGTGCCATATTTGAATTGCAATTTTTATGGTAAACATCTGTGATCCAATTAACCTAAATATAGAAGTCCTATTTCAAGACACAGCTGGATAAATAGATTTTTATAAGAAAAACCACTCCAAAATACCGCAAACTCTAACATCTTACCGCTCGAGCGACATTTAGGCGAATTTAGCAAACGATCAAAAGCAGTTTAATTCATAAACATGATAAAAAGTCGCGCACAGATGCTGCTCGTACTCACCAATAAAATACGCACTTATAGAGAGGTGCGTTTAGGCCCCATTCACACCGCAAAACTGATTCAATACCGTGACATTAACTTGCCATTCACGTTTATGGGACATATCTTTTCGGTCTGGTGTCAGTTTGGAGGGGAACTTCCCGGTGTAGCTGAGGTATTAACAGTTTGATGGAGCAAAGTTGGCGCGGTACTTTTGGCATGAAAATTACGTTTTAGGACTTTGACTGATTAACACAGACAAGTGGTAATAAGCAAGACGTAGGGTGACGTAATTATAACGTCACTGCTGAGGGATCCATCGTGACTTTTAGTTGTTTGGGAATTTTTAATACAAGAAGGGGTGCCAGAACGAATTTGCCCAAAAAGGTACCCGAATTTTTGTTTTCCAAAATGCAAAAATGCAAAAACACATTTCCTTTATGCATATTAGAAAACTATCATCATAGGTGACAATAAACAACTCTAGGAAATTTGCATTTAATAGCGTAACTCTAGTCATAAATTCCAACCATGGACCACCCCCTGCATGGACACAATGAATGTTAACCCTTTCCCTACGTCCTCCCCCCCCCCCCCATTCATCAGTCAGTTGGTATCCACGACCTGCTAAGATAAAACGAAAGTGCTTGTTCGTTTGTCATGTTTGATGCAACGATACCTCTTTCTCTCTGCCACTGCCTTACACATAGGATATTAAAATCGTTTGTCACTGAGAGACGTACACCTAAAGTTCAGTCGCATCTTTGCACCATACATCGCCTAACCTAACATGCATAAGCCAATTAGTCTCGTTTCCATGACAACAGCTAAATAATAGCATAATTGATATTCCACCTAATTCCCTTGCACAATTATAATTATTTGGTGCCTCTTATTGACATTTGTATAGATCCAAACATAATCGGATTATCAATTAAAATACATCTAGGTCAAAGCCTACAATACATGAAACATGCAGTTTAAAGCAAAATTGTAAAATTTGAATGATATCAAGAAAAATTTCAAAAATACGTATAAAATGGAGTGTTGTTAATGCAGAACATAGACAATGTTTAGAATTCATATATTTTACAAATTATTTCACAAACATTTCATTTATTTATTTATTTATTCCGTTTTCTTATGTATCCCTCTGTCATGCTCCCCTTTTTTGTTTTTGTTTATGTTTTTAATGTATTTTGTTAAATATTCGGGTTTTCTTTAAGTCTCTCATACACTGTAGACTGTGTGGATTCGGCCCATTTTCACAGTGTTTTTACAGTGTGGACTACTGTGATTGACTCTCTGTTGTTTTTTTTCCGGCAGGGATGACAAAATGTTCTTTAATATTCCATTTTGTTATCTCTACTCTTCTTAGGTAACTACGGCGAAAGCGGGATGCAGGCGTTCCGTGCCCTTGCCGAAGAACGAGGAATCTGCATTGCAGCGGCTGCCAGTATCTACAGCGGCTCAAAGGCCTCGGAGTTTGATAAGATCATAGATACCTTGGAAAATACCCCGACTGCTCACGTTGTCGTGTGTTTTTGCGAGGGGATCACAGTTACCAAACTCTTAAAGGCCACTCGGAGGAAAGGAAGGATCGGCAAATATCTTGTCATTGGAAGGTCAGTAGCGCGATCCAACATCAATTCTGACAAAGAATTGTAACGGCCATGCACAAGCATAATAGTGTCGCTATTGTCTCTAGACAATAATGGGGTTGATGAGTGAATGCGGGATCCGGGACTGAAGATGTATGTGTAGATGTATCAGGGGTGGGGTACGGAATATTTAAATTTGTAGAAGTTGGCGAGGAGGAGGGGGGGGGGGGGGGGGGGGGGGGGGGGTGATGGGACGCCACATTTTTGTCAGAAATCCTGAGAAATGGCAAAATTAACTAGTTTGATAAGATCCTATATACCTTGGAAGATACCTTCACTGCGCACGATCTTTTTTGCTTCTATGAGAGAATAATCGTCGCTAATTCGCTGATGATGGCCATCCAGAGGACAAGATCTTGTCATCATGATGTGCGAACAGGGATGGATTGAGGATAATAAAGAGATATGGGCATGATGGATGGCAAAAATGTTTTTAGTAACCCCTACCGTTAAGTGGGAATATGGTAAAATATAAAGAATAATAAAAAAAAGAAAAAGAAGTAAGAAGTAGAAGATGGAGATTATAAAAAGAATTATCATAAGGCTAAACGCGGTGATTATTTTAAAAGGATATTTCAAAGATTTTTAATTTTTTTTATTTACTTCATTTCGGTTTGATTCTCAAAATATGTTATCAGATCTAACGACAATCGGGAAGCAGAAGTCTGCGACTTCCCAACACTCTGAAGTTGCGGTTAGAAATTCCATTGCCACTATTAAAAGTTTTTCAGGAGAGCTATTGAAATAACCTGGGCCTTGTAACATAAAACTGATACGGTAAATCTTGCGATCAAGTGTAACTCCATACACGATTTGTTATAGACTTACGATTAATATGAATCGTTAGATTGATCG
The DNA here is from genome assembly GCA_940671915.1 of Paracentrotus lividus. Classification (NCBI taxonomy): domain Eukaryota; kingdom Metazoa; phylum Echinodermata; class Echinoidea; order Camarodonta; family Echinidae; genus Paracentrotus; species Paracentrotus lividus. The sequence goes on from CALNVZ010000218.1 coordinate 17,504,807, forward strand.
TATATTTTATGTTAAAGGGCACTAATGCAGTTGAAACTCGTTATAACGAGATCTGATATAACGAGCTTCCTGATATAGCGGGGTAATTTTGCTGGTCCCAGCTCTCTGTATTTTTTTTTTAAAACCTGATATAAAGAGATTCTGGATATGTCAAGGTCCATTCTATGGTCATATGGACCTTGTTATAACGAGTTTCCACTGTATGTTTTCCTCTCGTTTTGTAGTGATGGCTGGGCCAATCGGAAGGAGGTCGTCCGCGGGGTCGAAGAAGAAGCCATTGGCGCGATCTCCATCAAACCCCACACCGAACACTACTCCGATTTCGACTCATACTACTTCAATCTCACTCCTGAGAACAACACGAGGAATCCATGGTTTAGGGGATTCTGGCAGGAGAGGTTTAACTGCCTGCTGCCACCCTTAGACGACGAGTCTCCCGAAGCGCCGCTGTCACAATTCTACCTTGATTCACCAAAGAACTGCACAGGTAGGAGAAAGTAATCTGAAGATTTTGCATGATGAAATATTCCCATACTCGTCAACTATTCTCTTCCGGCAATAATTGTGTGGATAATGTACATTTGGGGAGCCAGGCACCTTTGTATGTTTTGGCAGATAAATGGCGCTTTACAAAGGCTGTTCATTATCATCATTACCATCACCATCATCATCATCACCATCATCATCATCACCATCAAGATGATGATGATCATAATCATGATTCGTGCAGAGATGCCAACATGTTACGGAATAATTATAACATTAGAAATTAGAACGCGAATAACGCAAATAGTTAAAACAGCTGAAACAAATGTCTTGATAACAAGAGAAAATTGAATAGTTTTTTTTTCTTTGAATGACGGAGCAAAACGTTATTATCCGTGCTTTCTCTAGTGAGAAGTCATTTGTTTTCGGTGTTCTAACTATTTGCGTTATTCGCGTTCTAATTTCTAACGTTATAATTATTCCGTAACATGTTGGCATCTCTGTTCGTGTACCAGACTGACTGTGTATATTCAGAAATTCGAGGGAGACCATCGTATGGATTTAAACACACACCATTGAAGAAAACTCTCGTATGGAGTGAGTGATATGTCATCCAATGAAGAAGATATACACTACCAAAAGTAGATTGACCTACCCATATCATAATCATTCAAGTGATTATTGACTCTCATATTACGTCTCACAATATCTTTCTACCCTTGAATCATGCATTTCTTATACACCTCGGCCAAACTACTATAACAGACCCCTGTTACACTCTGAAACAAGCCTAGTAACCCGACCACAAGTTGTAGCCCTTTGCTGTCGTGTAATCTCCCACAAGATGTGAGTCAGTCTCGCCGAGTGTGACGGGGCGTTAAATGCAGGACGTTCATGAGTGAATGGTGTATCACATTACAATTCCTCTTCCATACCTCCAGAAACTTCTTGCCTGTTTTAAATAAAATGTTCTACCTTTGAGCTATTTTCGTTTAAGTGACGTCATAAGATTATTCATACAAAACTAATAAAAAAGAATGAAAAATAACGGTATATGTTTTTGGCACTGAATTCATTTGTTGTCTATTTTAAATGGCTTTTGAATGGTCCTACTAGGCTGTTTTCGTTGAAATTACGTCATAATATTATTTATACCAAAATTAATTAAGACAATGGAAACGATGATATATTTATGGCATGTATAAGAGACTTCTTCGATTTAACTCGGGATTAGCGGAAATGATTTGTATTTTATCCAACTAACATGACTAATATGCAATATTTTGTTTCAAACATATTTTTACTAAACATTTTCAAGCAGCAATTGTTAAACGGAAAAGGTGCGCACTATGTTTTGAGAAGGGATACAGACTGCGTTTGTACAGGTATTTCCCGTATAGTAGGTCTACCGTATCTTGCAAATACTGTAATCATGTATTTAGCATGGAAGCGTGGCCGTGAATTTCATGATATTTGTTGTTGGTTCTGGATCTCTCCATTCATAAGAAGACTGTTATTGATACGGTAGTTCTTTAAACCAGGGAAATCGTCCAAGTTATTGGGTTACAACCAGTCGTGCCGGTACAAATGGTCGGAGAGGAAGTCAGGCAGCTAGGGATTGCTGCAAAAAGAAAATCAATGAATTTTGAGTTAGCCACTCTCGTGTCGTCATGATGACAAAATGACGGTTTGGTTATTTTTATGAGTTATTTAAAGACCAGAAGTGATATTGAAGAAATATGGAGTGGATTATGATCATCAGATAGTCACAAGTTGTTACTAATAAAGCGTCATATCCAATAATAACTGACTTAGTGCTTGAAAATGAATTATCATTTAGAATTAGTTTTTTTTAATGATTTAATGATTCAAAATAAAATATATAGGACATTAAAACATTTTTGAATATTTTTCGAGTCAATGCTTACAAAAATGTCTAAAATTATATTATAAATAATAAATATATATTGCTAAATACTTACAAATTACATTAAACATAATCATTACAAGATTGTTTAGTTTGACTACTTTTGCATGCATTATTCCTTATTAGTTGAACAATAGTAATTCTAATTCTATCCATATATAAATATATTATATTATTTATTCAGATGCTGTAATGAAGACATTTGCCAATTTTATTGACGTTTAAATAAAACTACGTTGTCTTTATTTCGTTTTAAGTTATAATTTAATTGTAATTGTATCTAAATATATAACATTATCACCACAAATCAGCACAATATTAAGGTACAGCCATGTTGTGAATTGTATGATTACAGATACAATGTAATACGTACACCGTACTATGCCACACTTAAAAAATAGTTACTTGCATCTACATGTACATTTAGATGATGATGTAAATAGCTATGATGTATTATAAATCCATCTTTGCTTCATTAACAATAAAACAGATCACGAATCATGATGGACGAGTCCTATATACCACACTGTTATGCGGCGGTCACAACTCCCGTACCTTCGACATGCAACTCCCTATGACGGATTTCGTAGAAAAATCGTGCAGCGGAGGTACCTTGCAGGTACAATGCATGTACGACGTGCAGGAAGTTTTTACAATACCCTTACTACAGAAACGCAGGAATCGCAGAAGTTGACCCAGGACCTGTGCGTGCATTGTACATGCAACGCAGGCTACGTTGATGGCATGTGCCCCGTAGCCTACGACGAGTTGTGACCGCTGCATTAGATAGTATGCAAATAACTGCATGCTATACTAAATGAGACATGGCGTTGACCATATATCCATCACCCCAATTAAAGCCACTATAAACCATGGCAGTCCAGTATGCCATTACCAGTGCCCTGTAACATAAAAGTTATGACCAATCTTAAGATTGATATCAATCAGAAGTCTATAGCGAATCTGTATACTGAGAGTTACAATCGATCGTAAGATCTTTTTTTATGTTACAGGGTACTAACCCTGTCCAGTTTTTATGTCCATAATGTAGCATTCTGTCCACGTAGTCTAATGACATATGCGAACTTGTGTAGTGGTCACAACAGGTCGAACGTGCAGCCTGGAACTCTCTACGATGCATTTCGTAGAAAAACTCTGCATGCAGGTATTTTGTTTACATACATGCACGTTGCAGTTAGGACACGCAAGAGGTCTTTACAATAACTCTACTTATACAGAAATGTAGGAATCGCAGAGATTGTCCCACGACGCGTCGCGACAGCTACTCGCAACATAAGTGCAACTAAAGCTACGTTGCACGCATGTGACACCAAGCCTACGCCCTGTTGTGACCACCGCATAAGAAATTCATCCTTCATTGATATTTACATCATTGATCTTAACAACAAATGAAATGAGTGCCTGTTTTCAAATATAAATCCAATTATTGACTAATTCACACTGGTGTACAATGTCTTGTCAATCGTTGCGTCAAAAATGGAGCAGCATAAAATAAAAGGCAAATACAATATTGTTCATGAAAATAATAGTTTGGTCAATAAATTTTTGTTCTAAAGTTATGAAAATTTTGTCAGAAGTTATGGCCTCTTGAATGCTGGCAACATTAGACAAGTAAACTATCACAGAGTACATGCATAAGAAAAATAAAAGACTACATAATTACCATGCAGATATCTTGACAAAAAGACGATTCCGGATTTCGGATTTAAACAAACGCCTTCCTCATTTGTCATTCGTCAAATAAATGTGTCTCTCTTATCGTTCCGCGCCGTGGTAGGTATATCACGTTTATCATATTATTCATGTTAATTGGAGCGGGAAGTTTCATATTCATTATAAAAACCGCGGGACATTGACTTATTGTATATTTCATTTTTTAATATTATGTGTTTAACGTCAGCGTGATCCACATTTCGTGACCGGGCTGAAGGGGGATGAGGAGGACGTTGCCCTGCATGAAAAAAAAAAAAAAACCCACATAGTCAATCGCAGCATGTCCACACTATAGAAATACTGTGAAAACTGACAAAATCCACACAGTCGACTCTGTGAAAACGGTGTTCGTGACTCCGTGTCCCTCACAATGCGACGAATGTGTGGATTTGGCCCATTTTCATAATGTTGGTACTGAAAACAGTACGGCAAAATGTGAACACACTGTGTCACTCTGTCTCACATTGTGGTCACACTGTGGGACACTGTGTTTTTTTTTCCGGCAGGTTCTTTCGAGTTCCGGTACACATGGTACAGCACCAATTTCCTGCTGATAAAATACGATTTCATACCTTTTGGTAATAGAAAATATTCCATTATTTATTATAGCTTTGAACAAGCAAGTAATATGAAGCAAAAATTAAATACTATGAACGTACAACGTCAACCTCCTTAAAGTGATATAATAATCAGCTTGTTGATTGCGGTCGCTGATCAGGAAGAAGAAGAATAATAATAGAGAAATACATCCGTATCAATCATTCTACTACATATTGTGTGATTTTTTATACTACGAATAAAGACTAATCATTTTGTCTATTTGTCAGACAACAGGCCTGAGGAACAGGCCCTTGCAAACTACTGCCTGTCTGTCTCACGAAGCATGATTGGAGGAAAGTTTGCTAGTGTAACATTTGATCTGAGAGTAGATCGACGACGAAACACTGCCAAGGAAGGAACCGAGTGCAATTCTTGAATAATGAAATGTGATATGTCTAGCATTCACTCCTTAAGTAATTACGACAACATGAATTGATGCTTTAAAACAGCTAAGACAACAGTTCGTTCATGGTTTCCTCCTTGGTAAATCAAGAGACATTCAATTCAAGGTCTGTCTTGAGTACCCTGCCCATATGAAACCAGGAGGCCTTGGAAAAATAATATTTTTCTCCAAGGCGAAACATACGGGACATGAAATCCGAGTTCGGAAGCGAACAAAGCCACAATAGTATTTCCAAAAGTATGGCAACATTTAGATTTACCTGTACATTAATGTTCCAGGAACACTATAAGTGGATGGCATTGTGCTCTCGCTGATGACTTCTTGCAAAATAGCAGACAGACAAATTTTTACAGGCAGACGGTGATCGTCATGCAGGCGTAGGATACGAATAAACATCTGTTAATTATTGATAGACTGAAATCATGATGATATAAACACATTAAACAAGAAACAAAAACGATGTTTGATCCATATAAAATTTGAAGTGATATCGTAACAATTTGCAAGGATTTACCATCAAAGTTAACTTGATACACACTCCCACACGTAAACATCGATCCGTCATAGCAGTCCAATAATGCTTTTTGAGGAAATCGATCCTTTAACAGTCCTATAATCTTATGTACAGACAGTGATCATTTAGCAGTCAAATAATGTTATCTAAAGACAGATCCTTTAGCAATCCTGAAGCTATTGATCGTTTAGCAGTCCAATAATCTTATTTAAAGACATCGATCCTTTATAGAAGTCCAATAATTTTATTTAAAGACATCGATTCTTTTAACAGTCCAATAATGTTATTTAAAGACATCGATCCATTAAAAGTCCAATGATTTTTTAAAACATCGACCCTTTAACAGTCCAATACGTTTAATTGAAGGCATCGATCCTTTAACAGTCCAATAGTCACATCGATCATGTATCAGTCAAATAATGTTATTTAAAGGCATCGATCCTTTAGCAGACCAATAATGCTACTTGAAGATATCGAATCCTTTAGCAGTCCAATGTAACCTTGTTGTGTTGGGAAGACATAGTGTGATCCATCTGAACACGGGAACTTCTAAGATATTCAAAACCGTTGTAATTTCTTCTGCTGAACCCCCACACATGCAGTTTACGTATGTTTCTGTATATTGTGTGTGATAGTGGATATACTTAATTCTTTTAAAGAAGAAGGGAACAAAATTGTTTCGAGGTGCCGGTTCGGGGGGGGGGGGGGGGTTGTCAAAAGGCACGCGCCCCTTATAATTTGGAAATCAAGCATAAAAAGCTTTTCATCCACGCCCCTGTTTTAGCAAATTCTAACGGCTATGCCCCCTATTTTTTAAAATCCTCTGTCAGCCACAGGCAAACGCCAGCGAACGCCAGCGTCGGAAAGCTCCAACTGAGTTTCGAACCGAGTACCACCACAGTTTATAAGTAGGATTCCATGCTATAATTGCTATGACACATACATTACCACTAAACCAACTCATAATTAATCTACCTTGTTTGAGGACATCCCTTTAAAAGCAATATTAGCTCGTCTGGTAGACTTGGGGCAACGCGTGCATGATGACAGGTATGTAAATCCAAATAAATCCTAGGAGATGAGGAGTCTGAAAGATAACACCTGTCATTATCCTACATGAACACCAAAGACCTAGATAAATCGACGCAACGCAACATAGGCAGAGGGTATGTGGTGTTCCTATTGAACTCTAAGACCTAGCTAATTCTAAAGACCCATAAAGATCAATGCAACGCAACATAGAGTGAGGATATGAGGGGGGGGGGGGCTCCCCCAAAAATGAATATCAAGAGCTAGAAAGACAAAATACAGAATAGTGTGATGTCAAGGTTTGTTTGGGGAATTTACTTATCCTATTGTCCTATGAACACCAAACCAGCTGAATAGATCGACGAAACGCAACCATAGGCTTGGGGGTGGGGGTGGGTGGGCTACTTCTTTTATTATGCTGCTCAAAAATCAAAACCTGAAGAGGACGACACAATGCAAAATAGCCTCATAACATTTTGCAAGCCATTCATTCAACGTAAATTAAAAAAAAAAAAAAAAGTTCTTATGCACCCATTGTCATTCAAATTTGTCGGTTGCGTCCCTCCCCTAATGTTAAATCCTGGATCCGCGAATTAATAATTCGTAATTAACATAAAGAAACAATCTGTGTGAATAATGTGTTCACATCTTCTTTAGATCTGCTATGGTCACGTCGGTATAACCGACCCCAAACAGACTCATTGCCCACAATTATCATGCTATTGGCCCGAATTAACAAAGGTGGTTTCTGCCAAACCCACGGATCCGTGGATTATGTAGATTTTGTGTAATAAATACGCTTAATTTTAGCGCGTACTGTGAGAAAGGTCCAATATGAATGCGCGATTTTGTCACAGAGCTCTAAATTTACGCTTGTCGCTATGGTTTTGCTGCTGTTTATTCAAATTAATTTAAATAAACCGTTGACTCAACAGTGGACTCATTAATTTAAAACAGTGGGCTCATTATGTCAAAACCATAGCAACTGGCGTATATCTCGTGCAAAATGACAACATCGCGCATTCATATTGGACCTTTTTCAATGTACGCGCTAAAATTAAGCGTAATTATTACATGAATATTCACAAATCCGCGGATCCGTGGGTTTGGCAGAAACCACCTTTGTGAATTCGGGCCATTAATTCAAAACCGTGGGCTCATTATGTCAACACCATAGCAACTGGCGTATATCTCGTGCAAAATGACAAAATCGCGCATTCATATTGGACCTTTTTCAATGTACGCGCTACAATTAAGCGTAATTATTACATGAATATTCACAAATCCGCGGATCCGTGGGTTTGGCAGAAACCACCTTTGTGAATTCGGGCCATATGTCTAAAATTATGTCGGTTCTTGTGTGACTAAGGAATAATAAAGAACCCGAATCGTATCCGTAGAAAGTTTTAAATGTGCCGATGGAATTTTCTAAAATTTGTCTACGTGTGCTGATTTTTACGCCCGTAACAGTTGTGAAAAACCCTAATCTTTAATATTACACTGCAGGTCTGTAAGGGGGGGAGGGATATGGTAATTCCGTAAATCTTTTGAAGCCTGTGATGATGATTCCGAAATGTATTTTCAGGGCTCCATTTGATTTTTTAAAAACACGATGTTGGTATATATTAAACTGGTACCCAAAGCTCATATTTCTGAATCCTCTTCAATGCTACCACGTCCCTTTAAGAATCTGTGGGTCAGGGGTCTATTGAGGAAGGGCTGGCTGATCTTCTTATCTCCCTTGGTCACCAATGGTTCTGGTTATTTGCCTGTACCGTCCACGCAGGATGACATTTTCCCATTGGGTGTTTGAACACGAGGTTGAAACACGGGCTCGGATTTTACTGATCAAACAAAGAACATAGCGTGCCTGTGGATACGTTGTATTCGCAACGGATTTCAAATGAGGAGCTGTGAATAGCGACCCTCTTCCGGGAAATTCGTCCTTATATAACTTGCATTATCTGCGTTTCAACTATCAATTTTATCCTGCGAATCAATTACACATCCGTGATTTAAGTTTAATGCGAGGAATTTAAACTTGAGATGCTTTGTTTAGTAAAATAATCTTTTCTAAGGGTGGTATCTCACTTCGCGGAGACGTCTCCGCGACGGATAAAGAGTATTAGAGACGTCTCTGAAACTTAGGAGACGTCTTGGAGACGTCTCGGAGACGTCTCCGGGACAATTTTCAAAAACTGTCTCAAAGTAGTTTCCGCAACATCTCCGAAATCCGTCTCAAAGTTGTTTCAAAGTAGTTTCTGCGAAGTGAGATACCACCCTTAATCCCGAAGTTTTTAATTTCGATGACATGATTTGATGGCTAATTAGTTCAAATAATCAAATATACTTAAGACTACTAAGCTGATTTAAAGTCAAAGAAAATAAATTTATTGATAGCCTGCAGAAAGTTACATTATTATATTTTTGAATAATAAAGAGTACAACCCAATTTTTTATGCAAAAATGTATTGCCCATATTTCTTATGATGAATTCCTAACAGTGAATATTTCACAATGAATCCTCGATTAATAGACAAAAAAAGAAGAGGTTTCACATTGAAGGAATATTACTTTTGTCGGATATGAGTGTTAATGTGCTTTGTTTTCCAGGAGTCAAATAGTGACGCATTTCCATGTAATATTAAGAAAAAAGATCAACATAGCCGAACTACAGTATTTCTTATAAAAAAAAATGATAAAGAAGAATATAATGAAAAAGCGGTCTATATGACTTTATTTCATTGCACATAACAATCTATGGCAGTATTTTAACCTGTTCAGTTTATATGATCCTTGTTTTTAGTCATCATGGCTTACGTATATACGAGACGGTTATATCTCGTTGCTGTATTCACGTTTTAATCCTTGCCCTAAAGATAAAAAATTATAACTCTTCATGAATCTAGGTCATGTATGATCATCTAAAGGAGAATATAAGTGCACTATGAATAGTCTCTCTCTATTTAGGCTAGTCTTTGTATAGGTCTTTCGCAAGCACGCATACACACACCTAGCAGCGTTTCTACTGAAATCTGACAACTGTCCGTTATCACTTTTGTTTGCCGAGCAATTCAGAAACGGAGCCTCGAAACGGCCAAGTTTGTCACGTCAATTGTGTGTACGATCTAACATTTGTTGGGATGGTATAGGTTACTCTGTACATCATGCGAGGGCTCCATAACTTCGTTAAGGTATCCTTAATTTGTATCTAAACCCCGGTAGAGCATCCTTCCGATACCTTACTACGCATCAAGACCCCAAGTGCTAATAAATAGCACCTTATTAGTGCAGTCACATGATAATTAGTCTAATGCATACTAGTATTTGAAAGTATGATGTATCATCATCTTAAGAGGGTCTTTTTTAAAGAGGTGCAAAGCATGGAAAATATTGATTACAACATCTACGAAATATTGACACTATAAACATTTGCGAAAAAGTATAATTATGATTTTGAAGAAATATGAATTTAACAAAATATTCAAGATCATATTGTTGATGATTTATTATTACATACATTAAGTAACTGTCTGTAATTCATAGCAAATTACCTTAATTTTTTTTAATACATGAGACTAGTGTTTAGACAACTATTTTGGTGATTTAGGTTCAAATCGTGACCTACAAAAACCCATAAATTTAACCAAGACATATGATTAAAAATACAATCAAAAGCTCGTATGTCATCGTACTAAAATGACAATTGAGGCTCCCTTGGCGCATCCCTCTCTCTGACACCAGAATTACACAAAAGGACATAAATTGGGGATATGACCAGTCTCTGTTTAACTAAGGGATCGATTTGTCTTTCTATAATGAACACGGGAATCGTCTATACATCACGCTCTACAAACATGACGAGACAACAAATGATACCAAGCTAAATAAACGTGAACTTAATACCATATTTGAAACGAGCTTTTGGAAAATCATCCACTGACAGAGATACTACAAAAATACAGACTACCAAAGCTTTGTATCTAGAAAATTCTCTCGACCTCTTAAATTCTGTTTCATTATTCTTACGAAAATACCCTAGAACACTAATGTTTCGTTAAAGTAAGATAGCAGCGGATCCAGGATTTGAAAAGAAAAGGGATGGAGCAGCCCGGGAATCTAAAAAAAAAAGGGTGATGGGGAGGGCAGCCGATTCCCCCCCCCCCCCGATGTTTTCACAGAAGTCAAAACACGTGGTGGGAGTTTTTTGGTGCGCTCCTGGATCCGCCACTAATATCATGTCTGCAGTGCTCCATTTCCCCATTACAAGCATTATTATCTTAGTTGTAAAGTGGCCTTAATTTATTAGTTGATGCTCTTTGGTTTACGATTTGGCGGTTTAATGTATCAGCCACACCCTCTCAGTCAGACTCTAGTTAAATCAATATCTTGCCGTTTGTGGTACTGTAAAATTCTGTTACATTTTGGAGTCGGTCTAGCCGTTGTTCTTGACGTACGCCGCTCATCCTCTTCCTTTTAAATCTAAGGGGTACTTCTCTTGTTATTCGCTTCTCTTTTAACATGAAGTACACGTTTATAAATAACTACCCGTGTTTGACGTTCCCAAATTAGGCTAATCGGGCAATTGATGTAATTCAAATTTTCCATGAGTGGTATTTTATCTCATCCTCCTCCCCCAATCTATCCCCCAGTTTCATTCGACCCATGCTGCAGCCATCTTCGCTTTTACAGTAATTTGCCATCTTGCAATATAGCGGTCCACCTGCCTCGATTTAAAATGAGTTTCGTTATATCTTTTATGATCCTTCTCGCAGTCATTTTCGCGCGCCATGTTCGGCTACCGTGAACATTCGAAGACAACATCTATAACAATGTATGAAATTTCAGTCACACCGGTGGGACCGACTCTAAACTGACGCCAGACCAAACTTAATATCACATGTCCTTGAACAACAAATTTGTGGTCCTTGTGAATTCCGTCTGCCGGTGTGGCTTGGGTATGGACTCGTCAGGTGTGGCACCAGCCATCCTTGATGAAATCAAGCTGTTCTTTTAAACGATTCTTACTGTGTTAAGCAAACATTAAACCATACCTTAAGATGGTTAATGTGCTAATTAGTCTAGCACTGCATGACAAAAAGACAGAGAACATCATAAACAACTAACTGATGCAATTATATTAACGAACTTCAAAGCGGTTATACAGCTGTTTTGCTAAACGATTCTTACTGCGTTGAGCAAACATTCAGATATTTCTTTTGACAGCTCATACGTGCTAATTAGTCTAGCGCCACGTGAACAGAAGCACTGTAATCAATTGTATACAGAATGGAATTAAACAAAAAGAACTACAAATGTGCGCTTCAAATCGATTACCGACTTTCAACTTGACATTATAAGAAGGTTTTGTATTTGAGTTGACGTGCCACCTGAACAAGGTTCTAGAGGTAAAGAATGAAAGCATTTAACAAATAATTATAATATTGATGGCTTTTTCACGCGTGACGCTAAAAGCTTTTCTAGATCCTTTTACTAGCCTTGAGAACTTAAAAATCCTCGTCTCATCTGACCAGTTGAGTGCAACGATTACGCGAGGACAAGTTTGAGCGTCACGCGCGAGGAAGTCACCACTATTCTTATACTTACTTGTTAAAAGCTTCCATTCTTTACCACTGGAACGTCGTTCCGTTGGCACGTCTACACAAATCGAAAACTCCATATTGTTAAATACATAGGAAGCGAGCATGTCTCTGCTAAAATCTCAACTACTCCCCTAATAATTTCATTTCAATCCTCTTTAGCCCCATGAGGGTATATCAAATTGTTCACCTAAAACGCTTGTTACTCGGTTAAATAAGTGTTTATGGCTCACTTGTTGATTAGCCTATGATTGTATAAACACGGAGATTACATTTAGAGTAATGAGCAAGTTTTTTTTTATTCGACAGTATTGTTACACATTTTTCGTATTTATCAAAATGATAGCAAGAATACTTCTCAAAACCCTTAATCTGAAAGAAAACAATTTTAAATTGACTGTATTGACATACAGCTTTATGTGAAAAATACTGGAATTTAGATTAACATAATCACTAAATTAATATCTTCCGATGCGTTTCTACACACTTAAGGTTCGGTCTGATTTATTTTTTATTAGCATTGAAGTTCTTCTGAATGGTTACAACCAAGATTCCAAGATGAGTATTGCCATCAACGCCATCTAAAGCGTGACCTACGGTTTGCATAATCTGCGGATTACATAATCTTTTGTTTAATATTCTCCAATGTATGCATACAAACTAACGCTTTGCTATGATTTATCTTTCCAGGTGAAGAAAGCCTTAAAGACGGTTACAACCAAGATACCAAGATGAGTTTCGTTGTGAACGCGATCTACACCGTGGCCTACGGCTTACACAACCTACAGCAGAGGATCTGTGGAGTGGGTACCGTAGGACTTTGTCCAGAGATGCAGCCGATTGATGGCCGAGAGTTACTGGAGGCACTGTTCAATGTATCCTTCCTGGGAATGTCCGGAGATCATATCAAGTTTGACCGAAATGGCGACCCACCGGGGAAGTAAGTGCATGGATATTAATTATGATTTTTTAGTCAGGTTGAGTTTAACGGTTTCACCAGGTGGTATTTCTCCTGGACACACAAACTGTAAACATACTGCAAAAAAAAAAAAAAAAAAAAACTGTGAACACAATGCAAAACACACAATGTCCCACAGTGTGTTCATAGTGTGTTTTGCATTGTGTTCACAGTGTGTTTTGCATTGTGTTCACAGTTTTTTTGCTATGTGTTTACAGTGTGTTTGCAGTGTGTTCACATTGTGTTTGAAGTGTGTTCATAGGGGCAACTTTGTGTACAAACGCTCAAATTCACCAGTGTGAAAATGTTTAACACTGCGTTTTGTTTTCCCACAGACGAATGGTTGATTTTAGGTTTAACACTGTGGATTTAGAATTTCACGATGTGTTCACATTGTGGTGACATTTTTTTCCCGCATTGTGTACTTTTTTTTTCAAATTGTGGGACATTTATCTATCCTGGGAAGTTCTCAACAGAAATGTGTTAATGTTATATTTTTAAATAATAATAATGGCTGACTTCTGGTATAATCGCAATAGTTGTAGCTCTTAAAGGTATTTAAGGGTGCGTAAACAATGTTCTTATATCTTAGGGGAAATTCGCTCTTCAATGTACTTATCATCCAAGTGAAACAAATTAATATCTAGTACAGGTCAATGGCCGAATTAATTAGTTTCACGTGCTCATCTGTCTTACCATTATTAGTTTTAGTTAGGAGAGTGGACCACCTGCAAGTCATTACAACCCATGAATAATTACACCGATGTGTCATAAATGATCTTCTTGAATGATATCCATTTAAAATGCCATCAGCTTAAAGGTGGGCATAAATGAATCATGAATGAACTATGCGTTGCCAAGCCCCAGTGGCGTAGCCAATAAATTTCCCATCTTAAGATTGAACATTTGTACATTTAATGAGTAGTTTTCCAAAAAACAGGGGATGGGGCGAGGCGAAACAACACAGAGTCAATCACAGTATGTCCACACTGAAAAGTGGCCAAATCCAGGGCTGTTGTGTCCCAAACTAGTTCTGCCACTGCAGCCCTTCCACCGACTCAGTAAGAAGAGGACCATCTTGCCAATAGTAGCATTAATATAAAGATTTTTTTTTTATCATGAAGTAAATGGAGACGTTTTATTATATGATAACCCCCAATTTGTAGATGCATAATTTTTCTCAAAGGGTCAGTCTCAACTAGTAATTTGTCGGTTATCATTGTCTCTTTTTACCAGTCAGTACAAAAATTGTAACATGAAGTGCATGGTATAAAAACGATTGTTTTTATGTTGTTTTGGGTAAATAAATGAAATGAAATGAAATGAACCTATTTTTTTTTTGCATATGTGTTTTACACAGGTACGACATCTACAACTTCCAGCGCACTGCCGATGGGAATTCGTTTGATTACGTAACAGTGGGTGACTGGGAGGACGGTGTACTCACAATGAATGATTCTATTATGATGTGGAATAATGGATCTGACTATATCACAAGGTCCTTCTGCAGCGAACCCTGTCCACCTCACCATGCTAAGGTAAGGATGTCTTGTCTCGAGGCGCTGAAAGACAGAAGGGCATTGCTTATCTATTTATGTGTGCAGTGGTTGACAAAATACAGGAGTATGATCATTATGAGAGAATTAAGAAACGATACCCGTTATGTCTCCCGGGTCGAGTGTGGCAAGTGTAGATTAAAATGTCTTTCAAAAGAACGTTGGATGTGGTAGGACTCAATCCCCAGCACCTTTTGATCGGCAATCTGGAATTGAAACAAGGTTCGTTCATCCGAAAATGAAATGGGGTTTAATAAGCCAAACTAACGAAATAAACAAGTTCGGATAAATGCAAGCTATTTCAGTTTCGGATTAACGAAACCTATTTAAATTTCGGTTTAACGAACCCGATTTCAATTTAGGTGGATCGAATCCTCGGGCTGTTGCATCAGGATGTTCAAATTAACACAACTCATTTCATTTTTGGACATACGGACAATTCGACATTGATGTGTGTGTTCGGACAAGCGAACTCTGTTTTTTATTTCAGACGAACAGACCCTGGAAACTAACCCAATTGTCTTTTGCCATCAAAAGGGCACATTTATCTCGGAGCAAATCAAATGGTGGGTGGCGTTTTATTGTGTATCGTCAACCAAAGATACATATTTGCGTGGGACGGTCCCACGCAAATATAGTTTACGTCGCCAATCACGAGAACCCTATGATTAAGATTTTAATTTCATTCACCCATTGATAGATTTAGATTAGCAAACATCTTACTCAGAATAAAGCAAAATCCATCGATGTATTTGGTGCATCGGTCGTGCACCTTGCTGTGTCTGTTTTGCGTCAGATATCGCAATATATCGCAGACGCAGACAATTATTTTTGCGTCACATGCAGGGAGGAGCATGTTTCTTTTTCATATATATGTAGTATCAAAGTAGCCATTCTTTTACTGCAGCCTAGGAAAAAACGCATGTAATCGCAGGCATTCGCAGTTGGCAACACACAATCGGTTGTGACTATTGTATTGATATGATATCTTGGTCAATTCTGCATCTCCGTCCCGGCTCCGTCCGAGACTTGGTACGCCAATAACTCCTGGCAAAATACATTCATAAAACCTAAATATAATTAGCTCCCAATGTATCGGAAGGAATTTGATTTCTTTCATATAACCTGACATTTTGTCTAATCCACTTTTAATATTTGAATGAGATTACTTTCCAAAGTGCCGCTAATCCTGGCCTTGGGTAGCACGTCTCCCGGCCGCGTCTGTAATGAATCGTAAATAAGCTCTCTATATTTAGTACAAATGCCCATAAAGTATGAGAGAACATGCATTTGCGTGTATGCGTCTCAATTTCGATTGTTAAAGTAGCCATACGAAATTAAATTACAGAAATGAAAACAGTTAGTGCATGACCATATTCAATAACTAATTAGGAATTTATAGGATACAACTGTATTTGTGACATAAACTTAGCGGTCATTGCCCTGAACTTTAAACAGTACGTTTTAGTATAAGAATTCCCTGGAATTTTGATTAAAAAAAAGAAGAAAAACCTGTAAAAAAAGAGAGAAAAAAAAAACAAAAAAACCTACGAAATAATTTTCACACTGCGGAATTCGAGCGTTTACACATAATCGTCAATGTGAACACAACAAGACACTGTGATCTGTCCAAAACTTATCAGTCTCTGCATTTTACAAGCCCATCATTTCACAAATGCTTTATGAAGACTTAAGTATGTCCAAATTACAATATCTGCAGATGTTAGACTCTCAATAACTTCGTGAGCAAACATGTTTTTTGTTCACGTTTCATCTGAAAAAATGCCTCGAAACTTAGTCCAATCTCCCATCTTTAAACAAGACAGATTTTTGTTATGTATTATTCATTGCATCTGCACCCGAGGGACTGTAAAAACGGTAGATTTTTATAAATGACATCTGTACGGATGTGGCCTCTATATTCTTCTTTTAAATATCAGTAGTAATGTTTAACCTCCTAGTCATCTTTTATCAGCTTCATAAATGCTTTTCAAAAAGAAGTAAACAGTTGGAGCGCAGTTTTATTCTATACATTTATGTTCGTAGTCATTATAAATACAATGCAATAATTTTATAAGAAACAAAAATCTCGTAATACGGTTTTTTGTTGTTGCTTATTTCATTGGAGAGTATTAGACAATTGCCTTTAAAGTGAAGTTAAGTATCAAAATGGATGTTAATAATTCCATTTGTCACTGAATGTCGTAGCGAGCCAAAATTGCTTTCATTCAGAAAAAGCGATGGTTTTATCAGAAACTACAGTGCTATAGTCGATTGGAGACAAAAAGGTTACCTTTATAAGTTGAGATAGATAAGTAACGTAGTGACTTCTAATGGAGACATTCCACGAAGATGGACACACATTTAGTCATAATCTCTCCCATGAATCAGACGTCTACTTCGTTCAAAGATTTACCGATCTCCACTTTAACCGTGACAGTAATTGTAAGTCAGTCATGTCAATCAAATGTATTTGTTGATTCTTCTTGTTGGGTTATATTGCCCATTTTAACTGTAAGTTTTAGACGTCTTCGACAGTCGTATTCGACGTAAAGATTTCAAACAGCTGTTTCATTGATAAAATGATTATAAATGATTTATTTCGTTGAAAATAACTTATGTTAGAGGCGTGTATAAAAAGAATTAAATGAACAGTTCCGTTTTTCACGTTAAAACTCAAATAAATGATGATAATAATAATAAAAATCAACCCCCTAAAAAACACCAAAACAGTGCACTACTCACTTTTTGTAATCACAAATTATTTGTGTTCATTATACTCTTTTATAATTAAAACAACATACATGTTAGTGTACTATATATTTTCATTCTGTCTTAATGGTAGGGTTTGGTGTATATTTATTTTGATATGTTAATTAATTAAACACCAGAAAACAATTCTTATCCGAATTAGTGATACCATTATCAATGAATATATCGTCCGATATAGGTGATGTCAAATCCTCCAGACATTAATTTCGCATTTTGCATCATGGTGTTAAGAATCTCATTTTGGCAGCGTTTCCGTAACCAATATCATAAGCTGACATGAATATTTTCTTTAATATTTGTGAAGCAGAAATGAATATTAATGAGGCTGCAGCTGTAAAGGGTATATCCATCTCGGAGATTATCGTCTCATCTCGATAAAGCTTTTATGGTCAAATCAATACAGGTGATGCGAGCTTTTAAGATAATCCCTTAAAGCTATGTCATGAATCACTATGAAGTTGAGCTCACGTAGACTATTTATGCCCTAGTCACATCGGAGCGGCGATACCAACTCCAAACCAACTGGTATATTGCCATTTGGTCTACACCCAATTTGACTAATATCCATTTGGTCTTATCCCACATGGTCTAATTCGATTTTGTCTTTAACCATTTCGTCCAATCACCTTTAGGTCTAAGTACAACTTCGCCCATTAACCATTTTTTTCTTTCTAATTCCAATTTTCGTGTAATACCCAGTTCATCTAATGTCGATTTGGTCAATCATCACTTGGTCAATATCAGTAACAAAGAATGTGACAAAGTGGTATTATAGACAAAATATCCATTTGGATAAAATGCAATTAGACCATTTGGCTATTAGACGAATAGGCAATTAGACGAATCGGTCATTAGACCTATTTAAAATTAGACTACATTGTTACTAGACCGAATGTGTTTAGCCCATGTAGAATTAGACAAACGGAGAATTTCGATTCGGAGTGCTTGTTACACTCGGAGAGAATAACCACTAGATATTACAATATGTGCGACTGAAATCAATTACGATTAAAGGCATGATTTGTGAATCTGTCAGCAAAAATTGCAGTGCTTCATAGAGGTTTAATTTTTTTTTTAAATCTTTGTAAAAGCTTCTAATGTGTGAATGTATTCTCTGCGAAAGGAAATATGAAGTGGAAAAACTTGTTCCCTGTTTTGCGTTGTAGAATTTTCTTGTAAAATTCCTGCTCAAAACAACAGTTCGACCTAATGATTAACATTTTAGAATCAATTGCAGCAGTTTCCGATTTCCAAATCTATTAAAAGATCTAAAAATTTGTTTTCAATTTCACCCCTCTGGCCCTGGGAGAGTTGACGTGACCAACAAAGACGGGTCCCTTTTATTGAGACGCACATATTAGCCTAAATATTATGGACCCATTATCATTTCCAATATCCTGGGGATATACTTGCATTACATTATTTACATGAAGAAGTCGAATGAACCTGACAGAGGAAAGAAAACTGTAAGAAAAGTAACTACTGTTTTTAATTATACAGGTAATTGTAATGTGTTTAAGACAGCAGTGCTTTTCGATGTATCTTGAAGATTGATTTTATGAAAATATTTTAGTCCACTGACCACATTTATCTCTCAGGTTACAAAAATGTAGTAAACGAGACGGATTCGAGAATATATTGGTCACCAAATTTTTATACTGAAGTAAATTCAACTCCTTTATCCCAGAAATAAAAAACTAATTCGCAATGATATGCATTTTAACCAAAGTAAAATAAAAAGAAAATAAATAAGCAATTGTATGAAACTGATTGTAATTAACCTTGTCATTCCTGTGAAAAAAAATAAAAGTTGATATAACATTTTGTTTCGTATTTACTGGTGCAATAACAAGTTCTGATTCAGAGGCGGATCCAGGCGGGGGCGCAGGGGACGCGCCCCCTATAATTTGAAAACCACTCATTGACTTTACATGTTAAAATCGGAAAATTTCGGTGGCAACCCCTCATATCCTGAAATCCTTAATCCGCTACTGTCTGATTTAACTTGCGGAATATTCAGAATTTTTCGACACAAGTAATCGGCAAAGGATATGATGATGGTACTTAATTTTTTACTTGGGAAATGAACAGGGACCGTGGCTCGTTTTTTGAAGGGGTTGGGGGAGGGGTGGGGCTGAACATGAAAACAAAAAATAGCCTAGATGATGAGTTTTTTTGTACACGTCATTTGAAACAAAAGTGCGGGCGGTTCCTGATGATTAGTTAATGTTGGAGATCATTCACAATTTATTGACATCCAAATCTAAGTTTTTAAAGGATCCTACAATTAAACTATTCGTATCCATTAGTTCAGGTAGACTGAGTCTGGTGCCAAATCGACAACAATAAATGCCCAAAATGACCCTATTAGGTCGTTTAATTTCATGGTCTCCGATTTCAATTAATTCTGTTTACATAACGATTCAGTGTGAAGTATTGTCAATCGCAGTATGGAAGTGTCAAATACAATTTATTTAAGAAATACTTAACGTAGGGCTTTCCTGGACAAGATGGATTACAAATCGGATGCTTCTGGAATAATGATCAAATACAATATCTGAGTAGAGGAAATTTCTTTTTAATAGTCGTTTTCCCCTCTCGCTTAATTGCATTGTTTCCTGTTGATCCGCTATTAAAATTTCAAAAGGCGAATGGCAATGGGATTTACTTTATTTCTTTCAATACAATTGTAACTAACATGCACTGAAATGCATTTCTATGAGCTAAATGTATATATCAGCCCCCTCTAGGGAGTGGGGGGGGGGGGGGGGGGGGAGGGGGTAGTCGGGCGTCTCTTGCGCCACTGGATACACAACAGTTCTATTAATTACGGTTGTGCTGTCTGGACAGCATGGAAAAAGAAAATGAGGTAGAATACAAAAAGGAATACATGAAAACGGGACGAAAAATAAGAAGATAGTGAATACGAATACAAATTTACTTTTGATGAATCTATCTTTCTTATTTTGAGTCAAAAGAAGTCTGAGCTTTCGGTTTGAGAAGAATCTTAGTCACAGACAAAATAACCAGTCATGTTATATAGGACGAAGATTCTGCTGGAATTGAAAGCTTATATAGGCTATTTAATCCACTAGCTCTCTTTTATTTGATAAGCAGTTTCATTACTTCTTTTTTTTTGTATTCTTTTTATTTTGACAGAATATCCGTGACAACGTGGAGTGTTGCTGGGCGTGTGTCCCGTGTAAGGATAACGAGTACATGCTAAACGAATACACATGTGAGCCTTGCGGACAAGGATGGTGGCCAAACTCAAAACTAGATGGTAAGAAACAATTAAAATGCTTCGACCCAATTTTAAACAGAGATTTCTACCTTTTAAAACAACATTGCAATATTTCGAGGTCCAAATAGTAGTTTGTAGTATTTTCACCTTTCTGAAATAGACATGTTAGTAGGCCTAACTTAATTTGGTGAAAAAAAAAAGAATTTTCCATTAAGCGCGCAGATTTTGTGGCAAAAACATAAAAATGAACTGTTGGCATTGCTGTTTTTACCTTTAATTCAAAATATAAATTAAACCATTTAGTTGATATTTTAACTGTCTGACATTAGGGTCTTAATGTTTGGTCTATGGCATTTCTATGATAGATATTTCCGTAGTTATCAATTAATATATGAAAACAATTGAGGATTTCATGACGTCATAGTTTATTAAATTTGATTTGATCTAATCCGAAAATGAAATGCCTTTGTGGATCATTATTTTTTTATATTAATATAATTAGGCTAATGATATTTCAAAATTATTAGGCAATATAATTATCACCCATGTTTCTCTGATATCACGATTAAAATAGGCTGCTAACCTTGACCTTGAATCATTTTTAGAGCGAGTCCCTCATGGTACTCTACTTGGCCCTGTTTTATTTGTTACTTCGCTTGCTGGCCAAGGTGTAAACTAATGAAAACGCCGTGCATTTAAAATTAGATCATCCGAGCACCTCGCTTTTATGTAATAAACCGCCGCGTATCGGAAATTGTGATGAAATTAGTTGTGACATTCTTCCGAAGAAGTATTTGAGCGCCTGTTCCCCTATCTTTTGAATGGCTCATTTGGTATTTTGTGACATAAAGACGTTAATCATAGTGAATAGTTTGGGAAAAGCATCAAACCCACGCCTGCAACTTCCAATTGATAATTGTTTGACCACAAGATTTTGTACAGGCTTTTATGAAAACGTGAAATTAAAAAATGCATTTTAAAATAATTACCCTCGAAATTCATTTTAATACTTTTGTTCAAAGACTCATAATATCGATATCTAAATGTTCATAAAAGGACAATTTAGCGCCTTTTAGAAGTGAGCCCTTCAAACCTAAATGTACTAGTATATGACTAAAGTCTTTCTGGCTGTTACGAGGCGAAATTATTCTAGCGCCTGCTCTCCATTGCCTAGTTTTAGAGATGCTCATCTGTTATTTTGAAGCTGCAGTCATGTTTCTCATATGTGTTTACAAGGGTGAAACGAAATCAGTTTTGGAGAAATGACGCGGCCAGGTTTTGTCGTTACGTGAGAGGAAAAATGATTATACACATTACTCTAATTGCTCGTTTCATTAAATGCGTCAATTTTGACACAGATTGTGATTGTCGATTAAAGAGAATACCGTAAGAGCGTGGGAATTCTTTTTATAACTTTATAACAATTAAAACAAAATGAAGAAGAAAATTAAGAAGGAAAAAATAAGAAGGAAAAAAAAGGGAGAATGTCAAGGATTTCTATGTTAATTTCATTTTAGAGAGAAATTAGGTTAATTTAGGTTAGTGTTACTGCATTTTAATAATTGCGCATATTCATACTGTCATATATAGGCTAATGACATTTTGCATCATGTATCTCACATACGATATACATGTTCTTTCATTACGAATTGTGATATAGTACATAATGTATGGCCATCTCTCAAATATTTTCCATTCTTTCTTTTCCTTCGTGGAACTGGCCATTAACGTGATTAATTCATCAAAGATACTTACACCTTAATTGACGAACGTGGCTTGAAAATACTTACAAACTTATTTCTTTAATAATTCATATATAATTGGATGTCGATATAAACAATTTGCGTCTGGCATTTTTTGGCGCGTTTTCATTTAAATATTTATGAAATAGTTTTATGCGGAGATTTGTCTGGAGAAATGTGCTAAGCCTGATTTCATTACATATTCATTTCATATACCCTCCCCAAAAATTTACCACAAAACCGTAACCCTATTTCGCGCGGGATGGGGGGGGGCGGGGGTAATTATCCGGCGTTGTTGCCCTGATACTAGTCATTTAAACATGAAAACAAATTGCAAGTTATTTTTATCTGAATTTGACAGTGACCTCACCACCTCCTCTTCTTGTCCACTCAGGTTGTTATGAGATCGAGGCAGAATACATGAAGTGGCACGAGGTCCAGGCGATCGCTGCCATGTGCTTCTCATGCGTGGGCATTCTCATGACCGTCTTCGTAACCGTCACCTTCATCCGCCACAACGACACCGCTCTCGTCAAGGCATCTAGCCGAGAGAACAGCTACATCCTTCTTGCTGGCATCTATCTGTGCTTCCTGGTCACCTTCCCTTACATCGCTAAGCCTTCCACAGAGGTCTGCTACTTTCGACGTATCGGGTTGGGTTTAAGCTTCTGCATTTGCTACGCGGGACTCGTCGTCCGGACCAACCGCATGGCGCGAATTCTGGCGGGGAGCAAGAAGAAGATCCTCACGCGGAAGCCGCGGTTCCTGGGTAGCACGGCGCAGATCGTGATGACCTTTGGCGTCATCAGCTTCGAGATCGGGATCATCGTCGCTACCCTAGTGCTTGAGAGACCTGCCGCTGTGCTCGACTACCCTGACCTGCGACGCGTTCGACTCATCTGCAACACGACCATCTTTGGGTTCGCGGCGCCGTTGGGCTACGACGCGCTTCTCATCTCCCTGTGCACGCTGTATGCCTTCAAAACAAGGAACCTTCCCGAGAACTTCAACGAGGCGAAGTACATCGCGTTCACAATGTACACCACATGTATAGTCTGGTTAGCCTTTATACCTCTCTACTTCGGAAGTGACTTGAAGGAGATCGTAGTTTGTTTTGCAGTCAGTCTCAGTGCCACTGTAACATTGGGCTGTCTGTTCTTTCCTAAGACTTACATTATCCTGCTAAAACCAGAGAGAAATCGCCGGAGCTCGATGACGACATCAAACCTCGTGCGTATGCATGTTGGTAGTTTCAGTGAGCTGGCACCATGTAGAAGCAACAGTAGCAGCAATGGTACCATGGACGGATGCAAGTAAGTATACTTTATGCTGGTATCTCACTTACCATGAGACTAATCTGAGGCGGATTTGGAACTACTTTGAGACGGGTTTGAGACAGTTTTTAAACTTGTCGCGGAGACGTCTGAGATGCCTCCTCGATCTCCGCGACGTTTTATAAGTCTCTGCGACGTCTCATGCTTAAATCTAAGAATTTTTTTGTCTCGGAAACGTCTTAAAGAGGTCTTCGTGACGAAAAAATGTATCGGAGACGTCTTTGAGTGTTTGAGTCGCAGAAACGTCTCTGCGAAGTAAGATACCACCATAAGTCCCAAACACTAAATCGCCACCATCCAGACACGAGACCGATATATAGCAGGCCCACAACAGGTACATAAATATTTGTGCAAATAAGGGTGCAGGACTGCACAATAATCGGTTCAGATTGTAGTTTATTGCACCGTTGAAAACGTGGACCCCATAGGGTGCTGCTACTACTTACATTATTTTTAAGGTGCAGGATCGTACTTTTTGCAATTACACGATAATACATTTTGGTTGCAGTAGAAGCAACTGTTTAGACTGCATATCTAAATATAATGGATGGAACACTCCCAATAAAGTTGCATTGATTTTCTAGCCGTGCTTTGTTATCAGTATTCATATCTATGTAGCCTACAATGTTCACAAGGTCATTAAAGTGTTATATTGTCTGGCACTGAAATGAAGTGATACTTCAACTATTTTTGATGAAATAGATCGCGTCTATTCTTACCTTCTGTCATTAAATTAACACTGATATAGTGTTATTTGATATATAACAAGATATCGGGTGCGAACATAAATTTCGATGGTATATTAAAGTTATTCCTGCCTTTAGGCAAGTGATCGATCTTTGTACGAGTCGAGGCAGGGAATTAAATGTCAAAAGAATGGTTTGCAAATTACCCCCATTCCCTCTGCTTTTCAATCATTTTCATTGTAAAGATATTTTGTTCATTTTATTTTGATGTCATTTCTCTTTAATTCTCATTTGTTTTTTTTTCTCACCAGCGAGAAGCTCTTGGGAGGGGAGAGAAACGCCGTGGGTTTGAGAACGAACCGGAAAAAGAACAGTCCCTTGTCTGGGTCATCGGGTCACCGAGAGAAATCGCGAGAAAAGAACCGCGAGAGGTCGTCCGGCAGCATCTTCTCTGCGCTGAGACGCAGAAAAAGACCCAACAACACCAAACACATGAAAGCAGTGCAAAGAGATAGACTGCTCTCGAAACGCAAGCAACCGCTGTATCGCTATGGGAATTCCACTAATGTGGTCGCTTCATCGCCATCCCAGCAGCCCTCGCCCGTGGAAGAGGGTGATACGAGCAGTAGCGTGGAGAAGGCTTTGGAGGAGCGATTAACGCAAGCAGAGGAAGCTAGTCGAGCAATGGGGTGCTTGAAACCTTCAAGAACACAGGGTAGGGGCGGGGAAGGAAAGAACAACAATGCAGCGCCCTCTAAATCTTCGGTAGATGTGGACATGGAGCGGGCGAGTTGTAGCGGGCCGAGTAAGCAGGGTCAAAGGTCAATTATGAAAAATTCGCAATTGAACGAGAGGACTGGTGGTACATCGGGAGGGTGTACGCACAACCCCTCCACTAGGATACCCAACCCTCGCCCGCCATTAGCGCAAGATGCCTCTATTTCAAAGCCGGGTTTGGCGGGGCAAAGCGATTCTAGACCTCAAGCTCACGTGCTTCCGCTTAGAGTCCGTCGCTCCTTCAGCGACGAGACCATCAATAAGAAACAATCCTCGTCACGACCGTCATCATCATCATCACAATCCGATTCGAGGAATGATTCGAGATTCCTCGGTGTTGACAGACAACAAGATACACACGCCGCTGGCGGTTCGTTTAACCAAATCTACCCTGATCTTTTGCAAGTGTTGCCGACGGCGGAGGTCGGGCCGTCTCACGGGGATCCTTTACGCGGGCACCGACCAGCTGAAGGTCAACGGGACGGTCCCGCGGGTGAGAACTCCAACACTCAGAGTGACGTTTTACCACGTGAAAGTGTTAAGAGAAGTGTTCGATTTAACGACAGGACGATGCGAGAAGGCGATGACTCGTACGAGCCACGAGACACTCGCAACAATAATAATTCCCCCCGATGGAGTGAGGGTGATCATATTGTTACAATACCCAATGAAATCCTCGGGGCACTCACGTCTATAAAGTCGTCCGATGTATGAAATGATAATGATAATCAGAATAATTATACTCGTGAATTTTATATCTTAAAGCTTCTTAACCAGCGATTCTCCTCGCGCCGTAGGCATAGTTTTACATGATGTCGATTCTCTGATTTTCTCTGCCTAAAAATGAAATCTTTCCGTCTGCCTAAAGACGATAAATCTTGTTTTGAGATAATATACAAGAGGTACTTTTATGCGATTTAAGCATTTTTTAAACTCTTTCAAACTTCCCACTTTTAAATATATCAGATAATATAATAATAATATAATATGCTCCCAAAGAGTGCCAACATATTATTAATTTATTTATGTAAGAACAAAGAAGATAACTTTAGTGTCAATGTTTTTTTTTTTTTTTTTTTTTTTTAACCGGATATAATCAGATTGATTTGAGGAATTTCGAATATAATTGATTAAAGAAAATACGTTGATTCTTTGTAAACCTCTTACTCCATTTTTCAAAATGTTTGAACAACAAACTAAAAAAAAAAAAAATAAAAAATTATATGTTAAGCATAACATTTATCATGAAATTTGTAAACAAATCAGTCGTTACAATTTGATTTTTTAGCAATAGAGTATAATTATAGAATATAGTAGAATAATTATTTACTTATTTTGATCGTTTAAGAAACCAAGTTCTTTCAAATAAGTGCAGAACTGGTTCAACAAAATATATTTCCTTAGGAATTTTTGCTTTAATTCAATATCTCAGTTGCACGGGTATTATTGTTTGATTCTATTTCAATGTTGATATTATTTTTCGATTTTTTTTAAATATAAATGTACATTGAGATCATTTTGTGTATAAAGACATACATTTTTGCTACATTTTAGGTATCTGATATGCTTTATAAAAAGGCAGTTAATGCCACGGTAGAATTTCCATTGCGGGGCTCGTACGGTGTTTACAGTGTCCCCCCCCCCCCCCCCCCCAAAAAAAAAAGGAAAAAAAAAAAGTTAACCGAAGTTCAAAGGTCAGTCATTTAAAAAAATACATGGTTTATTCTTGTGATTTGTTTACTAAAATAATAAGTAGTCCCTCAGCATTAATTTGAGACATTGCTAACGTCCAAACTATCATGGGTCACAGAGTTAGGGTCCTATGAAGGTGATAGGTACAAAACCCATTTTTCCAAGTTTTTGGTTTGTAGGGTATGAAACAAACCTTTTAAAAGTAGTCGGTGTCATTGGGTCTTTCCAGCAAGTTGCAATGAAATGTCATCTTCTTTACTACAGTGGATTTCTCACTGGTAATGAGATGCTTTCTCGATTATGAGTCTATGGAGTCTCGGAGAGGTCGCCGCGACGTCTCCTGAGTCTCCAGAAAGTCGCGAGAAAATCAAACAAATGTCAAACATGTTCAATCTTTTAGTAGAAATCTTTCAGACGTGAGCAAGTCTCTATGATGTCTCTGCGGGGTTGCCGCGACGTCCCCTAAGTATCCACGACGTCGCAGAGACGTTGTAGGAATTTGCTAGCGATTAAAAGAAATCGAACAGGTTTGACAATGTTTAAGACTTTTGTTAGATCTCTCAGGACGCCCTGAAATCTCAGAAGACGTCAATGCGACGTCTCCACGACTCAAGAGACTCATAATTGCGAACCCATCTTATTGCCAGTGAGATAGGTCCTTTGGCAAATGAGATTGCATTTCTTTGAAACTTTGTGTGAAACCCCCCCCCCCCCAAAAAAAAAAAAAAGCAATGAAACCAAAAACGTACAAAAAGATCGTTTTGTACCATACGAACGAAAAACTTGGAAAAAGTGGGTTTTGTACCTTTCACCTTCAAAGGACCCTAACTCTGTGACCATTGACAATATGAACGTAAGCAATATCCCCAATTAAAGCTGATGAGTTACTTAGTATTTTAGTAAGCAAATCACAAAAATACACCACATAGGCTACCTTTGAAATGACTGACCTTTGAACTTCGGTTACCTTTTTTTTAAAGGAACACACTGTATAGCAAACAGCCGTTTTGGGCAATCTCCTTATGAACCACTCCGTCTGAAAATGCCCAAACGGCTCTTTGTTTTTACACGCCTCCAGACCCCGTAGTAGAAATTTGACTGCGGTATTACTCACTCTGGCTGCTATCAGAGTATTTATTCTTCGTTTGTTTCTGTTTTGTTGCTCTTGCCGTCTTGCGTAATAAATTAATTTAATTATGCAATGTTTTTTGTTGTCAGTGGCATGTGGTTTTGATGTTAGATTTTTTACGAGATTTAATCATATTTGTCGAATTTCTTTTTAATTTGAAACTGAAATGTAAAACTGCTAAATTAAAAAAAACATCGTAATCGTTGATTGAGACATCAAACTTTAGTCGCATATGTTTTAATTTGGTTAAGAATTATAAATAATATATGGCCATGTGTTTTGAACTCGCCACCCAAAAAAGGGTGGTTTTGTTACGCTTTTCCATATTTTGTTTCAGTTAATGTATGATATCTTGGCTAAATAGAAGGGTATTACCATGAAATAGGTGTTATTTGAAAGCTGAATGCAAGCTCTATCAGACCTGTGAATTTGAACGTACTCGCACTTGAAATCGCGACACGGCACGCGATAAAATACGAAAAGACAAGGGTGGTTGAGGGGGGGGGGGGGAGGTGCACACAAAGTCTATGGATTTTGCACCCTCCTGTGAATTCGAAACATCATACATGATAACTTTATGGATATTTATTTTTGTGCTGTGAGCTTTTAGGACTTTATAGCTTAGAGTCTCATGCATCTTTTGACACCACAGTTATGAAGTTCCAGCCATTTGGTAATGCGCAGTTCCGAAAAATCGCTGCGCTGCGCGCGGTTAAAATGACAATTTCACCATTGACTGTGTATTGTACATAAAGGCCCGGTCTCACCGCCCGAACTGTGTTTAAGCGGTCCTTGAACGGAAGGGAGAGGGGGCCGAATTTCGACAACGCTCGTCACCGCGCACAAAATGGGAAAACAATCGAAAACACGGGCGTTGCCCTAGCGGTGCACCGCTAAAGCCGGCGTTGCTTTAGCGTAGGTTTAACGATAGCGAGCTGTAGCGAGCGTTGGTTTAGCTCCGACACCGCCATACCAACGCCAAACCAAAGTTCATCACCGCAATGGAACGCCCGACACCGTTCCAGCAATCCCATGTCCGCTCGAAAAACGCTTACAACCGCTCCACCAAAATTTGTGCAACGTTTAATCACCGCCCGGGCAAAGCTGGCGAAGCAGCGGTGGTCCAGCGTTCAAGATTTCTGCGTTGGCCTAGCGCACCCAAGCGTCCACGAACTTGCGTCTAGCGGTGCCAAATTTTGACTGGGCGTTGTTGGAGCGGTGGTGAACTTTGCCGGAGCGGAAAATTGCCCGCTCCTCACCGCTCGCAATATTTTGTGCAGCTCAAAACTTTCGGAGCGGTAGGAGGGACCATCAGCGATGGCCGACGGTATACGGCGTTGCCTTAGCGGTGGCCAACTTCTGTTAAACGGTGGTGAACGGTAACGAGCGGTGATGATTTTTTTTTCACCGCTCCAGGAACGCTCCAGCAAAGTTCGGGCGGTGAGACCGGTCCTTAAAGTAACTCAATACAGTTCCTGTTGTATGTGAAGTGACGTTACATGAATGCAGATAACTAAAAAATTACTTGAGATAGGGGCCTGAAAATTTGTAAGCTTCTTCATCATAAGAAAGCCCACCAACATGCAAGGTTTTATAAACTTTGGCCCCACCATGGCCAAGATCTTGAGGAGGGGGCAACCCCCTCCCCGGCCCAGGTTGACCAAAATATTTGGGCCCTTTTACGGTTAAGAATTTTTTTAATTAAATGAAGAAACCCCCCTATAACTATATATTTTCTGAAAGGAAATTTCAAGAGCGATTCAAATATGATGAGCAATTACGACCTGGATCAAAGGGAGAAAAAATATTGGGGGCTGCAGTAAAAAAAAATTAGGGCCCCAAAAAATTCAATATTTTAATTAAAGTATGTTACTACTTCACCCTACATTGTAGTTGATAGCATTTTTGAAATCTACATGACATTTACTTTCAGAAAATGTATAGTTTTGTAGGGTTAGAGTTAATATTTCAAAAGTTATGACACTTTGATCCTGATAGGTGCATAATTTTTAGATTTAGGTGGTGTAACACAAAAGGGGGCGAGTTATATATATATATATATATATAAGTGCGATGAGACTCAACTTTTTGGACATGACGACGTTTTGTCCAGATGATATATGTGTTATGAATAAAAAGTCTAGGACAAGCTTGGACGTTGCTGGACTTTGAATCTTTAATCAAGCTTTCGGCTTATGCCTGATTTTGTTTGTATGATTTACTTTTACTTATTATGGTTTTTGCTCTTGTTTGTTATGATTTTCTGTTCAGAGATCCTGATGAAGGCATAAGCCGAAAGCTTGATTAAAGATTCAAAGTCCAGCAACGTCCAAGCTTGTCCTAGAATTTTTATTCATAACACACACACACACACACACACACACACACACACACACACACACATATATATATATATATATATATATATATATATATATATATATATATATATATATATATATATATATATATAAATGTATATATTTTAGAATTGCAGAAGACACTAATAGTAATTTGTGTCAAATCACTTGCAAAATATTAAAACAAAATACAAGTACAGGGTTCACATTTGCCTATTGCAATATTGAGCGAAATGACACAAATTGTAGCTTGCCGATTCTTGGCTAAATAATTGACTTATGAAAAGCTATAGTATTGTCATTACGTAACAACGTCATTGAGGTCGGTATTTTCGAAGGGTGAATAAAGTTAATAGATATATTTTAGTCACCCTTCGAGAATACATGCCAATATCTTTAAGATAGCCTTTTTCATATTACATTATCCGCCGACATTATTGACAATTTTAAAGAATGACTTATTACCAGACTTCAATATCATTTCAAGGATTAGGGTTTATAGTCCTCTCATGGAATTGTTCCATGGTCCTACCATTACTGCTTCGCCAATAGCAAATACTACCATGACTATTCATACCCCTACGTTTCCTTCTGCAAAAAGAACAACAAGACGAACAATAACAGCAGCAGTAGCACCCCCATGAACAACAATATAATTAACCATAACAATAACTACTACTAATAAGTACTACTAATGTACTATTAACAAAAACTATAACACTACTACTGATACATGTTCTAGTACATTTATGGCTACTAGGCCTATTACTACTACTATTGCTGCTGCTACTACTACTACTACTACTACTACTACTACCACCACCATCACTACTACTACTACTGCTGCTACTACTACTACTACTACTACTACTACTACTACTACTACTACTACTACTACTACTACTACTACTACTACTACTACTACTACCACCACCATCATCACTACTACTACTACTACTACTACTGCTGCTGCTGCTGCTGCTACTACTTTTACTACTATTGCTACTACTGCTACTACTACTTTTACTATGCCCAGGTGTTGTGTGTCCGAACGGGTTGAGAGTCCGGACACACGATTTTAAATAGCCATTTGAAAATATTTAAAAGCAATGTTTTTGAAGGTTTTAGCACATAATGTTTAAAATTTTATAGATTTTTTTACCGATATTGATGATGATGATAAGCACTATTCAACCTATATTTTAGGCTTATTCTTTAGACAAAAACAGGGTTACAATTTTGTTGAGTGTCCAGACACCCAACCCACCATTTTACTACTACTACTACTACTACTACTACTACTACTACTACTACTACTACTTATATACTTCTACTAATACTGCTACTACCATTACTACTACTACTACTACTACTACTACTACTACTACTACTACTACTACAACTACTACTAATTCTACTATTACTACTACTACTACTACTACTACTACTACACTACTACTACTACACTACTACTACATGTATTATCGCTACATATAACACAAGGATTACTACAACTCTATTTCTATTGTTACTAATGTTTCTATTATCATTTATTACTATTATGATACAACTTTTTACTAAAAGTAGAAAAATACTTTGATACCTTTTTTTTTTTACTACCACTACTACAATTACCATTAATACCACCACCACTAGTAGTAGTACTACTACTCATAATACTACTACTACTACAATTACTACTACTACTGCATGTCTTATTGCTATATATAACACAAGGATTACTACAACTATTTCTACAAATGTTTCTATTATCATTTATTACTATTACGATAAGGCTTTTTACAAAAAGTGGAAAAATACTTTGATAGCATTACTTTTACTACCACTACACTGTAAAAAAAAAGGTAACTCGCAAGAAAATGAGTAAACTAATGCTTTACTCCCAACGGCGTAAACTAATGCTTTACTCCCAACGGAGTAAATTTTGTTTACTCTTAACAGAGTCAAAAGGTAACTTGCAAGAAAATGAGTAAACTAATGGTTAATGGTTTACTCCTTTCGAAGCTAGGATTAGGAATGATACATAGATGACTAAAAGTTACTCTTTTCTGAGTAACATTTAGCTCAACCGCATGAGTAATATTTTTTACTCAGTAACATTTAGCTCAACCGCATGAGTAATATTTTTTACTCAATTTCACGCGAGTTACCTTTTTGCTCAATATTGGGTAAGATTTTACTCATTTTTTTTTTTAGAGTGTACCACCACTAGTAGTAGTACTACTCATACCACCACTACTACTACTACTATTTCTAATAGTATTACTACTACTACTACTACTACTACTACTGCTACTACTACAGTAACTTCTACTACTCTTACTACTTCAACTGCTTCTACTATTTGTACTACCTCCCACTACTATTACTACTACTAATCCACTCCTACTACTACTAACTACTACCTCACAAGACTATTCCTTTACTACTACTACTACTACTACTTCTACTACGTAGTACTGGTCTAACTAGTACTTCTTCTTCTACTACTACTACTACTACTACTATGTCTAACTACCATTTCTACTACTACTACTACTACTACTTCTACTACGTAGTACTGGTCTAACTAGTACTTCTTCTACTACTACTACTACTATGTCTAACTACCATTTCTACTTCTACTACTACTGCTACTACTACTACTACCTACAACTGCTGCTACTACTACTATGCATACAATGTAACTTCTACTACGCCTAATTAGTACTTCTACTCCTATTACTACTACTACTGCTGCTGCTACCATCAGCAACCATTAAACCTATCACAACCACCACTATCATGTACTCATCATCACCATCATCAACACTTATAAATTCACATGGTGCATATCACTTATCAGTTTTGCTTTCTAGAACACAATACAAGCTCTTTACAAGTGCTTATCTCGCTGTTAATAATTTAACTTCAAATGTCGGATGTGGGGGGAGGGGGGGGGGGGAGGTCTCTTTAAGAGAATATTTGATCCATGTTGTATCTCTTGCTCCCGTTTTAACCGCCCGAGAATGGGACATGAATTGTAATTTTGAAACATTGTGGTGAGGTTCTGTTGTTTGATTTTTGGTGTGGCTGCCTCATAATCTATGGTTGTCAGTTGTTGTCGGAATTCGCACAAGAATGTAATTATATTTTGACTATTCACCATTCGTGAGCGGAGAGTTTATGTACTTTATTCACAGTTTGATACTGGTGTAATATATATTTTTTAATTGTTACACTTTTCTTTGTGATTTTACTGATTTCTGATTATGTTCATGTATACATGTACAGTAATTTATTGTACCTTGGTATATTTCATGTATTATTGGAGGTCTTTACATGTACATCGCCATGTTTTATTACGAATAATATGAAGTCTAACAGTCCTGTAAGGATATGTTATCCGGGCTTTACCCACAGGAAGCAACTATTTAAACAAATTTTCTAACCGGGATGATCACTAGATAATTAGTCCATTTAAACGATTTAAACATTCTAAACGATGAGCCCTGGGTCTGGTCATAAAAATATGGAAATTATATTTTATTAATTGCTCATTAATCATTTATTGTACCATTTATTCTGTGAGTGTGTACATAATTGCCTGCAATAGCCATTTTTTCAGCTTTGCCCCTAGACCTGCATCTGTCTATCTGCAAATCAAACGCTTTACTTATTATATCACAAAAAAAAACAAAAAAAAAACAACAACAACAAACAAAACAAGATAGCGGTGTTGATCAATTTCATTTATAAAAGATATATGGTTGCATAATTAAAAGTAGTCAACATGGAACATTGGATTAAACAGCCCATTCTATGAATATCACATATTTTGTCTTTGTAATGATACTTGCTTTTTCACTGTATATTATGCAACAAGTTTCAGTAACAAGAGTTTGCTGAGCTATGTATGCATTGAATTTACAAGAACTGTTTTATTATGCAATAAAAATATGATTCTTTTTACATGTCACCCTTCTAAAGTATGCAAGTGTTATTTTTTCAATTGCCATAATGTACATTCCACCCCTATTATAAAGAGGTGCTCAGCATTTTTACAACTGCCTTGTTGGAATGGGTTATTGTACATAGGTATTCCCAACTATTTAAGAATTGAAATTTACCTTGTTTCTTTTACTTTGATCAGCCCATCACTTAATCAAGTCTCTGATTTTATTCTGCTATCGTTCATCACAACTCATAAGAGTCGTCTTTAACAAAGCAATAGTATTGTCAACTTAATTTTAATACAGTCCATTCTCATTGCAATGAGCATGGACACCGCAACATATTATGATGAGGAAGTTCTCTAGATCCCAATTTGTGCAAAAGCTATGTGTTCACTGTTCATTTTAACAAATAGCAAGGTCCCATGTGTCTCATTATAGTAGGCGTGTACTCTACAGAATCAACAATAGAACCAACAGAAACCACTTCACACTGATTCATTAAAGTATTTAAAATTTGTTCATTTTAATGGAGAGAGGAAAAAAAAAAAAAAATTGGAAGCATGTGATTATCATCATCATGTACATTAAAAGGCTGCATATTGAATACACGACCCCTTCCTAAACATAAGATGAGTGAGAGGTGAGAGAATAATATTTTATATTTTAAACAACATTACTGTTACTGCCTTTGGCCATTAGTTTTATTTTTAGATATTGAAAATAATTCAGAGTGAAACTTCTTCAACCCCTAACTACATGTAGGCTCTCATGTGACAAAATTATTATCAAAACCTACTGGAAGACACATGTTAACCCTAACTCAGCTGGGATATTTTGAAAAGGGGATGTAAAAATCAATTGTTCAACATGATTTATTTCATAAGAGTCCAGTTAATATTTGAGAGATTAATATTTACTGACCACAGCTCTTATTACAACAAAATAATGGTAACAGTTCTTGAATGATACAAAAGAAAAGAGATACTTATCCAAATTTATAAGCATCTGCACCCTACCGGGTACGATATTAGGTGTCAATACAGCATAAATATTCGAAATCTGCAAAATATGAGTAAAGGGGAATCAAAGCAGGGTTACCTTGATTACAGGCACATGCCACAATGCCATCAATCCATTCATTTATAGTGTTCTCACAATTACATCTTCATTTGGAATTTCTGACATATATCATCATAAAAATAATGTTATGTTATTTAGCTAGAGTTTTCCTGGGATACATCATAGTTTTATGATGGCTCTCTCTGCTCTTTTCTTCTGCTTCTTCTTCTTGGTCTGGAAGTTAGCAGTGGCATCAGCAAACAGCTGAACCTCGCTCTCAGCCTCTAGCTTGTCCTTCAAGAAGCGAAGGCCTGCTAGATTGAATCCAATGGTATCCTACAAAAACAAAGACAGAGAGAAATTTGGTATACTTATATCTGCATGTATTTCAAATGATCTATAGAAACTGCTCAATAAAGTTGATAGAAATATTTACTTGCCTGGTATGAGAAATGTTATGTTATCCCACAAAGGACAAAGAAATTTGGTATATTTATATTTGCAAGCCGTTTTAACACTCTATATTATCTGCTCATTAAAGTCGTACTTGGTTATTATTAAGCTCTTCAATCTATGGTGGAGCCAAAGATCGATCCCAGTGATTAGTTGCGCCATAGACTTTGTCTCATATTTCTTGACGGCCGTAACATATAACAGATTCAGAAAGACATTAACATAATATTTCTGAAATAAATTGCAATGGCATAATACTGTGTCTGATACAATCATAATAACTACTAGTGGATATATTTTGTCACCAACTCACCCTTAGTTTGTTAGCCTTTGAGAGTGTTGTATGCCTCAACCTGTCCATCATGGGTAGCAGTGTGTGATTAGATGTGAGCTGACCGTGATGTATCCTATGGTAGAATGAAGGAAACAAAAGAGATACAAATAATCATGAATGTTCATTGATGACTTTTAAATGGTCACAGGCAAGACACT
Organism: Paracentrotus lividus; assembly: GCA_940671915.1. Taxonomy (NCBI): domain Eukaryota; kingdom Metazoa; phylum Echinodermata; class Echinoidea; order Camarodonta; family Echinidae; genus Paracentrotus; species Paracentrotus lividus. Next base: position 17,541,310 of record CALNVZ010000218.1, read on the forward strand.
GCCATTAACAATGTCTTAAAATTTCCATTAAGATTGACATTGAGCATTGAGCCTGTGATTCATTTGGCTTAAATAGATTGACATTGATATCTGTTTCGACACCAACAAATTGTCATCAAGAGACAGTATTAAAAAGGTCATTGATACATCCTTGGCAGTAACAAAATTGTCATTGATAAGACCTTGGCGGATTATTGTCATTTGTATCGACCTTGACAGTAACAAAAAAGGTATTGACACCATCCTTGCAGGTAGCAAATTTGTCATTAATAAGCCTTTGGCAGAAATCAACTTGTCAAAACTGTCAATGATATCAGTTACATCTTCATACACAAATAAGAAATGATAAGTGCATTTCTTTCTTTTTATATGAAGAAACATCTATGAAGGCATGACACACTGTACTTACAGAAAATAAGTTAGACAAATAAATTATTTCTTCTTTACAAAATAAATGATTATATTTGCTCACTTCCAGATGCAAGGCCAAACATTAGATTTCAAAAGTTCCCTTATAAAATTCTTGGCATGAAAGGTTATAATTATAAGATGAAGTATAGTCAAGCTATTCCGGAGATTTGTGGTTTTTAGACACTCTTCACCCCCATTCACTGATTAGGAATCCCAAAACCTTCAGAAACATTATGATATCCAATGGAATGATAAATGAATGAAGGAAAAAAAAAAAAAGATAAAAATGATATGTTTTGACTTACCTCAGTAAGAATAGAAGACATCTACATGCTAGCTCCACCTCTCTTGATTCCTGAATGAGAGTCTCCAAGAGAGGTAGCAACTGAAGGACAAAGTCTAGAGGCAAGACTAATAGACTTTCTTCCAATTCACTAGAATAAAAGAAGATAGTAAAGAGAAACAAATCATTAATATTTTTCTTGTTACTGATTTGTTTTTCTCGATGCCATTTTAGATAAACCTACACATGAATTTATGTACATTTCACATAAATTAATATTTCTCTACCAACAAAACAAAACGCAAAGAAGAAATTACATGTACCCCATAGAAGAGACTAAAATGTAATAACTCAATAAACCTCAAAGCAGTTAAGAGAGGGACCTTCAGGGTGTTTCATTCAATAAATGTATTTATAAGCCAATATTTTTGTGGTATTGGACTAGTTGGGAAATTCGAGAGTGGACAATTTTTTTATTATTGAGATGTTATCATTACTACAAATAGCCTTATATTGAAGTGAAATTGAAAGGGTGGACATTCAGAAAAAATAAAGCCATCGGAAAGTAATAGCCCCTTATGCAGTATCATTTTGGTCCTCCCTAACCACTCTCTTGGATATGAAAATGAAATTTCATGCCAAGGGAAAAACAATTCTTGCTAAGAAATATGAAATTTGAGACCAAATGTCTTACCTAGATTTGATCTTCTTGAGGACCTCACCAACATACTTGAGGGGCTGGAAACAAGATTATAGGAGAGGAAATCTTATCATACTTCAGTTACATCACAATCACCATCATTATCCTCATCTGTTCGGCAGCATCGCTATCATCATAATCATCATTACCACCATCATCATCATCATCATCATCATCATCATCCATATCCTCCTCCTCCTCCTCCTCATCATCATAAATAACATTATTCCATCAATTATTGCCTGGCTAATTAAATTTACTACCAATACATGCCTACAACTTCTTATACATGATCATGACAATCCCCATTACATTGATAATTATTCAAGTTATTCATCTGGTGCCATATTTCAATTAAAAATGCACAAAGGTGCATCACCATCACCATCTTCCTCCTCCTAATCATAATCATGATTATGATCACCATCTCTATTATATAATAACTAACAATGCCATTATCATAATATGCCAATCAGCATAATGTACCTTTCTCAAGAATGCCTATAAAGGAAGATACTGAGAAGAATATACTTACAGTTTGGTTTCCATATGCCATGAGAATGGGATGTTTGTCAGGGAGTGGCAGCTGAAATTTAGAAACATAATTACAGATAATATAAATGTATTCTACAATGTCATGTCATAATATTGACACACAATATTTTGAAAAAATGAGCAAAGAAAAATGGGGTACCATCGGGTATCAAACCAGAGACCTCCTGGTTACTAGTCAGGCGCTCTAACAGCTGAGCTATGGTAAACCCACAGTGGGTCCATCCCTGAAACCTGTTTACTCGTCAATATTTTGCACACCATTAAACCTGTTAAAAAAGCATGTTTATTCATGCCTGCAGATCTTTGTGCAAAATTTGTGAAAATTAATATACCATGAGAACATACTTTGAAAAGTTTAATTTTCTCTACTAATTGTCTTACCTGTTTTCCTGCTGCCTTACATCTCTCTTTATAATCTTCCATCTTTGCAGTTTCTTCCTGATACAAATTGAGTGTTTCCATCAGTCTTTCTGCTCCTCTCATCGTCTCTGCTGTTCTCTTCTCAGGCAGGGACACCTCTCCTCCTGTGGGTTCACCAGCAATCTACAAATAATAAAGGAAATAGATTAATTAAGTTTTGGAATAAAAAGAGATTTTCAGACAATATCAAGAAAGTAAGTGAGGATGATTTATTATAAGCTTCATTGTCAATGGTTACCTGTATGCTTTTAGGACAGTCAATACCATCCAATGTGGGCTTTGGATGGTATGTGAGCTTCTTTAGTCAAAGACAATGGTAAGACTCAGTGATTTGCTCTCTGTGATCATTATTGTATCACCCATCTAATGTCAGGCATAAATCAAATCTTTCAATCATTATATTTACTATCATAGACAAAAAATCCCACAATGACTATAAATTGTATTTTCTTTATTATTATCTTCAACAAGAAATTTATATTTTGACTTCATATTTACCACCCCATTCTTCCTGCTAAATACATGTACACAACACAACTTGAAATGTCTCCAATGATGTTGAAAAGCTAAATTATGAACAGTAGTGGAAGATAAGAGTGGTGCTGAAATATGTGTTTTTCTCAAGTTGTTATTATCATCGTCAATGTTGTAGAGATTAAAGATACAAAAGATTCTCACCGGTTGTTCTTCATGATTCAGATTCTCTTCATATTTCCTTTCTCTCTCCATCTCTTGCTCCTCCTCCAGGACTAGAGGCTCCTCGGTCTTCTCCCATAGACGAAGAGATTTGTCATGTGATGCGCTCACCTGATCAATCACATGATACAAACAGATCAATTTATATTAATTCGAAACAAAAGAAAGTACTACTAAATAACGATAGCTATATCTTTTATCAGTTATTACTGTTAAAAAACAAAAACAAAAAAACCCTATACATGCATATGTAGATCAATAAAAACATAAACTAGCAGTCTTCTGCTAAGTTAACAAGTCATTACTTTTTTAACTCACATCTTCAAAATCACAAACATCAGCATACTGCTCTCCAATTAATCAAAGTGCAGCATCTTGAAAATATAAGCAAACTACCTTTACTTAATATTTCCTGCCACGAAATACAACACCCCCATCCTCCCCCAAAAAGCATAGATAAAAATTGAGGGAAAACAGAAGAACAAAATAGAAAAAAAAAAACAACAACAAATTAACACCAAATACACATGTACTTCCAATTGATAATCTAAAAGAGTAACAACTTTTTTTCACACTGGTTGGGGCACAGAAAGAAAGGCATTTTCCAACTGAACCCCAAAATAAAATCGAATGTTGAAGTCCAGGTCTTGAAAACTCACCAAATAGCTGCCATCTGGACTGACAGCCATGCACCATACTTCACCATGGTGACCCTGTAAAAAACGTTAATAATATGAAATATATACCTATTAAAAACATAATGGGATATCAATATGAATTCCTGGAAGAAAAAACCCAAAACATTTAAAAGAAGGAAGAAGTCACCATTTGTCATCAATCTTATGATGAAAGTCATACATCGAACAAAACTAATCATAAAGCAGAATAGTAATTGGACTGTATTGTTCGAGCCACATTTAATGCTGCAGGATGTACTAAAGACTTCCTAATGTTTTTATACACTAATTCAATTCAATTTTAATTATTACACCACTTTTATTTCAATTACAATGTCAAAAATACATAACTATAATTATCTGATCATAATAATGTCAGTATAATTGTTTGTTTTGTTAATTGATTATTGTATAATCAGAACATATGAAGTATATTTAGATGTCTGTTTTTATATCATATTTGTGACATTTTTTAGTACTTGGACATTTGCTGTGTATTTCAAATATTAATCAAAATATCTAATTGAATCGACTAGCTACCTCTAATGTGGTAATCTGTTGAAAATGATCACCATCCCACTCTTTCAGTTTGCCGTCTTTACCCCCGGTGAAGAAGAGATGTGTGTTGGGTAAGAACTGAATGCACATCACACTGTCATCATGAGCAAACATGGACTTGTGACAGTCTCCAAAGTCCAGACCCCAGACTTTGACGTTCCTATCAGCTGACCCGGTGACAAGCAATGTACTATCCTGAAGTCAGAAACAAACAAAAGCGGTCATGAATTTACAGTTTTTGGATAAATTTCGAAACTGACTGATCTCTTTATATACACACTCTTTACAGAACTTCAAGTTTGACTAAAAGGAGAATAATTAAATAAATCTGTAATCTACATGTATGTCAAGTAAAAATAGAATACACATCAGGCTGCCATCGTGAGCAAACAGGGACCTTTGAAAGTTCCTGAAATTTAGACATGTAGCTCTATAATATTGTAAACTTCAGAAAGATACTGTGTCAAGTAAAATCTTATTTTTTTAAAATAAAGCTTATAACAACACTTAAAGAAAACGTTTTCTGTAAGTACTTTTCCTTATTAATGTATATAACCAACAAACATATTTGTAATAAAGAAGTAAAATGGAACCATGAATCCCAAGATAAACTTATGTGTCGAAACAGTAATATTGAAAGAATTTACTTACTGAAGAGATGTCCATGTTGAGAACTGGTAATTTGTGCCCATAGAGTGACAGGAAAAACTGTTGAAGGATAAAGTAAAGAATAAATACAAGTACTTTTCTAAATATACACAAAACACAGTATTTCATTCCAATTACTTTTGAATCATTCAGTTTCATCACAATTGCAATTACCTATATTTTGATTACCTATATAATTATATTGATTACTGAACCCTCTTCCTCAGAATTGTAACTATAGTCAGTAAAATATGTGAAGACTGACCAGACGGCTCTACAATCAGAGTAATGGAATGCTATTAAAGAGAGATAAGTCTCAGTAAAACTTCACAAGCTTTCTTGGATGATTTCATAGCATATTATGAAAGAGTGCAAAGCTCCCATTTTGGAGCTTTACATTTATATACAGCCATACCACTTTGGAAATGTATTGTTCTGCATGTTATCTTTACTCAGAGTCACAAGGACTTTTATTACTTGAAAAAGTGGCAAATCTATCCAATGAAAAAAAGAAAAAAAGAAAAAAAGAACAAAAAATCATTTTATTGTTATTTCCATGATTATTATAATTTTTATTACCATTAATCTCATTAGCTATACCTTGAGTGTATCTGCAAAGAAGACCTTGACAGTACTATCCAGGAGAGATGCTGCTACCAGCCTACCATCAGGGGAGTACTTCACACATCATCAGACATCTTCAATACAATCTAATTTAATCTAATCTAGATCTAATTATAATACCTTGAGAGTATCTGCAAAGAAGACCTTGACAGTACTATCCAAGAGAGATGCTGCTACCAGCCTACCATCAGGGGAGTACTTCACACATAGTACATCATCAGACATCTTCAATACAATCTAATTTAATCTAATCTAGATCTAATTATAAGTACCTTGGAGAGTATCTGCAAAGAAGACCTTGACAGTACTATCCAGAGAGATGCTGCTACCAGCCTACCATCAGGGAGTACTTCACACATAGTACATCATCAGACATCTTAATACAATCTAATTTTAATCTAATCAGATCTAATTATAATACCTTGAGAGTATCTGCAAAGAAGACCTTGACAGTGACTATCAAGAGAGATGCTGCTTACCAGCCTACGCATCAGGGAGTACTTCACACATAGTACATCATCAGACATCTTCAATACATCTAATTAATCTGATCTAGATCTAATTATAGATACCTTTGAGTGTATCTGCAAAGAAGACCTTGACAGTACTATCCAGGAGAGATGCTGCTACCAGCCTACCATCAGGGGAGTACTTCACACATAGTACATCATCAGACATCTTCAATATGATCTTATTTAATCTAAATCTAATTATAATACCTTGAGTGTATCTGCAAAGAAGACCTTGACAGTACTATCCAGGAGAGATGCTGCTACCAGTCTACCATCGGGGGAGTACTTCACACATAGCACATCATCAGACATCTTCAACGTCCTGGTGTGAACAATGCTCAGGTGACGACTAGGCATGCAAAAATAAAGAAAATACCCAAATCAAGAACATCATCAGGGCAGCCAAGTTTCATCATATTTCAGTATTCTTAAGGACAGATATCAGTATTTTGATGACAACAAAATGTTTTCAATAATCAACATACAACACTGTACAACAAGACATAAAATGCACCTTCTCAAATCAGTAATATCATGAAACCATTATCACAAGACAAAAAGTATCTACATGTACTTATTTACAGTGAAAAATACTAAAAATCCCAACTATTTGGCAGACCTGCATCACAATCGTAAACAGTAATAACAAAATAAACCCAGTCCAGAGAGGGTTAACATACATGTAGTAAGAATCGTTATCATCAAAATGAGATGTCATGTCAGAGGGGGAGATGATCCTTAGTTGGAAGAATCTTTTAATTTCGACCCCCCTTTCAGTAATGTGTTTATCCTAGATTACTAAGTCCCTTGGATTAGACTTAGAGCTATAATTCCTCTGGTTTCTTATCAACAAGCATAATATTCCATTCTGAGTAGTCTGAAAAATAAATATCAATATACAATAAGTTGAAATACCGGTACGCAATATTCTATAAATATATAAAAATGTAAACTTACACAGTCCTTCCTTCATCATTCTCTGAGCTCACAAGTTCAAACTCCCAGAATTTTAGAGTCTTGTCAGCACTACCCGTCACAAAGCCCCTCTAACAAAACAAAACAAAATTATATTCTCAGCATTATAATTATATCCTTATTTATGGAAACATCTCAAGATACACAATATATTAAGTAGCCATGGTGGAACAGGCTGCTTGAAGAACATTGGAAACTGATGAACATGAACATGAACAAATACAGGGAATAATAATAATAAAAATTTAAAAAATAATCAATTTTGCTCCAGAAGCTGATGAGTGAGCAAGCATGCCTTTGAAATTCAAGTTACATCAATTCTGTGCTGAGGAAAAAATAACAATAACAATTCCCACCTGTCCAAAATTGTCTAATGGTAGCTAGAGTAATTATGAACAAAAATGTGAGACAGATTGATGCATGTACGCTTTTCAATCAGCCAGCATTATAAATAATCTTGTATTACTTTTATTACAAATCATCTCTTCTCTGTGAGTTTTCTACAAGATATGGGGTTAACTGTCTACTTTATGTGTTTTCTACGAGATATGGGGTTAACTGTCTACTTTATGTGCCAATCTATTGAGGTATATTTTTTTTGTTTTCCTCTTGCTCTCTTTCCTTTTATCTTCCTGTCAGTCAATTTCTCAATTACATTTGATAATAACACAGAGACTGCCAAAAATGAAACATAAATTATACAAAATGAAGACTTACCTTGTCCGGTGAAAGACAAATAGACCAAACAGCCCCCTCATGTGCCTCAAATGATTCAGTCAGGGAACCAGATGCAATATCAAACATTTCCAGTTGTCCTGCCTGTCATCGAGTAAAATAAAATAAACAAAAATTGTTAGGAGGAACAAATCACCAAAAATAAGCTTACTCTCTTTGTTTGTAATTTCATCCATTAATTTTACTTTACATGTACAATTACATACTTCAAAGTCTGAAAACAAAATTGCGCATCAAATTTAAGTCAGAAAGACATGTATGAAGACAAATCATAACTTGTCTAAAACTTAGTGTGAATGGAAATTATAATTTATAAGTTAACTATGATTTTTGGAGTGACTACAGTTATTATAATCATGATGTCATTATCTCATTCTCATATTTTCTTTACACTTTTGGTAGATGATTAAGAAAATATGTTGAAAGAAATATTTGTATAAAAATTAAACACAATTGCAGTTGTGATGGATAGATTAATATAAATCTCACCTTATTACCCACAATGCAATGCCTATTCCCAGGAGCAAAGATGGATGATAGAGCATGGCCACACTTCATGGTTCGTATACACTGCTGGGTGGATCTGAAAGGAAATTTAAAAATAAGAACAGGAACACTTTTCAAAGATAAGCAAACAAAATTTTGAGGCATCCATTTGAAAAACAGAATAGATTACATTAGAATAGCGTAAAAAATAGGGAAGAAAAACATCATGATTGTGAAATGTTGTTCAGTAAAATATTCTAGTAGATATGGACCCTAGAACTTTCTCCAATGTCAGCCAGTGTCTACACAACAGCATAGTATTGAAATAGAATGAGGATATAGGAGATGGTCAAGTGGTACAGTCCGTTATCGGCTCTCTGTATCAGCCTACAAACTGACTCCAATCAAAAACAGGTTTGAATCCCAGTCATGTTTTTTGTCCCAGACATAGATGAAAATTTCTTATTGGTATATGTCTGTCAAAACTCAACCAACTAACCATCAAAAACAGTTAGTGCACTGATAATCAAAAGCAAAAAAGCAAAAAAAATAAAATATATATAATGGTAATCTCACCTATTCCAGAGCTTGACTGCATTGCCTCCAGCAGAGAGAACAGCTGTGTTATCAGAGCTAACAGACATAGTTCTGACATCATGGCGATGACCTGGCAGATTGATACCATTTTCTTTAGTACCCACAGGTTTATCTGCATTGAGATCCACACTGAATGTCTCTAGGCTGTTATTGTGTAAAAGGGTCACCAGTCTCACCTCACCATTGGCTTCAACATGTGAGTGAAATGATCTGATTACGAACGAACAAGTAGAGTAAGAATATGAAATTAAAATCCTTACTTGGGAGACTGATACCAACATATCTTGTACATGTAGCTACACGATTATGTCTTTTTACACTAAAATCTATGCACCAGGCATCTACAAGTAGGCTGCTTTTTTAAAAAATAGTAATTTGGTCACAAGATACATTAGAATCCACCCACCTTACTAATGTTTGAAAAGAAATTAATCTACTCTCACCACACAAGACCTAGTTGAGGGAAGAGTTTATGATTGAAACAAATTTCTTGGCTCTTTTAGTGCATCTAAATTGGTAGCAGAGTTGCATTGAAATTTTCCACTTCGGGGCCTGTATGTCGTTTAGAAAATGGTCACTGTAATGGTGCGGTTCGTTGTTAAAATGGCCATTTTCTACATGCTGAACCTGCCCTGTGGTGGAAATGTGACTGCGGCATAAAGCCGTTATGATTCCAATGCCTTGAGCACCTTGCAAGTTTGATCTACACAAAAAAATATAATCATTACCTGAGTTTAGCTGAAGCCTTGATGTTTGTGAGTGCTTGAATCCTATCTTCAGCTGAGAGCTTGACATTAGATACATCTGCCTCCTCACCCTCGGTACCCCTGAAAAGATTTTAAAATTTGGAAAATCTTGAATGTACATACAAGTACATCTGACACAAAGAATCTTGAGTTAAAAGTGAAAATGCTGCGTCTCTGTGGCCGAGAAATCATCAATATAACTCATGTCTTACTGGTTGTGGCCATTTTAAAATTTGATAAATCTTGAATGTACATACAAGTATGTCTGACACAAAGAATCTAGAGTTAAAAGTGAAAATGCTGTGTCTCTGTGGCCGAGAAATCATCAATATAACTAATATAACTCATGTCTTACTGGTTGTGGCCGTTATTTCAACGGGTTTCCTCAACATTGCACAATATGCCATAACTTACTATGAAGTAGTACTTGACAAGCAAATATATGATGATACTCAAGTGGCAGTCTGTACCTAACTATTTCAAAATTAGCTCTAACTATGGTTACGCACTATGGATTAATTGGATTTCTCAAACCTACCTTGATCTCTTTCGTTCTCTCTTCTGTTTCTTCAGTAATTTCTTCTTCAGTTCCTGAGCTGTGCACACCTTGAATAATTCTAAATTGGGACTCGGACCCTGGAAGATAGAAAGGGGAAAATTTGATATGTTAATAATGATGAAAAGTTGATCTTTTTTTTTATACCTTTAAACATTGTTCAATGAAAATTAAAAATAAAAATAAGGATATATTTATCAATATGGTGATAGGTGCAAAGTTTTGACTGAGACAAACATTACAATTCATAGACAAAGTAGCCCTCAAAGTTTTCATAACATCTTCTATGATTGTGACCTAATAATCAATTAAATAAACAGCTGTTTCAAAGAAGTTTTTATGGATGTACATTTCAAATTTCAAAATCTAACTGGTACAACTGAGTTCGATTGTTTGCAGCCGGCTTTGAGGTTGATTTCATTCGGGACTGTAATACTTGCATTTAAATACGCAATAAAAGAAAATGATTCCATTGTATATTCACACGATACTTACATGGCACCCTAAAATTCTTCCGGTCGAATCTATTTGAAGAGACACAACTCTTTCACTTCCTTTCCTGAGGATCGTTCCTGCTTTGGTGCAGCTAAGAATACTCTGTAGTGGGTACAAAAGAGACAGGCTTGTGAAAATATGAATATTTTTGGTGTTCATAATAAAATAACAAAACAATACTGGTAATTGAATTATGACAAAACACAACTTCCTCTTTATGAATATAGCTAATATTGATGATCAGACAAGGAAAGACTAAATTCAAATTTTTATTATAATTAGAGAGACATTGATTCCCCATTAACCTGTATTTCATAAATTATTGATTTTGCTTTATGGTTAAAAATTTACATGACTGTTACATCAGCAATGGGGATTCTTGTTTTGGATGGCATCCTTGGAGCTAATTCCAGAAAAAATCACAGAGGGCAAAGTCTGCCAGATAATAATAATAAATATGTCAATTTCATTTTCTTTTTAAATTCTTCACACAAGGCCATATCATGCTGAATAACTTGTTGGAGACAAACTGATTTTGCTATACAAACACTTCCCGCAGACATCGACCAAATATATTCGGGCACAGTATTCAATGGGTTCAGACCAAAGGTAATAAGAATATAGAATATCTGGTTATTCCAACTGGGAAGAATGATACCACTTACATTGTCATCCCCTTCTTCATCCTCCTCCTCCTCCTCCTCATTATCATCCTCCTCATCATCTTCAATCATTCTCCTCCTTGGTTTCTTCGCAGGAGATGGTCCAGTGCTCTTCTCAACCGCGTCTTCTTCAAGCTGTTACACAAGATAAGAAGGAAAATGTACTTACTAACATGTACATGTACCTTGAAGGGAAACATTAACATTTTTTTTTTCAAATCTAAGGTTTTGATAGGAAAGCCTTTACATTATCGATATAATTAGATTCAGCTCTAGTATTCATAGCATTTTCAATTTATATTTTAAGAAATAAAAATACTGAAGTGTTTTGTCCTTCTATCATGCGGTATAAAACAAAAGAATGAAAAAGAAACTGGCATCAGCTAGCTATCTTGCTTTCTCAGTACACTGCCAGATGAGAAGCTGGTACAGCATCTTTGTTTAATGACCACCTTTTTGTTTTATTGTTGCTGTTTATCAGTGTTGTGTTAATGTTTTTAATATCTACTTAATGCATTTCATGTATTTATGCGCTTTGCATCTTCATGAAAAGTGACTTTCTGAATCCAATGAACTATTATATCTTGTCTAAGTTCCTCAACATCATGATATATAATAATTTCATGAGAGCTGGAAAAGGATGATGATGATAATAAACAGCATTGTTAAACGCCATTTATCTGCAAGAACATTCAAAGGCACCTGGCTCCCCCAAATATGTACATTATTCACTAAATTGCCAGAAAAGATAACTTTTGATTTCAGATTTTATGGTGACAATGTTGTTCAAATTTCGGAGTTGGATAGATAGAGAGTTCCAAAGACATGGAAAACTGCAGAGAAAGCTCTATCCCCATAAGTTTTTAGACGTGTAGTGGGTACCAGAAACACAAATCCTGCATAGCGTAGCCTGGTCGCAGATGGCAAACACTAATGAGTGTGAATATGCAGTTGAGGACAGGTTATGTAGAGCCTAAATGCAAGCAGCAATATTTTATACTGCACTTGGCAGTAAAGGTTATGGATAAAAGGAGTAGAAAATACCTCATCTTGGAAGGTAATCTCCCATACTTGAAGGTCGCTACCTGACGTCCCTGTCACAAGTCCCTTATCATCAGCTAGAAGAGCAAAGTCCCATACCTGAAAAGAAGAAAAATCACAAGTCATGCGGTTCAAACATTCAATTACAATGATAAAAAAAAATAGAGGGGGCTGAGCATGAACGACATTTGCCCACTAATCTCTTCAATAAAGCTCTTATAATAAATGATAGGATAGCCCACAAATACTGTACAAGTCAATATTTTCGCGTATACATATTTTTGCGATTTTGGACTTCGTAGGGAAATTCGTGAGGGCTAAATTTTTCGATTTTTTAAATCTCGTCATTGCTTTACATAGCCTTAGTGATAATTTTAGCGACGACTGACTTGTGAAATTCCTGAAAATAAAACCGTCACAAAAATTTCAGCCTATACAGTAATATCATTTGGTTGTAATGTATGTTACATACATGTAATAGCCTACACTAACACTTCTCACCTTAGTAACACTAGGATACATCAGCATAGCATCAATATTCTTTGACAGGATATTTGTCTTCATTTCCCACTCTTAACCGAGTTGTAGTTACCTGGATACCTGAATATTTTGTGATATACACAGCATGATTAAAAGTATTTAAAAAAAAATATCCAAATACCTCATTCACCTTCCTGTAGACTCTAAGAGAACTATTAGAAATTGTGTATAAAAAATGCAACCAGACTCCAAAATGAGATAGGTAGTCATACCTGAGATAATGCCCAAGATAACTTCATAAATTATGCTTACCTCACTTCTGTGTCCAACAAGGGTCTTGAAACAGTGCTGTGTGTCTAAATCCCAGAACTTTACAAAGGTATCTTTGGAACTGTCCGGAAGGAAAAAAAACTATCACATTATAACAGCGAGATTTATTCGATTATAGCCTACCCAATAAATTCCCCTTATTCTTCTTTCTTAATTGTGGCACACGGACTAGCCTCTTGTCGAGGCCCTGTTGGCTGGTCGTCGTTTGCCGAATGATGTCGCGCGAAGTGAGGAGAAAACCCGAACTCCCGAAACGAGCAGCGAAACAAGGCCTCTTGACTTCTGTGCTGAATCATATATTCATAAGATACGACTTCCTAATGAATATGTATACATGTCTGACCTAGTAAACGAATGTATTCGTAATTCGCCCAGGATTTTAGAATAGTCAACTATTTGGAGGGGATTCTATCAACATTGCAGAACTTAGCTCGATTAAAATGCATTCATAATTCACTCTTTGACATAGCTGGTGTTAACTTCATAACAGATACTTAAGTGACATTTGTACAATTTCCCAAAAAAATTGAGTCGTGATAATCTAACGAATAAAAGGTGTGCATAATAAGTTTCAACGCTCAATCAGCGGGTATTAACACCCCCTGATCATGAATAGACGCAACCGCCTGCCACAGACACTGCAGTAGTGCACAGCATGCAGCTGAATGCAACCTGTACGACCGAACCCATCGTCACTGCCCTGCGCTGCCCGGAGACTCAGCGGGAGAAGGGCCTTGTCGGCCTGGTATAGTAGGTTCGCACGCCCGTCGAAGCAGCAACTTCTAAAATCCTTGCTCACTGGAAGCGAATAAAAGATTTCAATTGACCATAACCTGTTGATAGATTTTTAAATGTCGCCAAATGCTCCAAATTTTATTGTCCGAAACAAAGATGACCGGATATTTGTTTTGCCCCTTTTCTCGTGGGCCCGGCAGCCGCTGAGCAGCGCCAGAAGGACGTTGCTCTATTTTGCAAACAAAACGTATCATTTCATTGCAGATTTTAATGCATTAACCTACAAATAATTGAATTGGTCAATATTCAAGATTCATGAAGCATTTTCATTGTTCTTAACACTTTTGTCGTCTCTCATCGCGGAGAATCTATGGGCCGCCATTGAGACATCAGTCTCGCCCGGCCTCATGAATATCCAACATTACGTCATTATAGCCCGCGCTCATTGGATGATTTTCACCGACCAATTTTGGGTCGGAATATTCGTCAAAACAATAAAAGACAAAAGAAAGTCGGTGAAATTCAGGTTACCGTAGGTGTCAAGAGGCCTTGTTTCGCTCCGCTCACCAAGCCCGACTCGCTTTGCGAGTTCGGGTTTTCACCTCGCTTCGCTCGGCATCATTCGGCAAACGACGATAAAGCCAACAGGGCCTCGACAAGAGGCTACACACGGACATGTTGTTTGGTGTGGGTTTTCACACATGTGCATCAATCTAAACTGATAACTTAACATCTAGGACTGACTTTTAATGTCACAATCCAAAAATTACTATTGAGATTTTATTCGGGCTTTGAGAGAGGAGAGAGAGAGAGAGAGAGAGAGAGAGAAGAGAGAGAGAGAGAGAAAGAGAGGAGGAGAGGGAGAGTTACACACCTTGAAATGACAATGTTGTGCAGTGCCATGAAGCTGACCCGGTCACCATACCACGATGACCTTTCAACCTGTACAGACCACTCTCATTCACAACGTCCCAAATGATCACATCTGTGTCCTGGTAAAGATGAAATCATGAATTTGAATTACATGTAAATGTGAACAAATAATCAAGTTTAAAGGATTTTTTATACGCCATTGGGATGTTAAATAGACAATTAATTTATTCATTTGTCTCCAACGGTAGAAACCATGCAAATTGGTAGAAACACACGCAACTGCTGTGTGATAAATATTGGAACCAGACAGCTATGAAAAAATCATAGGCTGCCCGGGCGGGATTCGAACCCATGACCTGTGGATTGCTAGACCACCGTCATAACCGCTAGACCACCGGAGTGCCCATAGCGATCAAGGTTCATACTATTCCCATATACATGTACATGAACATCAAACGTAAAGGATTTTTTATACGCCGTTGGGATGTTAAAAAGACAATTAATTTATTCATTTGTCTCCAACGGTAGAAACCATGCAAATTGGTAGAAACACACGCAACTGCTGTGTGATAAATATTGGAACCAGACAGCTATGAAAAAATCATAGGCTGCCCGGGCGGATTCGAACCCACGACCTATTGTCTATTTAACATCCCAACGGCGTATAAAAATCCTTTACGTTTGATGTTCATGTATATGGGATAGTATGAACCTTGATCGCTACGGGCACTCCGGTGGTCTAGCGGTTATTGATGGTGGTCTAGAATCCACAGGTCGTGGGTTCGAATCCCGCCCGGGCAGCCTATGATTTTTTCATAGCTGTCTGGTTCCAATATTTATCACACAGCAGTTGCGTGTGTTTCTACAATTTGCATGGTTTCTACCGTTGGAGACAAATGAATAAATTAATTGTCAATAATCAAGTTAGTCATCAAAATGCTATCAAACTACCCCCGGGACAACTACACCCAGGACAAATACCCAGAAACAGGGTTAGGGTTAGGTGTACAGTTAGAGGGTAACAATTTAAGGAGGTACTTGTGTGGGGGTAGTTGTCCTATAACCAAAATCATCAAGTTATTTCAATACAAACTATATAAAAGGTATACAGGGTTGGAGTGATAATTTGAGAGGAACTTTACATTACATTTAAGAGGTCATGATTTTACAAAAACCTTCTCATTATTCTGACAATCACAAAGTGTTTTAAAAGGGATAATTACAGATAATAAAACTAAGTTTGCGGAAAAATTATCAACTGACCTTTGATCCTGAAGCAAGAAGTAGGGCATGGTTATCAAAGTGCATGGTAGAAACAGCAGTCTTATGTCCATTGAATGTAACAATCACATCCCCATTATTACTGTCAAACAGCTTGATGGATCCATCAGAATACCCAACAGCTATGATAGGACGAGCGTCCGTCTGAGCCAGGGCAGTCACCTCATGTTTGCCGCCCTCAAGTAGAAGCACCTATACATTTTTAAAAATATAGAATTTAGCAGTTAAAAAAATGTATGTGAGAAATACATTTTAAGTACAGGCTAAATTATCACAATGTCAACAATTATTGCTCATATCCTGATACAAAAAAGAAAAAGTATAAAGTTTTATTCGGTGAAAAGAATGAGATCACATCAGAGACAAAAAAAATAATGTGTTGAGTGTTAAACATGTGATCTGGCTAATTGATATACTGGTATGTTTCATAATTCAGACTTCAGTAAAAAGATTATCATTGTTGTTGCCCGCACCATTGTCTCTATACCCATCAATTATTTTCATCATCATCACCTTCAAAATATCCCCTTCACAATGACCGAATCAGACCGTCAACATCATCATCATCATTCTGTCACCATCACCAGTAACGCTCTCCTCATTGTGCCCATCACAATCACAATCATCATCATCATCCACCACTATCATCATCGTTAACATCACGACTATCATCATCATTACCAAACGCTTCCCACCATCACCATTGATCATCATCATCATCCCCATCACCACCACCATTACTCCACCATCATCATCATCAACCCCATCACCATCATCATCTCCGACTCCAATCCTCATCACCACCGCTAAGTCATGCACCAAATTATCCTCTGCTCTACCCCTACCCACCTTCTCCCCTCTTTTCAGGCTCCAGATGATTACATGCTCTACAGCAGAAACTGCTGCAAACTGGTGATCCTTTGTAAACACAACATTGGCCTTGGTTGTTCCTACCACTCCAAAAACAGCACTCTGCATGTAACGTAGATACTGCTTTGTCAACCCCATTATGACAAAAGTTCTGGAGATGACCTTGCTGCAAAGACAAGTGCAAGGACGGAAGAGCTAAATTTGTCAATCTATTCTGATGGATTTGCAATCAAAACACATGTTCAAATGTTTTTAATATATGTGTAATAATAATTATTATTATTTGTGTGACTTCAAAAAAGAAGATTATTCTACAGTATTATTGTGACTCTAATGAGCATAATTTTATCTTATTTTTTTTTGCCCTAACTTAGCTACATGGTTTATTTTGTAGTTTACAGTATTCTCTTAGTAGGCTGGCATGCGCATGCTAAATCCTCTGAGTATTGTTTGATGAGCGCAAAACAGACAATCATGTAGATCTAGAAGTTAATTGAATTATCAAATTCCTGAATGAGTTATCATATAAAATTAAAATGCCTTCAAAATAAAACTTTCCTCATTCAGAAATTCTTTGTCTTTATTTGGTAACAAGCATGCCATGCCATAAATAAAGTAATAGGCCCAATATGGGAGAGATCATGCTTTGGATGTTTATCTAGTAGAGTAGTAGAGGTACCTTAGTCCACGCAGTACATTAGTCCACACACCCTTTAATACGCATGATGCAACACGGTATGTGCGCTCTATTTCTTGAACAGTCGAGAGAATAACAAGCCTATCAAAGATATCACAAAAACTTTGTAGAAAAATCATTGGTTTCTTATATTTTTACCATTTCACGAAATCATCAATGATACGGTAAATGAAAATTTGCATTCATTTACTGTATGTGCGTGGACTAATGTACCATTCAGTTTTGTCAAAGCAAAATTGACACGGTCGCAGAATCGACTCGGCTTGCGTATTCGCTAAATTGTTTCCATCATAGTTTTCTCTATAAATCTTCTTTGGAATATTAAACATTTGATAAAGAAAATAATTTTTGATAAAAACATTGAATTATTTGACTTTTTAGCAGTTGAAAACAAAGTGCGTGGACTAAGGTACATGTACCTCCATCATACTTTGCGCCAGCTGCAATGCGGGTCAGCCCCGACGATCTCTGACTACAAGCGGATGGATGACACGAGAGAAAGAGAGGAATGAAACTGAATATATATTATTGAAAATTGCAATCTTAGATTACCAATTTTCCTAATATTCACCATTGATTTGAGAAAATTTAGATTTAATCCAATATAATGGCTGAAAAAAAAAAAAAGAAGTTTATTTCTCTTTGACTTTGAGTTCAGACTTTTGAACTGGTGTCATTTCTTTTGAGCATGGAAGAGTAGGGTCTAAACACATCTAAAAGTAAACATGCAAATTCTCCTGTGCCCATGATACATTCACTTTGGCTGTGCATCGCCATCGTTGATGGCTCACCTGCTACACAGTGCACAGCGAAGTTTTGACACATCGTCATTGTCCAGCACGGCACACGGAGCACATCGAAATGCCTACAAGTTTGTTCGTACAGAGCCAGAGGACAATGCATTTTGATTGTTGGGCGCTCTGATTAGCTATCGCATCGAGCTCCACCTCCTGGTTGCGATGACTGAAGTGCGTTGACCGTAACTGAACAACGCGATTCAGCTGTTCCCGATAAGGACCGCTTTTGCGTGCGCGCTGTCAATCATAACCAAAGTGGACCCATTTCGCAAGAAAAAATGCAAGACTCAACTTCACAAAACGTGCGCCCGCAAAGCCACTCTTTCAATACTTTTTAGAATAAAGAGAAATATAAAAAGGAACTTCAACGAATCCACACTGTCGGACTCCGCCCGACAGTTGAAAAGGTATAAAGAAATGAGGACTTACCAGAAAAATAAATGACGAATCTAAATTTTATTGTGACTATTGTTCATTGGGAGGCACAATGGTAGTGTATTTCATATATGCTAACGTGATCATTCAATTTCAAGCGTCGTGCATAAATTATGGCTACGTGCACGCTAGCAGCACCACTACGTGGGACTACTATCAAATACAGTGACTGTTATACAATGTAGGTGCATAACTACATTTCTATATAAATATTTTCACAACAAATGTATATTTTTACGTACCAATTATCCTTCCTTGTTGCCTATAAACCTTTTGGGGGGTCTGTCTCACTCGATGTCATCAGAAAGGTTTAAAGTTGGATAGAACCGAAATAAATTCCGTTCTGTAGCGACGAAAAAAAAAAAAAAAATCTACCTTCGGCCCTCAAGAAGAGTACCATATAACAGCTATAGGGTAGGCTCAAGTCGTTCTTTACATGATCTTCCCTTTTTTTTTCCTTTTTAAATCAATTTTGTATTTTGTATTTTTTGATATATAATGATATAATAATTATATAATGATATTCTGAAGAGCTGCAACGCTCTGCCAGGAGTGACTATCTAACGTTAGAGGAGGGTGAAGGGGCGTGGTGCCCCCGGCGGCAATTTAGGGGCGCAAAAATAATTATATAATAAAGAGAATAAATAAATAAAATGAAAAGACGAAAAGAACAACAACAATAAAAAGAAGATGACTATGGAAACGACAGGAAAAGAATACGAAAGAGGAAAAAAGAAAAATTAAGGAACAAGAAAAATAAGGACTTAAAAAAGACTGACAGTTCAAACAGACGTCATAGAATGTATTTCCAAGAAAATTCCCTTTACTGTTCTTGCTTCAACTAGAAGAATGTCAAAATCGTACTAGTCCTTTCAGTTTTCTACCCAGTGACACTCATGATACGATGTCAATACTTTAGTATTGACCTCGTGGACCAAACTGCCATATTTTGGGGAAAATTTTGCAACCTAGTCAATTGTTGTTTTATCGAAGGTTTTTCTCCTTTTTGCAATCACTTGCTGCTCCAAAATTAGTAGTAGTATATGTCTATGTCAATATAAGACACAGTGAATAAGTTTTGGAAAAATTTCAAATCAAAATCATGAAAAAAAAATTAAAACATCACACTGAATTTTTTTCCTCTCCCGCCCCAAAACGTGCGGGAAATTTTCAGAAAGTGATCTTTAAAAAATATTTTTCATCCAAGAAGAAAAAAAGAAAACTCAAAACACATCAGGATAGTAAAAGGAACATCCAAACACTCAGTTATTGAAGAAAGATAAGTGAAAATGTGATTTAAAAAAAAAAAGTGAAAAATTAAGTTTGTTTTCTGAAAGTTTTCTTACTGAGTCTTGTCATTAGTCCCAGATGGTTCAGTTGCTTGTGTGCCCAGTGATGGATTCAGTAAGTAGGATTATATCATGTGGGTCAGCGCACACGACATAAAGTAATTACGGTGTGGTCCGAGTTTGTTTTTAAAAAATGCCGATTTTCTCAGGGTGAAGTTGATTTGCGACGACTCTTAACGATAGCGCCATAGCTGCACACAGTATACGCATTGGAGGCGCTTTTACTACGTACGTGACACGCACCAGGACCAGCGGTGAGTTTCTCTTTATTTTTCTATCTTTCATAAGATTAATTACAAGAAAGAATTTTTATATAAACAATATATATATCACTTATCAAAATTATTGCATTCTATGTCTAAATTTCCTTAGCTATAACCTAATATCTGGGTCTACATTTTTTCCTACAACGAAAAGTACCTTATTCAATACGAGGTCAATAATACTTCTGTAGACCTAGTATTAGTACTAGTATATTGATCTCGTACAGAGTGGCTACGTGCGGAGCGGGAAATTCACTGGATAACATTAAAAGGAATATCACAAGATCTCACACACACGCCTTAATGTGCCACGCAGACAATGTGATTAATTTCATGCTCACTTCACATTTTTAATGTAGAAGCAACAAAAAGTTCTCACACTCACAGTCACAAACAAAAAGTGACAAGCACAATAGAGAGTCTACCCACATCATTTTGAACGTATGGGACATGGTGGGGAATTATGACGGATAGAATAGATAGTATTATCTGGTTTTGCGCATAACAAGTGGTTATATAGACAAGATAAATAAACTTAAAAATTGAAAATGTCCGGTAATAAATACTTACAAACTCTATGGGGATGCTTTCCCCCTGTTTTTATCGGAGCATGCCACTGTCCCGTGTCCGAAATTGCGAGTTTATTATTTTTTTTTCACACGTGCGATCTGAAACTGCGCATGCGCAGAGCAGCTGTTTAAAGCTTCCGTGGTTACGCAAATTTCTTTTAATCTCTTTTGAGGATATTTCCACTTTTGCATACCTGCTATTATTTGGTAAGACAATACACAGTTTTACTCTTGTACTTCCTTTATTAGTCGATATCGGTCGATATCATGAAATAAATTATTTTGAATGCTGTAGACCTAACAGTTAACGTTAGATGGTGGGGCCCTGTTTTTCTTTTCATTTCGCTTTGCTGACTGTTGTCCGTTGATTGGGATTGATTTCGGTCCCGTGTGTTGAGAAATTTGTTGTTTTTCGGGCCTGAAAATGATGAACTTTTTGAAGCCAGGAAAGGTTAATTTGCTAATTGTAACAGTCAAATAAGAAGAGGACTTGATGTGAGTCACTTACACTTATGCATGGTCAATTCATAATTGACCTTGCACTGGGAAGTAGATATCTAACGTTAGACTTACTACGATTAGCCCGCACACGAAGTGTGCGGGCTACGCTTTATCGAAATCCGACGGCGATGTGACTTCGAATTTACATAAATTTCCGGACGATACCTTACTTCTAGTTATAAAAAAAGCTTTATATTATTCATTGCAATATATACTTACGAATCGCTCCGGAAAACTATCGTCTTTGTTGGTGAATCTTCTTATATGTAATTTGGGGGTCAAAATTTCCAAACTTCTTGAGTAGAACAATTCGTGATCGTAGGTTTGTCTTTGTAATACGCATGCGTCATGGATATTGCCATGATTAGTCTTTAGACAAGTCATTACAATCATAATTTTATTTTTATTCCATTACATGGTAATTAACCAAAACAAAAGAGATTACTTACATTAGTAATAGTAGTCATGAATTATTTGTTATTTTAGTTTTTGAGCCCATTTTTCCTTCATCAGCCTATTTTTCGTAACGAAACTTACAAACTATACAAAAAGAACGTCTTGATTAAGGCTAATCCAGGGTCCCCTTTTATTCCAGCTTTATCAATATGGCGAATCGGGCAAATTTACGATACTGACGAAAACCCCCCAAAAATCTTCTTATTCTTGGAGCTATTCACGTTTGTTTTTATTCACCATATTCCGGTTGGTATGCTTAGGTAAGTGGCATTGCATGTATGTGTATCATTTGTTATAAACATTTTTTGGGGGTTGAATTTCAACGTTTTATTGGGGAAGACGGTGAGCTTGGGCCAGATGTATATGTTTACTTCAGGACGCCGCCATGGCGGCGTCCCGGGGCTAACGTTAGACCTACCTTTTACTGCAGCAGTTTTCATCCAATGCCATGCCCATGGAAACTCAAATGCAGAAAAAGTAAAAATGGTGAGTGGTGTCTAAGTAACAGTTAGACTTGAGAAGCTCAGCCCAGTCAAGGAGGCATTTCCGAAAAGGGTCCAAAAATTGTACTAAGCAACATAAAAAATATCTAATTGAAGAATTATATTGCAATGATACTATAGGCCTAGATTATGATTATCTTAATTTATTTTGAGGTAGGTTTAAAGCTGATTTCATTTTCACTAATTATTATTGAAAAGTTTCCTCAGCAACCAAGAGGGCAACAGACAGCCATTTTTCAGTACAGCCTCATGTTGGTTTGCAGCTGTATGTGGATGTGAGTGTGCCTTAGTCTTAACGTTAGAATTAAAATTGATTTAATAAAATGATGACGATGATGTGGTGGTGGCTCAGGCAGTCAGTGGATGACTATAACGTTAGACTCCTCCGCCTCCGCCGGCTCCGGTTCATAATTTTGGGAGGTCGTGGCCGGCGTAGGTTGGATCCCCTGCCGTGTCACACCCAAGACGTTAAAAGAGGGTAGACCTCTAGTTGCTGCTACCCTGTCTGGCGTTCAACAAGAATGGGATAGAGCAAGTCCATTTTGGCACTGCTCAGCTGCTGCCGGGCTCACGAAAAAAGGGGCAAAGAGAATTTCTGTTCGTCTTTGTTTTGTTTTTTGGACCATAAAATTTGGAGCTGGATCAGATGGTCTAGCCTGAGACAGTGTGGAATTACAGCTGATTTTCTCTGCGGATTTGAAATTCTAAAAAAAAAAAAAAAAAAAAAAATTGCAGTTTTTCGGCAATGGTGTTTTCATCGTTGTTTTCTTAGAAATATATTCCGCTCTCACTGGTGTAATTACAGTCTGTACAAAAAATGAAGACCATCGATGATAATGATCCTTGTATAAAGGAAATAAATAGACAAAGATGTGGGCAACAAGTTGCAAGTGGCAATTGTTGGATCACAAGATCGATTTGACGAAGTTGCAGCCAAAGAAATCGTGAATTTTCTATAGGATGGGGGGGGGGGGGGTTGAGTGTTCGGACACTAACAAAAATGGAGCCTGATTTTTTGTCTCAGGATTCAGCCAAAAATATATTTTTTAATACTTCTTTTCATCATTAATATTTGTTCTCCACAATATTTTCTAACATTTTGTGCTGAAATACTGCAAAAACATTGCTTGTAAACCCTTTTAAATGGCTAATTTAAACTGAGTGTCCAGTAACTACATGTAGTATACCTAAAATTGCAAAATTTTCTGTGGGAGGGGAACCCCCAACCCCCCTGCCGAACCCACCCCCAGAAGGTTCAGTCGCTACGCTCCCTCATTGGTAGAAATTTTCACTTTTTTAAAATAATTTTTCGTCTCATGCCTGGGAAACTCTGAAATGTGAATTGGGAAAAGTTATAGCGTCTACATATTTCAGTATTTCATCAGTTAGTCTGTAGACCACTCCACGGGCAGGAACCGCCTGCTGATCTCTGAAGTAAACGAAGGAAGAACAAGAAGAAGAAGAAGGGAGCTTTACCATCTCAGATTCTGCTCATGTACAGACATTAAAAAACAAAACAAAATAAAAAGTTAATAAAATGTTAGTTTCTAAAATGAAACATACCTTTAAAGCGAGTGCAAACTGACAAACACTTTCATTGACTGTTAGTCTAAATGTATACCTTTTGAGAACTATCAATATTGGATTGACTAAAATAGCCTTTAATTTCATTTGTATCAAGGAATCTAAAATTTTGGGGAAAAGTACTTGGTTTACAACTTGTTAACATTATTATTGGGATATGAATGTATTGAGTAGTGAGTTAGTATGTTATCATTACATTCGGTCTGTATTATTAGACTACACTTCTCAGGATGTTGCATTATGGGTTACATGTGGGTAGCAGGGCAGAATTGAGTAGTTGAGGACTTGAGGTGGTGCTATACAAGGCTGCCAGTTTGTACTGGCTTTAAAAGTCGGCTCAGCATTTTTCTACCCTCTGCCGGCCCAAAAAAGTGATCATCTTGATGATTTCCTCTGGTTTTCCAAAAACCATGATTTTAATCTAGTTTTATTACGAGAAGCAGTCAGCATTCGCATATTGACTGCATCAATTTGTTTGAGCCTATCTGTGAGCTATTCTACTCGACAAAAAAAAAAAAAATAGAACATCAATTACCTGTAAGATATTCTTATCCAAAAATAGGTGCCCTTACCGCCCCATCACATTAAAACGTAATTTATTTTTGTCATTACTTGCAGTCAACTTTTGTATTTTGCAATGCGTACAAGTATGCTGACCAAGTCTACTCCACAGTTTTAAGTTTTCGAAATGAGAATTAAGTATAAACAACAATATCCTTAGAATAGGGGGAAAAAATATAATGTTAAAGCTGTTATTCCATCTTACACAACCGCATTGTTTAAGAGGGAATCTTACCTCTGAACTTAAAATAAGTGTGCATGCAAATGTTGCAGAATAATGCAAGAATTAACTTGACCCTCCTGGAAGCCAAGATTGGTCCTACACTTATTCTTAATTACGTAAGTATGATCTAGCCCGATTTTTTAGATTTAATATACATGTACAATGCATGAAATTTGTGCGCAATGAATCACTGTAAAAACAGCTTATTCGATTTCACAAAAATCAACCCAACAATGACCTAAGTTACATACATTGTATCGTATCCCTGCTTTTAACATACATTTCCTTTTGTATTTTGCCTAGAATAGATCAAATAAAGACAAGATGGTAAAATTGCACATCAAGAGGGGTGATGAGAGCCAGTTCCTGTTTGAGACGACAGTGCAGCAGCCAGTGGAAGAGGCACTCAAGGAGCTGGTACACATTCACAATGGCAGACTCAAAGTGGAGAGAATGTGTTCAGGTAAGACAAGGGATAAACCATTGACTTTTAGAGTACTCAGTACATTTTAAGAACGCCACAATCGAACAACAACCAAAACCCCAGTATTACCAAAACTTCAGTTAGTCCTGAACTATTGTACATGTACATGTATATAAGTTGAGATTGTGGCGACCACTGGTTTAATTATTCTGACTTTTGGAAGTCGATCAGTACATGCAAAAATTCTCACTTTAATATAAGGCTAAACATTGCCAAATTCAGACCTTGTAAATTTCCCCATCAAGTATGACAAAAAAAACAACAATAAATAAAAAATAAAAAGATATTGCCTGTACATGTATGTACATGGTACTCAACTCAAATATTGTTCCATATCAGGATGAATCATTCTGATTGTGTAGTACAACATGTGTGCCCACTTAGATTATTACAAATCTATCTGCTTCTCTTGTGGAGAAAAACTTACCTAGGCTTAGAAATAACTCAATCTTTCCATTATATATTTGATTATTATGTGAATTTTGAAATTTGATCAATGCCCGAAAATCGATTAACCAGTGCATGTATTCAAAGAGAACAAATTGTATGTTAGTTTAGGGCATTAACAATCTTCATTTCCTATTTCAGAAATCAATGAACTAGCTGAACATGGCACAAGTCTTCCTCCAAACATGCAAGGCTTGACTGAAGATCAGATTGTAGACTTGAAGCTCATTGATGAATGGGGACAGAAGTGTGAATCAAGCGGGGGTTCAGTTGAATGTAAAGACCCCATCGGCAGGAGAAATGGAAAAGGTTAGATCTTATTGGATGTTACCCACATCGCTCTGTCTGTCTGTCTGTCTGTCTCTCTCTGTCTGTCTCTCTCTCTCTCTCTCCCTCTTTCTCTCTCCCTCTCCCACTTTCTCTCTCTCTTTATCTCTTTTTCAGTGTAGTAAGCTTGTAAGAGTCCGTCTTTCGGTCCATAACTCCTTTCCATTTCTTTTATTTTTGCATATGATGTGTTTTACACCCTTCTCCTTTTCTCACTTTGTGTTACCATTCACTTATTGTATCACACAAAAATAACCATATCCTACCAATGAGTACCAACCACATCTTTCTGTTTCATGTTGTCCACTGAACAACAATGATTTTTTTTTCCCCAGTACATACGCATGCCTCAGTATTACATACTAAAGCCTCATTTTACTACATGTAGATTAAATGCATGTAAACATAAATTAAATACATGCATGTAAGCTCATAAACTTATGATAGCTAGCCTACATCAATTTTGTTAGTGCAATTGTAAGAATATCCAATTACATCAATATGTGTTAATATCTTCTTCTCTCTTTTCAGCACCAAATGAGAAAATGAAGGAGGTTCTGACAAAGACCATCAGTGAAGCCAAGAAGATTATTTCAAAAGTAAGAAGATTTTATAGAAAGATGAGAATTTAAAAATTGTACTTTCTTGATGTAGCTGCTAAAAAAGAAGAAAAAAATCTTATAGGTATAATGCAATGCAGGCTGATTTGTATACTTTTAGTGTATATCTCATGTATTGAGCACAGATACAATAAGATAACAAGGCAGTTCTCCCAGTCCTAATTATATCTATGAGTGTCACTCTGTTCCGAAAAAGCAGTTGGCTTGGTCCTTTAATTATAACAGGCCTGGACTGTATGAAATTTCCAAATCCTGCCGTATTTCTGTAGCATTCAGTTTTAAGAAAGAATATTTACTTTTATTCTTAATGCAGCGGTCACAACTCGTCGTAGGCTACGGGGCACGTGCCATCAACGTAGCCTGCGTTGAATGTACAATGCATGCACAGGTCGTTGATCAATTTCTGCGATTCCTGCGTTTCTGTAGTAAGGGTATTAGAAAAACTTCCTGCACGTCGCACATGCAATGTGCCTCCGAGGTACCTGCGCTGTACGATTTTTCTACGAAATCCATCGTAGGGAGTTGCACGTCGAAGGTACGGCGAGTTGTGACCGCCGCATAATTTGAACCAAAATGTGAGAATTATAGCTTATGCACTTCATGGATACAAAGATTTTCTTCTTCTCATTTGCATTTAATTATTTATAACTTTGCCTTAATTGTTACAGAATCAAGTATCTGCAAACGTGTGTGTAACCAGACCAATGATAAAGGATGCTTTAGACCAGCTAAGGGGTGCAGTCACTATCGTCTATCCCATGGGCCTTCCGCCTCATGATCCTATTAGGATGGAGATAGAAAACACTGAAGAACTGGAGGGCACTCAGGTTTGTATAATGATATCCAACAATGAAGTTTAATGATAAGTCGCATTGTTTTGCTTTTATGTTTCACTGATGGTTTAAGCTTGAATATCTTGTGGAAACATGTTCATTGCAGAAAATTTGTTCCATTCAGTTTTATTAGTTTATATAGGTGTATCTTTCACAAGTCAAAATTATTGTATCATTCAGAGTCATTAAGAAGTTCTAGTTTAGCATCTTTTGTTAGGAAATGCTCCAAATTTTGTTGTCCGAAACAAAAGTGAACAGAAATTCTTTTCGCCCCTTTTCTTGTGGGCCTGGCTAGCTGCTGAGCAGCACCATATGGATGTTGCTCTATCCCCTTCTTGTTGAATGCTAAACAGGGTAGCAGCAACTGCCATTTTTTAACGTCTTTTTGTATGACGCGGCCAGGGATCGAACCCACGACCTCCCGATTATGAGGCGGACAATTCTTTAAAAAGACATAAATAGACCATCCCCTTTCCTCTGAAAAGTATTAATTATTGGTGGATTCAACAATGGGTGCAATAGTTTGTTCCTTCTGTTCATTGATCTAACAGCGGCCTATCAGATACATTGTATACAGTTCATGTAGTATCATGTAACCAGGGGGTGTTAACCTCTGATGCAACTCTGCTGTTAAACTATGCATATGTGGAAAAAAGGAAATATGATAATTGTTCAAATATTACATTTCATCTGTGGAAGCTGCATGTAGGATCATTATGACCAACTTGTTGGCTCATAATAGAGTGTCCGCCTCATAATCGGGAGGTCGTGGGTTCTATCCCAGGCCGCGTCATACCAAAAGACAATAAAAAATGGTAGTTGCTGCTACCCTGTTTAGCGTTCAACAAGAAGGGGATAGAGCAACGTCAATCTGCCGCTGCTCAGCGGCTGCCAGGCCCTCAAAAAGGGGGCATAAAGAATTTCCGTTCACATTTGTTTCAGACAATAAAGTTTGAAGCGTTTTAAAAATATTTGAATAAAGATGTTTTTGTCTGTGCATGTTTTTATTTACAGGCATCGTTGTCAGTACTGGAGGAAGAGAATGCATCACTATGGTTTTCTGGGAAAGAGATGCACAGAGGGAAGAAACTTTGTGATTACGTCGGCAAGAATGAAAAGACAAAAATCATTGCCAAACTACAAAAGGTAAGTTTTAAATAATTTGGTACATTAGTACCTGGGAAGAAATTCCTTGAATGATTCATGCTCATTCTATGTAATGGACATTTCAGTCAGCAAGGACATACAAGGGAAATTTCTAGTGAGGAATCTAGATAACTAGAGGATGTCATCCAAGTAATGCTGATCATGAAAGTAGTTTTGCTGTTACACATATTTCTTGAATTTTGAAGAAATAATGAAGTATGACCCACTGCAACTCACTGTACATAGGCCCTACATTTTAGGAACTTAAAGGGGAAGTTCACCCTGGAATTTTGTTGGTCTTAAAAAATGAAGAACAATAATTAAAAAATATTAGTGCAAGTTTGATGAAAATTGATCAAAAAATAGCGAAGTTATGAATATTTAAAGTTTTGATTCTGTGACGTCACGTGCGAGCAGCTCTCCCATTGGTTGTGTATGTAAATTCCATAAATTTGTCTTTTAGTTATGGTTCTTGATGAAGGAATGGGCCAATTTGATAAAGTCATTTATATGAACATAATTATGTTTGATGATATCGACCGCACAGGTGACATAATTAATTTCTTCTGAAAAAAAAGACATTTTATGGAATTTACACTACATAACACATAGAAGACCTGCTCGCATATGACGTCACAGAATCAAAACTTTGAATATTAATAACTTCATCATCTTTTGGTCGATTTTCTCCAAACCTTCACTCATATTTTTCTTATATTTTTCTGCATTTTTTAGAACCAATAAATTTCCAGGGTGAACCTCCCCTTTAATTGCATCTGCAAATTTAAAATCCTATCACTTTCTTGCCAGATTGTAGACAACTTTGTACAGGGTTCTAATACTATCCCAGACATCATTTGACAGGACATTGATTTATTTGTCACACTTGACCCTGGGGAATGCTCAAGATCCTAATCATGAAAGCTTAGCAATGCTTGGTGTTTATCCTTTGTATTCCTAGTCTGCATATATGCGGGAGGAAAATTAGAAAACATTCCTCTTGGTGATTGCATTGATAAAACCTTGTATGATCCAAATTATAAGACATTGATATAATAATGGGTATATTTGTTTCACCTATGAATGAATATAATTTTTTGGCAACCATGCTTGACAACTACGATTCTTTTGACTTTGTAAAAGTTAACAGTATGCAACAGGTTAATCATTGTATTAAGTATTATTATGTATTTTTACAGAGAGGACAAGGTGCTCCAGCCAGAGAAGCAGTTTTCAGTGAAGATGAAAGGAAACAGATGATGTTAGATGCATACAGAAAACAAGAAGAATGGAAGGTACTAAGAAGGATAAGTGATCACAACCTGTTCTGGGCTTTACTGACTGAAAATATTCCAAGCTTTCTTGTACCATCAAACATTTGTAGTTTACTGAAATATATACACATGTACCAGTTAAATGCTATATCTGTAGTCAATTCTAATGGTAGAACGAAGATTTGTTCCATTTGTGTACTAGTACTTCTAAATACATGCAACACTTATACTTGTCCAAAAGTCTGCTATAATACTATCGGAAATGGTCAAGGATCATATTTTCAATATTTTTTGTACACATCACCTGGGTAGTTCTCCATGTATGACATTACACACTATGACATAGTTATCAATGGGAGGTTTTCCATAGGCCGACTTGGGGATC
>CALNVZ010000218.1:17581075-17592603 GCA_940671915.1 Paracentrotus lividus
CTTATCCCAGGCCCCCTTCTACAAACAAAGGTTTTCCCCAATCCTTTTCTTACCATCTGAAGGCTTGATATTTGACCCAGACCCCACCGTTTGACACCATCCTCAGGCATAGGAAGAAGTTCTTGGTCAGCCTTGTTTATGGACCCTCATAACCACCCCCCCACCCTCCCTTTTCCTGCCCCTTCTGTTAACCAATCCATACCCCTTCTTCTAATCCCTCCTCTCCCTAACGGGGTATCCCCCTTCCTCACCTCTGAAGGCTTGATATTGACTCCAGTACCCGATTTGACCCCCATCCTCAGCAAACAAGAGCTCTTGATTAGATTTATTAGAATCTCCCTCTTCCCTCCCTCCCTCTTTTCTTCGCCTCCCCTCTCAATAATGGTACACCACATTTCTTACCTCTGAAGGCTTGATATGACCACCCTTACAAATGTCCGTGGTAATCCTGCTGGTATGTCCTGTGGTAATCCTGATGGTAATTACCACAGGAACATTTACCGAACACGAAATCCTGTGGTAAAATTTGGGACATTTTGTACCACACGAATCCTGTGGTAAAACGTAATTGGGACATTTACATGAATACCACCACGAAATTCCTGTGGTAAAATGGGACATTTTTACCACACAAATCCTGTGGTAAAATTGGACATTACCACAATGGATTACCACACAATCTGTGGTAAAAATTGGGACATTTACCAAACACGAATCCTGTTGGAAAAATTGGGACATTACAAACAAAACACGAATTACCAACGAAATCCCTGTGGTAAAATTGGGACATTTACCACACGAATCCTGTGGTAAAATTGGGACATTACCCACACGAATTACTACACCAATCCTGTGGTAAAATTGGGAACATTTACCACAGCGAATTCCACACGAATTCCTGGGGTGGTAAAAAATTGGGAAAAACCATAACCACAGATTACGCACAACGAAATCTGTGTAAAATTGGGACATTACCAACATGAATTAACCACACGAAATCCGTGTGAAAATTGGGGACATTACCACATGAATACCAACACGAGATCCTGTGGTAAAAATTGGGACATTACACACAATTCGTGTGGTAAAAAAAATTATTACCACACAATCCTCATTACCACACAAAGTTACCACAGGATTACCACACACGCCGTTACCACGATTACCACAATAATTAGCACAATCCGCGTTACCCACAGATAACCACAACGCCGTTACCCACAGGATACCACACCGCCCGTTACCACAGATTACCAACGGAACGCCGTTACCACAGGAATACCACGCACGCCGTTACACAGGAATACCGCACGCGTTACCACGAATACCGCCACAGCTAAAGAATACCAACCACGCTGAATATAATATACCAAACATTTTTGCAAAAATATTTTGGGTCACAGTTGTTAGTTTATTTCTATATTTCTTGATGATAATGCAAATTTCATAATTATCGCTCTCGATGTACTCTGTGTTTAGGAAATTATTTCCCGAAAGAAAATACATTCAATATTCATTGAAATTTACTGTTTATATAAGGTAAACTTCAAAAAAATACTGATTTGTGCATACCAAATCATTTAATGGCAAATGACTAATTACAATATACCACATGAAAAACACAGTACCACAGGAATACAACACCGACTCTACACTTCAGCCAGGAAACTTGCACTTGGTGTAAATCCACTTGACTAATGCCCATTTGTCTAATCCTCTTGGTTGTTTGTTCCTAGAAATCAGTTGGTCAAAATTACCATTGGTCTAATTATAATTCCCATATTTGTCTAATGTCCCTACCTGGAAAGCCAGTAGGCCCTAACCACTAACGGGAACTAAAACCAAATATTGTTTAAGAACTAACTGTCACACTCATGCTGCATATATCCACATAAACACACAATACAACGGCACAGACACACACACACCCCCTCAAAATGCCGACCGGACCAAAAATCCCCCCACACACATCACAAATTATATGATAGTTAGTGGTATTTTGATCCTGTGGGTAACAAGTATGTGGTATTCCTGTGGTAATATAACCACATCGACTCTGGTTATAATATTCCACATATTTCCTGTGGTATGCACCACCTTTCACACACACACACCTACACACACACACACCACACACCCCCATACACACATACAACACACACACACACACACACACACGCCACCTACCATATTGCGGTATATTCCTGTTATACATTCATGTGTTCAGTATGTGGTAGTAACAGTGGGTGATGTGTTGGTAGGTACTCAGTTGATACTAGACGTGTTGGGCAATCTGCTCTGGTATGTTGTTGATTAACACAGACTATATGGAAGTTACCCAAATATTTCTTGTGGATGAAATATATTCCTGTTGTATTTGTGCTCTTATTTAGGTACCACAGGAATACAAACAGACATCCATTTGAATTACCACATATTACCACACATTTCCTGTGGTATGGAATCTTCCTGTGGCATTTTATGTGTAATATAGGTAAGTACTACAGTCTGTGTCAAATAAATGTACAGTTGGAAAATATATATATATTTAATGTGTGCAATACATTCCTGTGGTATGGAGATATTCATGATGTATTTTGTGGATTAATTTAAGGTACCAGCAGGAATACCATAGGTACCCATATTTCATTACCACAACCGACTCTTATTACCACAGACCATCCTGTAGTATAGATATTCATGGTACTTTTGTGGTACTTGTGTGGTACTCTGGGTACCAAGGAATACCACAAGACACCCACATTATCATTACCACATAACTCTGTGTTAATTACCACACATTCCGGGGGTATGAGATCTTCCTGTGGTAATTTGTGTGGTAATCTTAGGTACCCACAGGAATACCAACACAGACATCCATTTTAATTAAAAACCACAACAACTCTTATACAACACATTAACCTGTGGATGAGATCTTCGTGGTATTTTTGTGTGGTAATATAGGTAACAGGAATACCACAGACACCCTTTTCATTCCATAACACCCACGAAATGTTACCACATTTCCTGTGATAATGAGATATCCTGTGTTAAATTGTGTTGATTAGGTATATTTAGGTTCCACAGAAACCATCAGTACCTATTTCATTACCACACGACTCTATATACCACCTCCATTTGCTTAGTTAGAATTCCATTGGATTTTGTGTGGTGACTTTGTGTGGTACTCTGGTACCACAGGAATACCACATGACACCCAATTATCATTACCAATAACTCTGTGTTATATTACGCACACCCTTTTCTGTGGTATGAGACTTCCCATGGAATTTGTGTGGTAAATCTTAGGTACCCATCAGAATACCACAGACACCCATTTTAATTACCACACAACTCTGTTATATACAAACACATTACCTTTGGTATGAGATCTTCCTGTGGTATTTTGTGGTAAATAGGACACAGGAATCACAGACACCATTTTCATTTCACACATGACTCCAGAAGTGTTACCACCACATTTCCTGGTGATATGACAATATTCCCTGTTGTATTTGTGTTGTAATTTAGTAATTTAGGTTCCACAGGAATACAAAGGTACCCATTTTCATGACCACACGACTCTATATTACCCACACTCCATTTCCTGTAGTATTAGAATATTCCATGATGGTCTTTGTGTGGTACTTTGGTATGGTACTCTGGTACCACAGGATACTACAGACGACCGATGTATCATTATAACATTAACTCTTTTATGATTACCACACATTTTACTGTGGTATGGATATTCCCTGTTTATATTGTGATGGGATTTAGGTACGTCCATACAGGTGTGGGCGGTTATTCATGGGTAGGTGGATGATGGTGTCTGTGTATTCCCTGTAGTACAGGAACATATCACAACACCCTTCTTTAATTACCGACACCTATAATTTACAACACAACTCTGTTATAACAACACACAAAGTTTACCTTGATGGGACGGAAATCTTCCTGTGGATATTTGTGGGTGTAAAAAGACTTAACCACACAGGGAAAGTAAATCTCATAACCAACAGAACACATACCACACCCCATTTTCCGATTTCGCACGACTAGAACACTGCCTATGAAATTAGTTTAATCCACCACAATACTAGAGTCCTTGTGATAGTAGATATTTGTCTAGTATGTATTTTTGTGTTGTAATTAGGTAATTTAGTATATCCCAACAGGATAAGGGTGTCCAACAGGTAGCCCATTTCGATATTCATTCACCCCGACTGAGTACCCGACTCTATATATAAACACTTTACCACACAAATACCATCTCGATGGAATTACCTCTTAGCTTTTAAGATTATTTATTGGAACTTCCACAGGTAGAGAGGTGTACGTAATATAACAGAGTTATGTATAATCTGATACCTGGGTCGCACTACTCGAGTGAGTTATTCACAGACAGCCATTAATCATGATCCGTACGCAAACTCTATGGCTTTATACTTACCCCAACACATTTTCGTGGTATGAGAATCTTTCCCGTGGAAAATTTGGTGGTAAATGTAGGTACCTACCAAAACAAAGTACCAGGAACACAACATATACACCAATTTTAATTACACACGACTCTAGTAATTACAACACAACAAACGGTCACCAGTGTCATGCACAGATAGTACACTGAGTGGCTTATTATTGTGATGTAATTGGGTAGCTATACCCAAGCAGAAGAGATTCCAGACGAAGTAGGTGGAAAAATCTTAAAGAAAGTCGTATGATTTAACGCGTAATGAAAATCGGGTACCCGTCCCTACACAAAAATTCCCGTGGTAATGAGATCTTCCTGTGTGTAATTTGGTCCATGTGTTGGTAATACCTGTTGAGGAATACTACTATACCTAAGGATTAAAACACAAAAATACACGACCGAAATGGCGAGAACACCCATTTTCGTCCTAAACCAGGAAATGGGTAAACACTTACCATGGAAGTCATGTCGACTAAACACTATGT
Source organism: Paracentrotus lividus (assembly GCA_940671915.1). Taxonomy (NCBI): domain Eukaryota; kingdom Metazoa; phylum Echinodermata; class Echinoidea; order Camarodonta; family Echinidae; genus Paracentrotus; species Paracentrotus lividus. The sequence goes on from CALNVZ010000218.1 coordinate 17,586,035, forward strand.
GAAAAAAAATGGGTGTCTGTGTTATACCTCCTGTAGTACCTATATTAACCACATCATACTACAAACCTCTAGTTAGGTCATAAGCTAATGAAGATCCTCATTGATGCGTAATAAATATAGGGGTGAGTATAATACCATAGCCTTGTTATACAGACCAGAAGCATTGGTAAGTGTTGATAACCACTTAGGAGACAAGTGTGTTTGTGCGTGTGAAGTATTCCCAGACTGCGTACGGCTTTGAGAGACCCCTCCTCAGTCATAGCGACGAGTCATCTGATACAGTAATCTGGTTATAGTTAGCAGGAGGAAGTAAGTTTGCAGGGTGCACTCAATGATGGTAGGTGGACCAAGTACCGAATGAGTCCAACAGTAACTTGTAAATCATGTACACCAGAAGACACGAATGATAATATTATTCGTATTTAAAAAACATTTTTATAACTAAGAAGGATTAGAGATTGGGATTCTGCTTTGTTAGCTAATAATGTAGAACTCTCTAAATTATTTTTGAATTCTTCACATAGTCACATCGCTATGAATAAAAGCAAACATATACCTGCCTACTATATCAAGCTTAGTCATTTAAGCTACAGTCTGTACCAATTGATGAGTACATAAACAAGACTATCAATAAGAGGAAATTCTCTGATCGAATTTTCAAACATGTGCATATACATAGAGAGAGTTAGTTCCCTCTCAAATCGATGTCAGATATAATTAAAAAAACTTTGTTTCACCACAAGCAAATTAGCTAGGTCTCTCTCACAGGCACCTTGCGTGATATGTACTTGGTTGTAAGTGACATGTTGTGTTGTTTGTTTTAATGGTATTTTAGGACAGATGTTTCAATTGGTCACATCAATGTGAATATTTACACCATGTGTAAATTGTGGTGTATGTATTCTCCATACTACCAAGAGAGAATTATAGCGAATTCGTTTATATTTCATTAATAACTTAATAAATAGGCGAGCGCTAAATCTATAAAACACAAAAACACACACATTTGAGGTGCATACGTGTACATGAAGTTCATTGTACATTTACATTACATGTAATTGTATGTATCCATAAACAGATATGTGAATAATGGTTGATGGATATAGCTGATATGACTTAACTTATTTCTGCTGACTTCGATCTTTAGACTAGGTCTCGCGAGCATAATGGATGAAAATGGGTGTCATACCCTGAACCCCGAACGTATGCCTGAGATGAGTAAGGAAAGACTTACGCAGATGGATCAAACACTCTCCAACTTGGCTGAAAGGGATACAAAACAAGTAAACGATTAATCTAAGATCCAGAGTCAGCAACCAACATCATGCTGCCAAACTAATAAACCACATTCTGTTTTTGTAGCATTTCTACAGACAAATTTGAACAGAAATACTAACACAAGAATGGGTTAATGTCCACAGATAAGAATATACTAAATTAATAGAACAGTTGCAGGTATGCAACGGATAATAACCATTTAATATTTTTTAAAAATGCCATTATAGGAACCAGTTGTGCAAATACATGTATGTGCAATTGTGTGTCCAATACAACCTGCATCCGGTGACTGTCAACTCCTACGCGATTTCCTTGGATTTTAAACATTTGCTGCAGCAAGAAGTATGACCACCCTGCTCCTTAATGCCTGAAAAAAGTGCAACCTACAGTCTGTGGTCAAATAAAATGGTACAAGTGGAAATGTTTTATAGTAATGAAGATTAATCACAACCTGGTATTGTTTGGTATTTCATAGTAGGAAAATCAGACTTCTTCCTGTAAATTTTTTCAATCACATTGTGCTGTAAATTTTAGAGATATGAACAGTTTTCCACAATCAAGAAAAACCATTTTTTCGCACGCCGTCCCATGCCTTTTGCATGTTTACATAAGGCCATGGATTTCAGCGCTCCAAGAAAAATAGAAGTGGCGCAATTCGAATTGTTCCTCGTTGTACAAATTTATCATAACATTTGTTTTCCAGAGCAAATTATAAGGGAACAAGCGCATCAGCAAGAAAAATCTTTTGCTTTTAATTTGTAGCCCATACATGTACTGTACAGTAACATACATCATTAAAAAAATTTACAACTAAATTATTTTTCCCAGACTGTACATTTTTTGGGACACAGACTGTATATGCACCCAAGCAAAGATTCTTGCAAACCCTGCATGAACAACACATGACTGGGTGTGTCCATGTCAATTTTATAGTAAAATGAACATAAATTGCCACTTGGCAACCCACATGATACAACCACTCGTCAGATTACCCTTGGTCTAATTGCACTTCGCCTATTTACCATTTGTTCAAATTCCGTTGCTATGCCCATTTCATCTAAATTCCAATTGGTCCTAACAACCACCTAGTCAATTACCATAACAAGACTGAGTGTAGACCAAATATTTCCATTTGGAGTTGAAGAAAATTCAATTGGAAAATTTGGTTATAGATGATTGGCAATATACCTAGTAGTTCATTTGACCATTGAAGAATTGACCAATACGCAATATTAGACTGAGTAGAAATTAAACGCAATTATTGGAAGACAAGTGGTTTAGCCCATACAGTCTGTATAAAAATGGTAAGTCGGAAAAAATTATTTAGGTCTGAAATCTTCTCAAATGATGTTGAATGTGGTACCAACTTAAAGCACAAATCTCTTGCTGATGCACTTGTTTGTATAATTCTTTTCTAAAAAAAATTATGCTTAAATTTGTAAGCGCGATGAGCTAATTGAAATACACACATCTATTGTTGGTGCGCTGACTTCATGGCTATTATGGGCGAAACCCATAGAAAAGCATGCGCAAAGTAACATTTTTTCCTGATGCATAGAAAAACTGGAATTTCTCAAGATCTACAGCAACCAAATGGGATGAAAAAAAATGCAGAAGAAAGCCTGATTTCCTACTATGGAAATATCAAAACACTTTTAGAATGTGAATAATTCTTATACTTAAAAAATGTTTCCACTTGTACCATTTTATTTGACACAGACTGTATAGTATAAGACTATCAGATAAGTGGATATAAACCTTGCAATTAAAGCAGGCAAAATAAAAACATCATGATCGACTTACCTTCTTCCTCTTGGAGTTTGAGAAGAAAGAGAAGGATCACCAAGGAATGTGTTGCTGAAGGATCTTCCCTAGAACGAATCTAACAAGAAACAATGAAAAGAAACAGTAAACAATTTGAAGTGAACTAAAGTTTGAAGTTCCTCTTAAGAGTTTGAGAAGGTAAAGAGACCCGGATCACTCAAGGATGTGTGCTGAAGGTTATATTTTCTAAAACGAGATGCCTAATCAAGAAAAGCAAGAAAAGAAAATTGTGAAAACCATTTGAAATGTGTAACAAAAGTCAGTTCCATGAGGCCCGTTGTAACATCATAATAAGGCAAATATTTATATAATCATTATATAAAAATAATAAGAATTATATAAATAATTACAATTCGATTTCATTATTATAAAAAATGAAGTTACACATGTCATGTTATAGATAATGAAAAACGGTATAAAAATTATTATATATAATTGTTCTTATTTATTAAAAAACAACCTCCCCCCAAACAAGATTTTTTATCGGGGAAAATAGTCCCCGGGAAAATTTGCCCCTTTTTATTATATGCCATACTCTCAGGAGCATATGCTCCTGGAGCATAAATTTAGGGCAAAAATTCTCAATAAAAGCTTGTAGCTTGGAGTAACTGCATATTGCACTTGTACTTCATGTGTCTCCATCTTCTTTCACATGTGCGCCGTTTATAAGGCAAGCATACACGTATTAGTGTGCGCGCGTTTGAGTTCTGAAAGTGACGTCACGTAAGAATATTTATGGAGGCCACCTCGGAGGTGTGCTCCTAACCGGCTACCATGTGACCGTACAGCCAATTCAAGAATCGCACAGGCTGGTGCATGGCGTGGGCATCAATTAATAATGCATTCAGATACAATCGATCAGGGAGATCTCCCTGTTTCAGAGAATTCAAGGATCAGTCAGAAGTCGGAGGCGCAAGCTACGGTAATGCAATTATATTAAATATAATTTAATTCGGCACATTCATACAGAAATACATATACAATAATATAGGCAATGAAATATAATTGATATACATACAATTGAAAAGGAATTGACACAATAGTTCTGTAGGCACTTATGCAACCCGATAAGGCTGCCTGGAAAGAATAGGATAACTGAATTTCCATGGCCCACAGCCTTCTTCCATACCTCATCGAAATGCATAAGTGCCCAACACTAAAATGGTAATTAACAAATAAACAACAATTAAAAAGAGTTTAAAAAGGAGATACAAAACGAAGAAATTGAATATAGGTGAGAGAGAAATCAGAAATTGGACTGTTACAATTTTACAAGTATCAGATAACTATATGTAAACGGAGTGCTGGGATCTTCAATAACAGTAATGATGTCGAGTACAGTTTGTATAACATTATATAGTAATGTGTTCTGGTTAATCATTAATAAATTATTATAATTGGTTTTACAAAAGATTCATGTGATGCAATTTCAGAGATATTATTATTTGAGTTGGATTCTCCATATCAAAAAGCCTAAACTACCTTCAAATTTCTTTTAGAACATTTAGAACTTGCCTTATATTTCCGAACAACGATTTCAACCCTGAATTCAGGACTCAACTTTCCCAACTATTGGGAACCTATGTACAGCCGGTTTGAGCCTCTCCGTTCTTGCTCTTAAGTGCACAAATCTGGACAATCCTCCTCCGAACCGTTCACGAATGACAACGTTTCCTCTACTCCCTCAACATCTATCATGCACATAACAATGTCTTGGCAAAGAAAGATACCATGAGAAATTTCTTCTAAACTTTTAAGCGTGTACCAGTTTAAGATGCGTGTAAACGCTGGATCGTATGGCATCGATGTCCGTCGTGTCTGAGTATCACTCGTGTTGCCCGTCGTTGATGATAACATTCCTAACATATCACTTGTGTTTCTGGATAAACATCCAGCTGACACCATATATCAAAGATGGCAACACGATGTGAACTTGTACAATGCCAGCAGCGCTCGAGAAGAGAACACAAAGAAAAAACGTGTTATAAGTTCCGACATGCGATTACAAATTGAAACAACATAATTGACATGGACATCCAGTTTAATGTGAATTGAGAACCTACTCCCAGGTATCAATGGAACTAACCGTTCAATCATTACACGTAGTACATACTGTGGTACCAAACATCTTTTACCGGAGCGATCTCAGACTTTGGTTTGCCCGCATTTAATCCATCTTGTTATTATGCAGCCATGATCTACCCGGATCAAATCTTCTTGAAGCAGATCGGCTCACGTGGATCTGATAATACGGTAGATCATGTTGAGACTGACAATTAAAAAATTGGGGGAAGGAAAATCCTTGCCAAAATGTGATCTTTTAAATATTAAGTGAGGTTTAGACTTAGCCTACTGTACTGCCCCTCTGTTACCATCCATACCCTTCTTCTATCCCTCCTCTCCCTAACAGGGGTATCCCCCTTCTCACCTCTGAAGGCTTGATATTGACCCAGACCCCGGCTTTGACCCCATCCTCAGCAAACAAGAGCTCTTGATTAGATTTGTTATGAATCTCCCTCTTCCCTCCCTTCCCTCTTTTCTCGCCTCCCCTCCTCAATAATGGTAACACCCATCTTCTTACCTCTGAAGGCTTGATATTGACCCACCCTTACAAAAATGTCCTGTGGTAATCCTGTGGTAATGTCCTGTGGTAATCCTGTGGTAATTACCACAGGACATTTTACCACACGAATCCTGTGGTAAAATTGGGACATTTTTACCACACGAATCCTGTGGTAAAACTAATTGGGACATTTACCACATGAATTACCACACGAATCCTGTGGTAAAATTGGGACATTTTTACCACACAAATCCTGTGGTAAAATTGGGACATTACCACATGGATTACCACACGAATCCTGTGGTAAAATTGGGACATTTACCACATGAATTACCACACGAATCCTGTGGTAAAATTGGGACATTACCACATGAATTACCACACGAATCCTGTGGTAAAATTGGGACATTACCACACAAATTCGTGTGGTAAAAAAAAATTATTACCACACACCCATTACCACACAAAGTTACCACAGGATTACCACACACCGTTACCACAGGATTACCACATAATTAGCACACGCCGTTACCACAGGATTACCACACGCCGTTACCACAGGATACCACACGCCGTTACCACAGGATTACCACACGCCGTTACCACAGGAATACCGCACGCCGTTACCACAGGAATACCGCACGCCGTTACCACAGGAATACCGCACACACTAAAGAATACCACACGCTGATATATATACCAACATTTTGCAAAAATATTTTGGGTCACAGTTAGTTAGTTATTTCTATATTTCTTGATGATAATGCAAATTTCATAATTATCGCTCTCGATGTTACTCTGTGTTTAGGAAATTAATTTCCCGAAAAGAAAATACATCAATATTCATTGAATTACTGTTTATTAAGGTAAACTTCAAAAAATACTGATTTGTGCATACCAAATC
>CALNVZ010000218.1:17595341-17610283 GCA_940671915.1 Paracentrotus lividus
TCTATGTTATATTACCACACATTTTCTGTGGTATGAGATCTTCCTGTGGTATTTTGTGTGGTAATTTAGGTACCACAGGAATACAACATATACACCAATTTTAATTACCACACGACTCTATGTTATATTACAACACAGTTCCTGTGGTATGAGATATTCCTGTGGTATTTTGTGTGGTAATTTGGGTACCACAGGATTACCACAAGAATCTAAAGTATATTACCACACAATTCCTGTGGTATGAGATCTTCCTGTGGTATTCTGTGTGGTAATATAGGTACTACAGGAATACCACCGACACCCATTTTCGCTACCACACGACTCTATGGTATATTACCACACATATTCCTGTGGTATGAGGTATTCCTGTGGTAATTTGTGTGGTAAAACCAGTTACCACAGGAATTACCACAGGACATTTTTGTAAGGGCAGACCCCGGCTTTGACCCCATCCTCAGCATAGGAGAGTTCTTGATCAGATTTGTTATGTACAAGGAAGTAAGGTGTGAGGGTGACTAGCTTGGTGAATGGTAGGTGAGACATACGAATATCCAGCCAGAACTGTAATCATGTACAGGAGAAACACGAGGAATAATATATCATTTAAAAAACATTGTTATAACTAGAAGTAGAAAGGTGATGTCATGCTTGTTAGATTAATGTAAACTTCTCTAAGTTATTTTGAATTCTTAATCACATGAACCTATGATAAAGCACATATATATGCTCTATATATTAAAGCTTTGGTTATCATTAGTACAGTCTGTACCAATTGATGAGTACAATACAACAAGACTATCATTAAGAGGAAATTCTCTTGATCGAATTTTCAAACATGTGCACATACATGTAGGTGTCTAAGTTCCTCAGTGTTCAGTATAACAAGACTTTGTTCCCAAGCAATTGGCTTGGCCCTCAGCACCTCGTTATAGACTTTGTTGTAGAATTGTTGTTGTTGTTTTTTTTTAAAGTTTTTACGGCGATGTCATTCATAATGTGAATATTTACACCATGTGTATTTTGTTGTACTCCATTGATATAAAGAATAATTTAATAAACATTGTTTATATTCATATAATGAATGAAAGCGGCGTAAAATTTAAAAACACCAACAACAATTGTGTCATACGTGTACATGAAGTTACATTGTACAATGTACATACATGTATGTGTACATAAAGTATTTGTAAAATGGTTAAGATATACCTGATATGTTCTATCGTGATCTTCATCTTTACAGGTCACAACCCCTGAACTCCCGACCGTATCCAATGAGAAGGAAGACGACCAGATGGAATCAAACACTCTCAACTTGGCCTGAAAGGACAAAACAAGTAAAGATTAAATCTAAGATGCCCAGAGGTGCACAACCAACATCATGCCTGCCAAACTAATAATCCAAACATTCCTGAATTTTTTGTAGCATTTCTACAGACAAATTTGAACAGAAATACTAACACAAGAATGGGTTAATTTCCACAGATAAGAATATACTAAATTAATAGGAACAGTTGGCAGGTATGCAACATAATAACCATTTAAGTATTTTTTAAATGCCATTATAGGAACCAGTTGTGCAAATACATGTATGTGCAATTGTGTGTCCTACAACCTGCATCCGGTGACTGTCAACTCCTACCGATTCCTTGGATTTTAAACATTGCTGCAGCAAGAGTATGACCACCCTGCTCCTTAGTGCCTGAAAAAAGTGCAACTACAGTCTGTGTCAAATAAAATGGTACAAGTGGAAAATGTTTTTTATAGTATGAAGATTAATCACAACCTGGTATTGTTTGGTATTTTCATAAAGTAGGAAAATCAGACTTTCTTCTGTAATTTTTTTCATCACATTGGTGCTGTAATTTTAGAGATATGACTAGTTTTCCACAATCAAGAAAAATCCATTTTTTCGCACGCCGTCCCATGCCTTTGTGCATGTTTAGCATAATGGCCATGGATTCAGCGCTCCAGAAAAATAGAAGTGCGCAATTTCGATTTGTTCCTCGTTGTACAAAATTTAGCATAACATTTGTTTTCCAAGAGCAAATTATAAGGAACAAAGCGCATCAGCAAGAAAAATCTTTTGGCTTTAATTTGGTACCACATACATGTACATGTACATGTACATACATCATTAAAAAAATTTCACACCTAAATTATTTTTCCCAGACTGTACCATTTTTTGGGACACAGACTGTATATGCACCCAAGGCAAAGATTCTCTGCAAAATCCCTGCATGAACAACACATGACTGGGTGTGTCCATGTCAATTTTATAGTAAAATAACATAAATTGCCACTTGGTCTAAACCCACTATGACTACAACCACTTCGTCAGATTACCCTTTGGTCTAATTGCCACTTCGCCTATTTACCATTTTGTCAAATTCCCGTTTTGTCTAATGCCCATTTCATCTAAATTCCAATTGGTCTAACACCACCTAGTCAATTACCTATAACAAACTGAGTGTAGACCAAATATTCATTTGGGAGTTAGACGAAAATTCAATTGGAAAATTTGGTTATTAGATGAATTGGCAATTATACCTAGTAGTCATTTGACCAATTGAGAATTTGACCAATTACGCATTATTAGACTGAGTAGAAATTAAACCAAATTATTGGAAGACAAGTGGGTTTAGCCCATACAGTCTGTATAAAAAAAAAATGGTACAGTCGGAAAAAAATTATTTAGGTCTGAAATCTTCTCAAATGATGTGTGAATGTGGTACCAACTTAAAGCCAAAAGATTCTTCTTGCTGATGCACTTTGTTTTGTATAATTTGCTTTTCTAAAACAAAAATTATGCTAAATTTTGTACGGCGATGAGCTAATTGAAATTACACACATCTATTGTTTTGGTGCGCTGACTTCATGGCTATTATGGGCGAAACCCATAGAAAAGCATGCGCAAAGTACATTTTTTCCTGATCATAGAAAACTGGTAATTTCTCAAGATCTACAGCACCAAATGGGATGAAAAAAAATGCAGAAGAAAGCCTGATTTTCCTACTTTATGGAAATATCAAACACTTTTAGAATGTGAATAATTCTTATACTTTAAAAAAATGTTTTCCACTTGTACCATTTTATTTGACACAGACTGTATAGTATAAGACTATCAGATAAGTGGATATAAACCTTAGCAATTAAAGCAGGCAAAATAAAAACATCATTGATCGAGCTTACCTTCTTCCTCTTGGAGTTTGAGAAGGTAAAGAGAACAGGATCACTCAAGGAATGTGTGCTGAAGATCTTCCTAGAACGAGATGCCTAATCAAGAAAACATGAAAAGAAACAGTAAAACAATTTTGAAATGTGAAACTAAAGTTTGAGTTTCCTCTTAGAGTTTGAGAAGGTAAAGAGACCCGGATCACTCAAGGAATGTGTGCTGAAGATTTTCCTAGAACGAGATGCCTAATCAAGAAAGCAAGAAAAGAAATTGTGAAACCATTTTGAAATGTGTAACAAAAGTTACAATGTTCCTATGAGGCGCCGTTTGTAACATCATTATATAGGCAAATTATTTGTTATATAATCATTATATAAAAAATAATAAGAATTATTTATAAATAATTACAATTCGATTTTCATTATTTATAAATAATGGAATTACACATTTCATTGTTTATAGATAATGAAAACGGTATAAAAATTATTTATATATAATTGTTCTTATTTATTAACACTCCAACAATTATCGATAGATCGATGCTTTATTATTATGCATACTGCTCCAGGAGCATATGCTCCTGGAGCATAATTTAGGGCAAAAATCTCATAAAAGCTTGTAGCTTGGAGTAACTCATATTGCACTTGTCACTTCATTGTGTTCTCCATCTTCTTTCACATGTGCGCCGTTTATAAGGCATAGCATACACGTATTACGTGTGCGCGCGTTTGAGTTCTGAAGGTGACGTCACGTAATGAATATTTATGAGGCCACCTCGGAGGTGTGCTCCTAACGCGGCTACCATGTGTACCGTACAGCCAATTCAAAGAATCTGCTACAGCTGTGGCATGGCGTGGGCATAATTAATATGCCATTCAATATTCAGATCGATCAGGGAGATCTCCCTGTTCAGAGATTCAGAGGATTCAGTCATGAAGTCGCGAGGGCGGAGCTACGGTAATGCATTATTATTATTATTATTATTTTATTCGGCACTTTCATACATGAAATACATGATACAATATAATGGCAATGAAATATAATTGATATACATACAATTGAAAAGGAATTGACACATTAGTTCTGTAGGCACTTATGCACCCGATAAGGCTGCCTGGAAAGGAATAGGATAACTGAATTTCCATGGCCCACAGGCCTTCCTTCCCATACCTCATCGAATGCATAAGTGCCCAACACTAAAATGTAATTAACAATAAAACAACAATTAAAAGAGTTTAAAAGGAGATACAAAACGAGAAAATTGGAATATAGGTGAGAGAAAGAAATCAGAATAGGACTGTTACAATTTTACAATATCCAGATAACTATATGTGAACGGAGTTGCTGGGATCTCAATAACATGTATGATGTCGAGTACAGTTTGTATAACATTATATAGTATATGGTGTTCGGGTTAATCATTAATAAATTATTATAATTGGTTTGTTACAAAAGATTCATGTGTGCAATTTCAGAGATATTTATTATTTGAGTTGGATTCTCCATACAAAAAGCCTTAAACTACCTTCAAAATTTCTTTTCTAAGAACATTTAGAACTTGCCTTATATTTCCGAACACGATTTCAACCCTGAATTCAGGACTCAAACTTTCCCAAACTATTGGGAACCTATGTACAGCCGTTTGGTGGAGCCTCTCCGTTCTTGCTCTTAAGTGCACAAATCTGACATCCTCCTCCGAATGCCGTTCACGAATGACAACGTTTTCCTCTACTCCCTCACATCTAATCATGCCATACAATGTCTTGGCAAAGAAAGATACCATGAGAAATGTTCTTCTACTTTTAAGCGTGTACCAGTTTAGATGCTGTAAACGCTGATCGTATGGCATCGATGTCGTCGCTGTCTGAGTATCACTCGTGTTGCCCGTCGTTGAATACATTCTAACATATCACTGTGTTTCCTGGAATAAACCATCCAAGCTGGTACACCATAATCAAGGATGGGCAACACGAGTGACTTGTACAATGCCAGCAGCGCTCGAGAAGAGACACCAGAAGAAAAACGTGTTATAAGTCCGAGCATGCGATTACATTTAGAAACAACATAATTGACATGATCATCCCAGTTTAATTGTGAATTGAGAACTACTCCCAGGTATCTAATGGAACTAACCTGTTCAATCATTACACTGTTGAGTACATACTGTGGGTTACCAACATTCTTTTTACGCGGAGCGATTCTCATGACTTTGGTTTTGCCCGCATTTAATTCCATCTTGTTATTATTGCACCATGATTCTACCCTGATCAAATCTTCTTGAAGCAGATCGGTCTCACGTGGATCTTTGATAATACGGTAGATCATGTTGAGACGTGACAATTAAAAATTGGGGGAAGGAAAATCCTTTGCCAATAATGTGAACTTTTAAATTTATAGTGAGGTTTAGGACTTAGTCTTACTGTATTAAAAAAAAAAAAAAAAATTTAAATGTCGAATTTATGATTGTATGGGGAAACTTCAAAAACAGTCTACACAACACAGGTTACCCGGTACTCATAAATATCTACTCGCCCGGATCAAACACGTGTTGTGCATGCGAGAGGAACATGATAGGAAGTTGGACGTGACGATATATAAATTAGGTAGGCACTTTAATTTCAAAGGTAAAGGTAAAATTGAAGGAACTAAAAATAACTTGACAGCAATTACAAACATTAAAGTTTAGAATACAAATGTATTTACAGTAAAAGCAAAGAATTTTTTTTGACTTTTTAGATAGCTTTTATAAGGACATGCGACGCGGTTTGATATATATTTTTTTACATTCTGCATACTAGTAATCATAATCTATCTCATGGATACCGTTAGATATAGAATCGTCCATTACGCTAAATATATATATATATATATATATATATATATATATTGGGGGTAAAAAGATTCGAGCTGTCATGCAGCGAGATTGTAAACAATAACAAACCGTAGTAAACAAAAAGTTCTGAGTACGGTGGATGAGATTGTGGATTGGACCAGGGGGCTTGGTTATCGATGTTTCTTTTCTGCATGGGGCGGGGGGGGGGGGGGGCAATAGTAAGAAAGTACAGGCTCACACGATTGCGAATACGCCCATTCGCTCATCATGCTTAGAATGAACGCTCTTGAAAAAAAAAAAATCACATTAAAAATTCAGTCAATAGAAATCGGTTAAATTATCATAACAGAGTCAAAAAGACTGGCCCAATACCAGTGAATATAAGTGAACGTACCCCCATGGATGTTTTTTTTATTTTAATATATACCATGACAATTCGGACTGCCGAAGGCCGGAGTTCAACACGCCTAAATATATAAAACCCCTAAAGTAGTTTTTAAAAAAGAAGAAGAAGAAGAAGAAGAAAAAAAAAAAAAAAAAAAAACCACTAAAATATGTTAATGATATTGTTTACTTTTTCTGGTCAAAATTATAGGCTACAAACGATTATTAGAACAGAAAAAAAAGGGAATATACATGTATGAGAGAGAGAGAGAGAGAGAGAGAGAGAGAGAGAGATAGAGAGAGAGTGTTTGGGTGAAGAACAAATATAGAGGGGGGAAAAGAGCAGAGATTGAGAACTAGTCCGATAGACAAGATAGGAAAGACTTCAGAGAAAGATGAGAGCAAGTTCAAAGATTGAAAAAGTTGCTCAGTCTCTTTTTCAATCTTTGAACTTGCTCTCATCTTTCTCTGAAGTCTTTCCTATCTTGTCTATCGGACTAGTTTCAATCTCTGGCTCTCCCCCTCTATATTTGTTCTTCACCCAAACACTCTCTCTCTATCTCTCTCTCTCTCTCTCTCTCTCTCTCTCTTCTCTCATCATGTATATTCCCTTTTTTCTGTTCTACATAATCGTTTGTAGCCTATAAATTTGACCAGAAAAAGTAAACAATATCATATAACAATATTTTGTGGGTTTTTTTTTTTTTTTTTTTTTCTTCTTCTTCTTCTTCTTCTTCTTTTTAAAAACTACTTTAGGGGTTTTATATATTTTAGGCGTGTTGAATCTTCGGCCTTCGGCAGTCCGAATTGTCATGGTATATTTATTAAAATAAAAAACATCCATGGGGTACGTTCACTTATATTCACTGGTATTGGGCCAGTCTTTTTGACTCTGTTATGATAATTTAACCGATTTCTATTGACTGAATTTTTAATGTGATTTTTTTTTTTTCAAGAGCGTTCATCTAAGCATGATGAGCGAATGGGCGTATTCGCAATCGTGTGAGCCTGTACTTTCTTACTATTGCCCCCCCCCCCCCCGCCCCATGCAGAAAAGAAACATCGATAACCAAGCCCCCTGGTCCAATCCACAATCTCATCCACCGTACTCAGAACTTTTTGTTTACTACGGTTGTTTATTGTTTACAATCTCGCTGCATGACAGCTCGAATCTTTTTACCCCATATATATATATATATTATATATATATATATATTTAGCGTAATGGACGATTCTATATCTAACGGTATCCATGAGATAGATTATGATTACTAGTATGCAGAATGTAAAAAATAATATCAAACCGCGTCGCATGTCCTTATAAAAGCTATCTAAAAAGTCAAAAAAAATTTTTGCTTTTACTGTAAATACATTTGTATTCTAAACTTTAATGTTGTATTGCTGTCAAGTTATTTTTAGTTCCTTCAATTTTACCTTTACCTTTGAAATTAAAAGTGCCTAACTAATTTATATATCGTCACGTCCAACTTCCTATCATGTTCCTCTCGCATGCACAACACTGTTTGATCCGGGCGAGTAATATTTATGAGTACCGGGTAACCTGTGTTGTGTAGACTGTTTTTGAAGTTTCCCCATACAATCATAATTCGACATTTAAATTTTTTTTTTTTTTTTAATACAGTAAGACTAAGTCCTAAACCTCACTATAAATTTAAAGTTCACATTATTGGCAAGGATTTTCCTTCCCCAATTTTTAATTGTCACGTCTCAACATGATCTACCGTATTATCAAAGATCCACGTGAGACCGATCTGCTTCAAGAAGATTTGATCAGGTAGAATCATGGTGCAATAATAACAAGATGGAATTAAATGCGGGCAAAACCAAAGTCATGAGAATCGCTCCGCGTAAAAAGAATGTTGGTAACCCACAGTATGTACTCAACAGTGTAATGATTGAACAGGTTAGTTCCATTAGATACCTGGGAGTAGTTCTCAATTCACAATTAAACTGGGATGATCATGTCAATTATGTTGTTTCTAAATGTAATCGCATGCTCGGACTTATAACACGTTTTTCTTCTGGTGTCTCTTCTCGAGCGCTGCTGCATTGTACAAGTCACTCGTGTTGCCATCCTTGATTATGGTGTACCAGCTTGGATGGTTTATTCCAGGAAACACAGTGATATGTTAGAATGTATTCAACGACGGGCAACACGAGTGATACTCAGACAGCGACGACATCGATGCCATACGATCAGCGTTACAGCATCTAAACTGGTACACGCTTAAAGTAGAAGAACATTTCTCATGGTATCTTTCTTTGCCAAGACATTGTATGGCATGATTAGATGTGAGGGAGTAGAGGAAAACGTTGTCATTCGTGAACGGCATTCGGAGGAGGATGTCAGATTTGTGCACTTAAGAGCAAGAACGGAGAGGCTCCACCAAACGGCTGTACATAGGTTCCCAATAGTTTGGGAAAGTTTTGAGTCCTGAATTCAGGGTTGAAATCGTGTTCGGAAATATAAGCAAGTTCTAAATGTTTTAGAAAAGAAATTTTGAAGGTTAGTTTAAGGCTTTTTGTATGGAGAATCCAACTCAAATAATAAATATCTCTGAAATTGCACACATGAATCTTTTGTAACAAACCATTATAATATTTATTAATGATTAACCGAACACATATACTATATAATGTTATACAAACTGTACTCGACATCATACATGTTATTGAGATCCCAGCAACTCCGTTCACATTATAGTTATCTGGATATTGTAAAATTGTAACAGTCCTATTCTGATTTCTTTCTCTTCACCTATATTCCAATTTTCTCGTTTTGTAATCTCCTTTTTAACTCTTTTAATTGTTGTTTATTGTTAATTACATTTTAGTGTTGGCACTTATGCATTCGATGAGGTATGGGAAGGAAGCCTGTGGGCCATGGAAATTCAGTTATCCTATTCCTTTCCAGGCAGCCTTATCGGGTGCATAAGTGCTACAGAACTAATGTGTCAATTCCTTTCAATTGTATGTATATCAATTATATTTCATTGCCATTATATTGTATCATGTATTTCATGTATGAAAGTGCCGAATAAATAATAATAATAATAATAATGCATTACCGTAGCTCCGCCCTCGCGACTTCATGACTGAATCCTCTGAATTCTCTGACAGGGAGATCTCCCTGATCGATCTGAATATTGAATGGCATATTAATTATGCCCACGCCATGCCACAAGCTGTAGCAGATTCTTTGAATTGGCTGTACGGTACACATGGTAGCCGCGTTAGGAGCACACCTCCGAGGTGGCCTCAAAATATTCATTACGTGACGTCACCTTCAGAACTCAAACGCGCGCACACGTAATACGTGTATGCTATGCCTTATAAACGGCGCACATGTGAAAGAAGATGGAGAACACAATGAAGTGACAAGTGCAATATGAGTTACTCCAAGCTACATAGCTTTTATGAGATTTTTGCCCTAATTATGCTCCAGGAGCATATGCTCCTGGAGCAGTATGCATAATAATAAAAGCATCGATCTATCGATAATTGTTGGAGTGTTAATAAATAGAAACAATTATATATAAATAATTTTATACCGTTTTCATTATCTATAAAAATGAAATGTGTATATTCCATTATTTATAAATAATGAAAATCGAATTGTAATTATTTTATAAATAATTCTTATTATTTTTTATATAATGATTATATAACAATAATTTGCCTATATAATGATGTTACAAACGGCGCCTCATAGGAACATTGTAACTTTTGTTACACATTTCAAAATGGTTTCACCAATTTCTTTTCTTGCTTCTTGATTAGGCATCTCGTTCTAGGAAAATCTTCAGCACACATTCCTTGAGTGATCGGGTCTCTTTACTTCTCAACTCTAAGAGAAACTCAAACTTTAGTTTCACATTTCAAAATTGTTTTACTGTTTCTTTTCATGTTTTCTTGATTAGGCATTCGTTCTAGGAAGATTTCAGCAAACACATTCCTTGAGTGATCCTGTTCTCTTTACTTCTCAAACTCCAAGAGGAAGAAGGTAAGCTCGATAATGATGTTTTTATTTTGCCTGCTTTATTGCTAAGGTTATATCACTTATCTGATAGTCTATACTATACGTCTGTGTCAAATAAAATGGTACAGTGGAAAACATTTTTTTTAAAGTATAAGAATTATTCACATTCTAAAAGTGTTTGATATTTCCATAAAGTAGGAAAATCAGGCTTTCTTCTGCATTTTTTTCATCCCATTTGGTGCTGTAGATCTTGAGAAATTACCAGTTTTCTATGATCAGGAAAAATGTACTTTGCGCATGCTTTCTATGGGTTTCGCCCTAATAAAGGGCCATGAAGTCAGCGCACCAAAACAATAGATGTGTGTAATTTCAAATTAGCTCATCGCCGTACAAAATTTAGCATAATTTTGTTTTAAAAAGCAAATTATACAAACAAGTGCATCAGCAAGAAGAATCTTTTGGCTTTAAGTTTGGTACCACATTCACAATCATTTGAGAAGATTTCAGACCTAATAATTTTTCCGACTGTACCATTTTTTTTTTATACAGACTGTATGGGCTAAACCCACTTGTCTTCCAATAATTGGTTTAATTTCTACTCAGTCTAATAATGCGTAATTGGTCAAATTCTCATTGGTCAAATGACTACTAGGTATAATTGCCATTCATCTAATAACAAATTTCAATTGAATTTTCGTCTAACTCCCAAATGAATATTTGGTCTACACTCAGTTTGTTTAGGTAATTGACTAGGTGGTGTCAGACCATGGAATTTAGATGAAATGGGCATTAGACAAAACGGGATTTGACAAAATGGTAAATAGGCGAAGTGGCAATTAGACCAAAGGGTAATCTGACGAAGTGGTTGTAGTCATAGTGGGTTTAGACCAGTGGCAATTATGTTATTTTACTATAAAATTGACATGGCACACCCAGTCATGTGTTGTTCATGCAGGGATTTTGCAGAGAACTTGTGCCTTGGGTGCATATACAGTCGTGTCCCAAAAAAATGGTAAGGTCTGGGAAAATAATTTAGGTTGTGAAATTTTTAATGATGTATGTACATGTACATGTACATGTATGGGTACCAAATTAAAGCCAAAAGATTTTTCTTGCTGATGCGCTTTTGTTCCTTATAATTTGCTCTTGGAAACAAATGTTATGCTAATTTTTTTACAACGAGGAACAAATCGAAATTGCGCACTTCTATTTTTCTGGAGCGCTGAATCATGGCCATTATGCTAAACATGCACCAAAGGCATGGGACGGCGTGCGAAAAAATGGATTTTTCTTGATTGTGGAAAACTAGTCATATCTCTAAAATTACAGCACAATGTGATGAAAAAAATTACAGAAGAAAGTCTGATTTCTACTTTATGAAAATACCAAACATACAGGTTGTGATAATCTTTCATACTATAAAAACATTTTCCACTTGTACCATTTTATTTGACACAGACTGTAGTTGCACTTTTTCAGGCACTAAGGAGCAGGGTGGTCATACTCTTGCTGCAGCAATGTTTAAATCAAGGAATCGGTAGGAGTTGACAGTCACCGGATGCAGGTTGTAGGACACACAATTGCACATACATGTATTTGCACAACTGTTCCTAATGGCATTAAAAAATACATTAAATGGTTTATATGTTGCTACTGCCAACTGTTCTATTAATTTAGTATATTTCTTATCTGTGGAAATTAACCCATTCTTGTGTTAGTATTTCTGTTCAAATTTGTCTGTAGAATGCTACAAAAAATTCAGGAATGTTTGGATTATTAGTTTGGCAGGCATGATGTTGGTTGTGCACCTCTGGGCATCTTAGATTTAATCTTCTTGTTTTGTCCTTTCAGGCCAGTTGAGAGTGTTTGATTCCATCTGGTCGTCTTCCTTCCATTGGATACGTCGGGAGTTCAGGGTTGTGACCTGTAAAGATAAGATCACGATAGAACATATCAGTATATCTTAACCATTTTACAAATTACTTTATGTACCATACATGTATGTACACATTGTACAATGTAACTTCATCGTATCACTAGTATGACACAATTGTTGTTGGTGTTTTTAAATTTTACGCCGCTTTCATTCATTATATGAATATAAAGCAATGGTTTATTAAATTTATTCTTTATCAATTGGAGTCAACAAAAGTACACATGGTGTAATATTCACATTATGAATGACTCGCCGTAAAAACTTTAAAAAAAACAACAACAACAATTTCTACAACAAAGTCTATAACGAGGTGCTGAGGGCCAAGCAATTGCTTGGGACAAGTCTTGTTATACTGAACACTGAGGAACTTAGACACCTACATGTATGTGCACATGTTGAAAATTCGATCAAGAGAATTTCCTCCTAAGTGATAGTCTTGTGTATTGTCTCATCAATTGGTACAGACTGTACTAATGATACCACAAAGCTTTAATATAATAGAGCATATATTGTGCTTTATCATAGGTTCATGTGATTAAGAATTCAAATAAACTTAGAGAAGTTTACATTAATCTAACAAGCATGACACACCTTTCTATTTCTAGTTATAACAATGTTTTTTAAATGATATATTATTCCTCGTGTTTTCCTGTACATGATTACAGTTCTGGCTGGATATTCGTATGTCTCACTACCATTCACCAAGACTAGTCACCCTCACACTTACTTCCTTGTACATAACAAATCTGATCAAGAACTCTCCTATGCTGAGGATGGGTCAAAGCCGCGGGTCTGCCCTTACAAAAATGTCCTGTGGTAATTCCTGTGGTAACTGGTTTTACCACACAAATTACCACAGGAATACCTCATACCACAGGATATGTGTGGTAATATACCATAGAGTCGTTTGTGGTAGCGAAAATGGGTGTCGGTGGTATTCCTGTAGTACTATATTTACCACACAGAATAACCACAGAAGTATCTATACCACAGGAATTGTGTGGTAATATACTTTAGATTTTGTGGTAATCCTGTGGTACCCAAATTACCACACAAAATACCACGGAAATCTTCATACACAGGAACTGTGTTGTAATATAACATAGAGTCGGTGGTGGTAATTAAAATTGGTGTATATGTTGTATTCCTGTGGTACCTAATTCCCACACAAAATACCACAGGAAGATCTCATACCACAGAAAATGTGTGGTAATATAACATAGAGTTATGCGGTATGATATGGCTGTCTGTGATATTCCTGTGGTACCCAAGTACCACAACAAAGTACCACATGATATCTAAAACTACAGGAAATGAGAGTGGTAATATAGAGTCGTGTGGTAATGAAATGGGTACCTGTGGTATTCCTGTGGACCTAAATTACCTAATTACAACACAAAATACAACAGGAATATCTCATATCACAGGAAATGTGGGGTAACATTTCATGGAGTCGTGTGGAAATGAAAATGGTGGTCTGTGGTATTCCTGTAGTACCTATATACCACCAAAATACCACAGGAAGATCTCATACACAGGTAATGTGTTGTTATAACAGAGTTTGTGTGGTAATAAAATGGGTGTCTGTGATATTCCTGTGGTACCTAAATTACCACACAAATACATGGGAATATCTCATACCACAGGAAATGTGTGGTATATAACAGAGTTAGTTATAATGAAATGGGTGTCTGTGGTATTCCTGTGGTACCAGAGTACCACACAAAGTACCACACAAAGTACCACATGAATATCTAATAACTACAGGAAATGAGTGTGGTAAATATAGAGTCGTGTGGTAATGAAAATGGGTACCTTTGGTATTCCTGTGGAACCTAAATTACCTAAATTACAAACAAAATACAACAGGAATATGTCATATACAGAAATGTGGGTAACACTTCATGGAGTCATGTGGAAATGAAATGTGGTGTCTGTGTATTCCTGTAGTACCTATATTACCACACAAAATACCACAGGAAGATCTCATACAAGGTAATTGGTTGTTATAACAGAGTTGTGTGGTAATTAAAATGGGTGTTGTGGTATTCCTGTGGTACCTAAAATTACACACAAAATACCATGGGAAGATCTCATACCACAGAAAGGTGTGGTAATATAACACGAGTTATTTGGTAATGATAATGGGTGTCTGTGGTATTCCTGTGGTACCCAGAGTACACACAAAGTACCACACAAAATACCACATGAATATCTAATACTACAGCAAATGAGTGTGTAATATAGAGTCGTTGTGGTAATGAAAATAGGTACTGTGGTATTCCTGTGGAACCTAAATTACCTACAATTACAACACAAAATACACAACAGGAATATCTCATATCCAGGAAATGTGGGTACATTTCGTGGAGTCGTATGGAAATGAAAATGGGTGTCTGTGGTATTCCTGTAGTACCTATAGTTACCACACAAAATACCACAGAAGATTCATACCACAGGTAATGTGTTGTAATGAAGAGTTGTGTGGCTAATTAAATGGATGTCATGTGGTATTCCTTGTAGGTACCTAAATTACCACACAAATACCACAGAAGATTCATACCCCGAAATGTGTAGTAAATATAACACAGAGTTAGTGTTGTAATTATCTCTCTCT
>CALNVZ010000218.1:17610308-17647784 GCA_940671915.1 Paracentrotus lividus
AAAAAAAAAAAAACAACAACAAAAAAAAAACGGATATCAAATTCCATCCCTGGTCAACGCAACATACATGTAGTGTAGGCATATTACTGATTCCAATTGCATTTCGGTATTTCATTCATATTTTGAAAGGATTTCTTATTTTATTTATATTACTGAAGAATTAATCCTGTAGAAATTACCATACATAATTATGTTGGGGACGTGAAACTTCAAATCTTCTTCAAAATTCTACATTATTCTGTCTACAGTTGAACAAATATAAATATTTCACAAAAGTTAGTTCTTTAAATTTTCTTTATCCCCTTCTCTCTCTCTCTCTCTCTCTCTCTCATTATTTTCTCCCCATTTCCACCCACTCTGTCCGGACTTATGTCAATGTTCTCTCACATTCTTTTACTCAATATACTTTTCATTTATACAATAATGTTCACACAAAAGTTAAATTCAAATAATATTTATTACTTTTTCAAAATTTAATTAACTAAATTTCAACACAAGAAGAAAATTGTATGAACTAACGAACTAATAATACAATAATCAGAATATAGCATGCTCTTTTGAGCTAACATTGCCTACAGACCAATCAATGTCTATGTAATTCAAAAAGAGTTTCACAAAACTTAATGCACATTTAATACAAAGTAATAGAAAAATATTGTGTGCAGTAAGTTGCATCTTATGCTCCTAATTTTTTGGGAGGTAAAGGTAAACTACATAACACGGTATAACTTCCAGTGAATAGAATCTGAATTTCTGTGTTATTCCACAACATGCACAATGACAAAAATATTCTTATGAATACACTTTTCACTACACTTGACAATAGCTGAGAAAGATCATTATTTTATGAATTCCACTCCACTGCAACCAAACTCATATACTTCGGAGGGCCCCAGAATAACTTTACATCACCAGAGGTCTAGATTACAGTTAAGTGTTTGAGTGTAGCTTAATTCTCAAAAGACTGGGGGGGGGGGCATTATGCCCCCCTCAATATTTTCCGCGATCATTCTGCCGTGCGAAATTTTTTGATCTGACCGAGCTGACTTTATACTTTCAAGTCTCGCACATCTTTTGAAACCATTTTCTCGAAAATCGGTCATACCGTTACAACGCTGCACGATTTTCAAAAATATCTGTCAGACCGAAAACGGCTCAAAAAAGTGATTTTGTGTTTCAATGCAAATGGAGTTTTCTCACCTAATTCACAAAGATATGATTATTTTCACTTTCATTGGCTGAAATCAATTTATTTTCGCATTATTATGCTTAAAAATGGTTCTCTAATAATTTTTGCGAAAAAAACAAAGAAAAACAAAAGGTCGAAAAAACAAAGAAATACATAAGAAATTCATAAAACAATGAAATTCATAAAAAAATAATTTCGATACTAGAATTTTTTCCTAGTACAATTGTTAGGAATGATATAAGGAATAATAATACACAAAAATTAGCATTCTAGGAGCTTTATTTTTTCAATTAGAGCAAAAAGTATGATTTCATGTATAAATTAGCATAATTAATTCAAATAAAATAAATCGATATTATTTCGCAAAACAACGCAGTCTTGTAGATTACATGACACACTACCATCGTGCAAAATTTCGGCGCAGTCGCGCGATCGGCGGCCGAGATCTTAGGGGGGGGGGGCATCATGGCCCCCCCCCCCCCCCCCCCAGTCTTGACAGCTACCAAAACACCCCAGTCTTATGAGGATTAAGAATGAATAACTACTTTATTCTTATTCAAACCAAACGTATAATTTATAATTATGAAGTATATCGCACATGTACATCGTGAATGCAAAGATTTTCTGGTTGTCATTTGTATTTATTTATCATTTATATGGTATGTAATTTATGATATCAAACAATGAAATTTCAAGTCAAATTGTTGTGCTTTTGTGTTTCACTGATGGTTTAAGTTTGAATTTTTTTTTTTGGTCGAAATATGTTCCTTGCAGAAAATTTGTTCAATTCAGTTTAATTACACTGTCCGTCATAAAGGTGGAATATTTTTTTGCCGCTATAGCGACATGATTTTGCTCTGACTTTAATTTCTTGAATATGTTTGTCCCTGCTTTTGCTTTTTGGGACCCTGGCTATATCTTGGACATTCTCCCAACCCTTCACGTGGACCTTTTTCCAAAGAAGTTTTGTCAACCCCCGTGATGCCCATTTTTTCTCATTTTGGGGCCCCTTTTTGTTTTCCCGGCCGATCAAGCCCCCCTCAGTCCTACCCCCAGGAAACGCGACTGAGGTGTATTGTTTTATATTGTTCTTTAAGTTAAATCTATATTTCTGGGGACAGGCTTAGGTCTCTTGTCTAGGGCAGGGGTTGAAGTAAAAAACGAGATTGGTGAAAATTCGGAATATTTTATTCCATCTTTATGCTGAAAACAAAAGAAATGAAAAACCACCTTTAACCCTTAAATATCATCATTTTCCCCTTAAATTTTGTTTAGCCTTGATGACAAGGCTGTAAATAGTCATTATTAATAACATTTTATTTTGATTTATGTTTGGTTGAGATTTTACAATACAATTTAGGGAAGATAGAAATTTCCATGGTGTAAAAATGAATAAAATGAATGTTGAACCCCAATCAAAATAAATTTTGACCCCTCCCCTAGACAAAAGGGTCGAGCCTGTAACCATAAATCTAGAATTAATTTAAAGAACAATAAAAAATCTCCACCTCAGACGTGTTTCCTTGGGGTAGGACTGAGGGGGCCTTGGTGGGTCGTGTAAACAAAAAAGGGCCCCAAAAATAAGAAAAAAAGACGAAAATGGCCATCTTCTGGGGGTGACAAACTTTTTTGAAGAAAAATCCCCGGGAAGGGTTAAGGGAACATCCAAGATATACCCAGGATCCCAGAAAGTGAAAGAGGTGACAAACACATTCAAGAAATTAATAACGGAGCAACATAATGTCGATTGAGCCAGAAAAAAATATTCCACCTTTATGACGAACAGTGTAGTTAGGAGTATCTTTCACAAGTCAAAAGTACTGTACACCATTGAGAATCATTGAAAAGTTCTAGTTCAGCAGCAGCATCTTTTAACAGGAAAAGAAAATTCCTTTAAAAAGACATACATGATTTGGACATACATGAATCTTTCCTCTGAAAAGAAATTATTTTAGGATTCTTTCTGTTCATTAATTGTTCTACAGCAGCCTGTCTGCTGTACAGTAGGATTTCTAAAATTTATTTATTGTTTATATGATTGTAATACTGTATGTAAAGCGCATTGCTATTACCTTCGGTAATGAAATGCACTATATAAGAATGAAGTATTATTATCATTATTATTAGGCCTACATGTAGCATCATGCAACCAGGGGGTGTTAACCCATGCATCTCTGCTTTTAAACTATGGATAATGTAGAAACAAAAAAGAAATTTGATACTTGTTTAAATATTACATTTAATCATTGGAAGCTAAATGAATAATAATAATAATAATAAGAAGAATATTGTTTTATTTACCCAGGGTAGCTACTTCAGTTCTTAACAACTGTTGTCCCAGCGGGCCCTGCATAACATGATATGTAATTATTACCCCCATAAGCTCCTTGTTAAATGTAGGATCATTCCTAAAGATAGTTGAATAAAGAATTTTTTTCCTTCCATGATTTGATTTATAGGCATCTTTGTCAGTACTGGAGGAAGATAATGCATCACTATGGTTTTCTGGGAAAGAGATGCACCGAGGGAAGAAATTTTGTGATTTGTTAGCAAGAATGAAAAGACAAAAATCATTGCAAAATTACAAAAGGTAAGTTCTAAATTTATTACATGAGTACATATACCTGGAAATGATTTCCTTCAATTTTCAAAAGACAGCCAGAATATTTAGTACAAGGGAAATTTATTGTAATGAATATTTCTTCTGACTAAACTCTTATGCCTGGATATGATCCAAGCAATCTTGGTCGTGAAATTATCCTGTAATTGATATATTTTGAATATTTTTTTCGCTGCTGTCACTTTATACACACATTTTCTAAATTCAATGAAAGTATGAGGGTGTTATAGCAGTCTGTGACTCACTGCACATACATGTATGAACTCACATCTGAATTACTGACATTCTAGAATCATAGCG
Source organism: Paracentrotus lividus (assembly GCA_940671915.1). Classification (NCBI taxonomy): domain Eukaryota; kingdom Metazoa; phylum Echinodermata; class Echinoidea; order Camarodonta; family Echinidae; genus Paracentrotus; species Paracentrotus lividus. Next base: position 17,614,418 of record CALNVZ010000218.1, read on the forward strand.
CTTCCTTGCCAGATGTAATGTTTATTTTAAACACTGGCATAGATCTGCACACACTTTCTTTTGTTGGTGAGGGGGAGGGGGGGGGGGAGGGGAGTGATGAATAGATCAAAAAGAAAGTCAAGCGCAGTGATTTACTTGAGAAGTGTCATGGTCTCGTGGATAAGGCACTACATTACATAGGCTATTATTTGTACAGAGTTCAACTTCAAATTCTATCTCAGACATTCACACCATTTGACAAGACATAAATCTACATTTGCTGCTCTTGACCCTGGGGAAGTAAATGTAAATGGGTATCTCAGCTTATACAGTATCTGTTGTCAATTCTAATGGTAGAACAAATATTTGTTCCATTTTAGTATGTAAATACATGCAACACTTATTCTTCACCAAAAGTCTGCTCTCGTACAATCAGAACTTGTTTAGGATTATATTTTGAATATTTGTTGTACACATCAAATGGGTATTATAATGTTTGAGGAATCCAAATAAATAACAATGTAACACACATTTAGATAAGTTCGGTTCCCGTTTAATCTCTGCTTGACTTTGAGTGCACAATCAACGTGTTTACATGACAGTACATTCCCGTAATGTGAAAGCATGTTATGGTATCCTTAAAAACGTAATAACAAATGAACACTTACGATACTACAATCCTCCTCACCTTGGATAAAAGTTTAAACCTTTAAGTGTTGTAAACAAGATTGTAACTGTTCAAAGAGCTATAAATGTTTTGTATGACTCATTAACTGGTATACTATACTCAGCAGATTAAAATGTGAAAACATATTTTACTATTATTTTGTTGTTGACATCAATAATTTCCAAAATAAACTTATTTTGCTAACCAAAACATTCAATTTGTTTCTGTTTGTTTTCTGTTTGAAACTTCTTTTGTTTTACTGAGTTGTGTGTTTGTCCACTTAATCTCAAAAACCATACATACAATGTAATACAGATACAACTTTATGCAAATGGCTTCTTATAAACAACATAATAAAATTTCTTTCATAAACTCAGAATAAACATATCACCAAACGTTGTGGTTTCTTTTAGTTTTAGTATTCACTTTATACATGTACAACAAAAATGTAACTCTCTATGCCTTTTCCTTTCCTATTCTCTCTTTCCTTTTTTTTTTTTTTTTTTTTTTTTTTTTTTTTTTCTAACACTAAGTCAAACTAACAGGAAAAAAAATATGAAAAGTATACTCGACAGAGACTTGTCAATCTTTTGAGTTAGAGAGAACACAAATACACATCTTGTATCATTTTGTAAAATAATCTTAAACATAATTATGTACAGTGTGTACATTAGAGAATTGTCTTTCCTGTTTAACTGTGTGGTATTTTGTAAGTTTACAGACAAAAAGAGAATATGAGTACTTCTTTAAAACAAATTGGGTATACAATGCACAAATATGGTTAATTGTAATCACATAAATGTAATTGAACTGATATATTGAGAAGATGATAGCTATTAAAATAAGAAAACTTGTACGGAAGTTTTGTACCCATCTTATTCTTCAATTTATAAGACACATGACTGAAACCAACAATATCATATATCGTCAATAAGAACTTGACAAAAAAAATGTCTAAAGGCAATTAAAAACCTTGTTATACTTTGTGATGTAAATTGAAACTTTAAAAAAAGTATCAAAAGAAACATACCTGTATGGAACATGCAATAAAAATACAATTTTACACAAATGTAGCTTGCAATCATTCTCCGTTTGTTTATGAGGTTCATGAGTTTGTCATTCAAAGGCTAGTTAGTCATGTTGGCACAAAATCACGAAAGCGTAATGGGGGACGGCGCTCACGACCTGGATTACGCCGCGGTACAGCAGGTTGTGGATTACCTACTGGCACTGGGTCATTGTGCGCATTCGGATCAACATGAGAATCTATGTCATCATAATCATCATCATGGCGATTGGAAGGGACTGGTCCGCTATATAACTTGAATCACGAACAATTGCGTGTGATGTAATGATTTGCGTGCTGAACTGTAACGCGAGATCCACGCTTTCTCACAACTTTGTATGGCTGCGGAAGATATGGCGACTGGTGCTTTGGAACCATTCCGTCTCGACGAACAAGCACCGTATCGCCAACAGCGATTCGCGATGTTTCCGTTTTGCCTCGACTGTCTGCATAGCGTTTCATGCGTTCTTTCTTGTCTCCATCGCGATCGCGAACGGAGGAATCGAGGTCATTGCAGCGTTGATGAGATGACACTTCCGGAAGACGCGTGCGTAGCGGTCGTCCGAAAAGAAGGGTCGCTGGGGGAACTCCTGTAGTAGAGTGTGGTGTCGCACGATAGTTGCGCAAGAACTTGTATATTTCTTGCTTCCAGGACTTGTGTTCCGCGATAGCACAGCGATAGACTTTCTTGAGTGTTTTCATGAACCTTTCGACCTCACCATTAGCTTGAGGCCAGCGCGGTGTAACTCTTCTGTGCTTGAATCCAAGATGTTCGGCAAACTGGCGAAATTCCGCTCCGTTAAAAGGCGGGCCGTTATCGCTACGGACAACAGTGGGAACTCCAAAGCTCGAAAAGATTCTGTCAAGTCTCGGAATAACCTGACTTGCTGCGGTAGAGGAAACAATCTCTACTTCAACGAAACGCGAGTAGTCATCAATGACTACCAACATGTGATCACCGCTAGGAAGGTCGGCAAAATCGATGCTTACTTCTGACCAAGGCTGTTGAGGAAGCTCAGGCATTCTCAGTGGTTCTTTGGCATGCTCAACGGTATTCATCTGACAAGATAAACAATCTCGAACTGTGTGTTCCGTCATACGATCTATGGAAGGGAACCACACCTTCTCACGCAAAAGAGCCTTTGTTTTACATGTAGTTATGCCTTGATGGCCCTCATGCGCTATGTCGATGATATGCTGACGAAGCGAACGCGGTATAACGATACGATGATCGCGTAAGAGCATGCTACTGTCATCAGAAATAGTGAGTTGCTCGCGTACTTCGTGAAGGCTTCTATATTCGCTTTGCAGTGATGTGTCTGCAGATGCGAGAAGATCACTCCAGCTATCGTCCTTGATAGCAAGCATACAGTGTTGAATCACGTCGTCCTTGCTAGTTGCTGATACGATATCATCACGCGTGACCGTTTTAGGAATCGCCGAATGGTCCAAGTGTTATCATTGGTTGCATAAAGGAGACCTGGTGTTCTGCAATTTCTTCTTCTCGCTGATGATCCAAGGCTCTGGGCGGTATGCGGGTGACGCGACATATAATCCCAGGATTCAATTTTCCAGGGTGGTATTGTACCCGGAAGTGGTACGATTGTAGTCGTAGTAACCAACGCTCTATGCGAATTGCGGCTTTGAATTCGCGTGTTGAACATTGATAGTAGCGGCTTGTGGCTGTAGAACAACAAATGATCCACCGTAGAGATAGATGTGAAAGTGTCGAACAGCGCCATGTTATGGCAAGTGCTTCCCTTTCTGTTTGCGAGTAGCGTTGTTCAACCTGTTAATGACCGACTAGCTAAAGCAATAGGATGACCGACTGCGTGCGTGCTGGAATCAGCTGAACTAGGAATTGCCCCAAGACCAAGAGGGCCGCATCGACATTACCTCAGAGGAGTTTGCTGGCGTGAAGTATCCCATATGTATAATGCTTGGACACAAGCTCCTTGATGCGACTGAATGCAGCTACTTGAGATGGTCCCCATGACCAAGGTACATCAGCTTTTGTGAGTTCTCTGAGAGGAGCTGAGATGGAAGCGAGATCCGGAATGAAACGAGCACAGTATGTCACCATGCCCAAGAAACTGCGCAACTCAGATACGTTCTGCGGCTCTGCGACAGCGTTGATCGCGTCTACCTTACGAGGATCAGGGCTGATGCCTTTCGCTGTGAAGACATGTCCGAAGTACACTACACGATCAGTGTTAAAGACACACTTTGTAGGGTTTAAGAGTCAGATTTACCTTTCGAAGACGTTCCATAACACTATGCAGACGTGCATCGTGTTCTTCCTTGTTGCGTGCCATAGACAAGAAGATCATCACTGATATTCAGCACACCTGGAGGTCCTGGAAATTTGACTGTATGGCATGTTGAAATACACCCGATGCAGACAAAAGACCAAAGTTAAGACGCTTATTAGCGGAATAGCCAACATGCGTTGAAAAGACTGTGTACTGGCGAGACTCTTCCTCTAGCTCGATCTTGTGATACCCAGAGTTTAAGTCCAATGTCTGAATGTTGTGCTCCATTGAGAGAACCGATAATATCATCCACAGTTGGAATAATATGACGTTCTCGCTTGATGGCTGTATTGACATTCCTCATATCTACGCAGATACGAATGTCCTCGCTATATACGCTTGGGTACGACAGTTATAGGTGAAACCCAAGGCGTAGGTGTGTTCTCAAACCTTTTCTAGAACTGAAGCGTCGAAGAGAAACAGGAGAGAGGAACCTGAGGATAGTGAGGGGGAAAATCATGGAAATACAGCCCCTCCGGTGAAGGAATTGAAGTAAACACTTCAACAACAAACACCACTGTATATAGCGCACCATTAGAGCACAGTGAATCAAACCTTTTAAATGATCCAAAAACTTCGGAGGAAAGTCACCACGAAGAGGAACCACTGGACTATGAGTTACCTAAGTTCTCAAGAAAACAAGAAGCACTTGAATACAACGAACAAACAAAGCACAAGAACTTTAGTTACATGGAGCACAACTCTCAAGATAAAGCAAGTAACAGAAAACATAACACTAACAAAGTGTGACTAGAAAGAAGTTAAAATGTATGTTCACAATAGCCCAAAGACATCGTCAACAAAAGAGACGAATTACAGAGTACTGTGAACCAAGAAGAGCCAGCATGTAAATAGGCATTGTAAGACGTGGCTAAACAATAGGATATCAGATGCTGAGATACAAATTCCTGGTTATCAAACCACCAGACTAGATAGGCAGAATAGACCACATGGAGGTGTTTCTACTGTACACCAGGGAAGGAATAGAGAGTACAACAAAGGACAGATGTGAGTTAAATATCTACGACGAAGCACTATGGGTGTGATGTCACTACCAAAGCACAGAACTAAGATTTGCTACTAGGTATAGTGACAGAAGTCCCAACAATACAAATGAACAGAATGACAAACTTGAAACAAAGTCTAAGCCAACTGAATGATGAAAAGAAGGACATCTTGATAATGGGCGACTTCAATTATCGTGATATTAATTGGGAAACGATGCAAGCAGGCTCAGGCAAGTCAGAAGCCTTTATGGATGTTATTATGGACAACCTATGGACTCAACATTGTCCGCACCGACGAGACAAGAATCATTGTTGGACCTTGTGATTTCATCAAACCCTTGTGCAATTGACGAAGTTGAAATTATAGCGCACTTGGGAAATTGACCATAATATGCTACGATGGGATACAAACTACTTCGTCAATCAGAGAGACACTGCTACCTTAAACGAGACTACAAATCTGCCAACTTTGACGCAATCAGATGTGAACTAGAGAGAGATATGAATGGAATAACAAACTAAATAACAAATCAGCTGATCAGAGCATGGGACGAAACTAAAACTGTGTTACGTAGGCTTATACATGACCATGTTCCTACAAAACAACAACGCAAAAAAAGAAAACGCTGTGGCTCAACAGAGAGCACAGAAATCGATTCGCCGCAAACACAGAGCATGGAAGCGCGTACAAAGCCCAGAAGACGACTCAAAGATATGAACCATATAAGAAGTGCCAGAAAGAGGCAAAGCGCGCAGAATAGAAGCAGCAAAAGAAACTTTGAGAAAAGACTTGCAGAAAACATAAAGGGAAGATACCAAAAGCCTCTATGCATATGTGAGAACGAAACAGAAAGTAAAGGATTCTGTCGGGCCTCTTAAGAATGAATCTGGCGAAACGATATAACCCAGGAGTTGATACAGCTAATGCCTCAACAACTTTTTTGCGACGGGTGTTCACAGATGAGAAAGATGAAGCACCTACCCCTGAAACAATATTTCAAGGACCTGAAGATATGTATCTCAAAGACTTTTGATTACAGAAGAATGTGTCAGAAAGAAACTGAAGCGCTTGATCCAACTAAGGCTGCAGGACCAGATGAGATACCTCCAGTTATCCTCAAGACAATGGCAAACCAATTATGTGTACCCCTAGCCTATGTATACAACAAGTCCTTAGAGGAAGAATAGTGCCCACAGACTGGAAACTTGCCCATGTTATCCCAATCTTCAAAAAGGGTCAAGATCTAAGCCTAACAACTATAGACCAATCAGTTTGACTTTCAACGGCTGGAAAATGATGGAAAGCATAATTAGAGACAAGATTACTGAGCATGTTGATAGACATAACCTTATCTATGACACCCAACATGGCTTCACCAAAGGAAGGTCAACAACAACGAACCTGCTGGAGTATCCTCGAGCTTATTACGAAGAGAGTGGACGAGGGTACGCCAGTTGACGTCGTATATTCTCGATCTAGCAAAAGCGTTCGACACTTGCCACACAAGAGACTAATCAGAAAATCCGTGCTCATGGTATCGATGGAAATCTACTTCAATGGATCAAATGTTGGCTCAGTGATCGTAAACAAAGAGTTAGTACACAAGGAGCAGAATCCGATTGGAGACATGTTACAAGCTCCGTTGTTCAAGGATCAGTGCTGGACCAATTGTGTTTCTGATGTATGTTAAATGATATTGATACTGGTATCAACAATGACTCGACCATCAGCAAATTCGCAGATGATACCAAGCTTATACATTCTGTAAAGACTGACGATGACATAAAAGGTATGCAAGACTCATTAACCACCGGGATCAATGGCAGCAAAATGGCTGATGAGATTCAACATTGACAAGTGTTGTGTTATGCACTTCGATCCAACAACCCCCACCAAGTGTATGTACTAAATGGCTCTGAACTAAAAGAAACAGTAGAGAAAAAAAGATCTTGGAATTCTCATCAACAAGTCTCTAAAAGTTGCTTCGCAATGTGCAGCAGCAGCCAAGAGAGGAAAATATGGTACTAGGATGATCAAACGTAACTTTGCCTATAAAAACAGACAAGTGATCCTGAAACTTTATAAATCTCTTGTACGTCCGCCACTTGGATTATGCAATGCAGACATGGAGGCCCATACCTCGCAAAAAGACAAAAAGATAACTGAGGAAACCAAGCTAGAGCGACGAAAATAGATATCCCGATATCCATGACCTATCCTATGAAGACAGGCTCGCCAGGTTATAATCTTACCACACTGCAAAGGGAGGAGAAAAGGAGACCTCATTCAAACATACAGAATCTTAACACAAAATGGACAAATCTAACCCGGACAATTATTTCCCAGAAGCAGAGTACGTCAGAACTAGAGGGCACTCTCTTAAATCGCCAAGCAACGATCTAGACTGTATTAAGGAAACATTTCTTTAGCCAAAGTCGTCAATCAATGGAATAAACTCCCATAGTCCACAGTTGAGGCACCAACACTCCTGCACTTTAAGATACAACTATCAATTGGGTTTTAAATGGGCTCTAAAGGAGCCTCCTCCTTAACCCTGCCACACTCATCTGTACACCCTCATCGCATAGACAGTGAGATGTGCCATCAAGTATGTTTCAAGTATGTTTTCCATGATGTCACGTTCCAGCAACCGATCAAGCTCTTTCACCACTTTGTCTCGCATGTGAAAGGGTATTCGACGATGGGGAACAGCTACTGGAGGCACTGAAGTGTCGGCTTGTATGCGATATTGATAGTTGTTCAATTTACCTATGCCAGTAAAGCGATCTGGATAGACTGACTCAGGTGAAGCTGATGACGTAGCATAGATGACCTTAACAAGCCCAAGAGTAGTGGCTGTCGCTAAGTTTAACAGTGTAGCATCGTCACGGGAGATGACGTATGCAGTAGTCGTAACTGTTGTTGACTTGTATGAGATATTTGCTATGAAAGTACCTATAACACCAAGGGGTGCATCATTTCCATATCCATATACCGGAACAGAACACTCAACCAAACGTGGCTGTGGCTTGATGTGTGAAAATGTTCGCTGAGACATCATCATGACTGATGCTCCTGTATCTATGACAACACTGATGGGAGTATCATTGATTTGGACTGTAACGGTCGGTTTAGACATGTGAGGCACTGTTTTTGTATCTACATGAAACTGGTAGAGCACCTCTTGTTGACTTGTAGTATTTTCTGGGCCTGAGCTCTCTGGTTGCGAGTTGACATCGCAGGTGACAGCTGTACTAGCTTGAACATGCCTAGAAGGATATGAAGCAGCTTTGGATTTGTGCTTTGACATACAGTACTTCGCGAAGTGGTTTTGCTTGTTGCAGGCATGACATGTTTGGCCTTTAGCAGGACACGGTTTATTGCGATGAGGAAACACACCTCCACAGTTGCGACATTTGGTGTGTTCAGTCTTTGGTGTAGGCCTATGGTGTTGCTGCGACTGTTGCTGATGCTGCATCGGGCGAGTACGATTACGAGGACCAACTGCTTGGACGGTTGGAGCGGCAGCTTCAGCACCCTCGATTACTGCGGCATGGCGATCTGCTTGTTCATATGCCCTTGCTGTACTGAGGAGTTTATCTAATGTGATATTGTCCCGCAATGCATGACGGCGGAGCTTCTGGGATTCACACCCCAAAATGATCTGAGACTTTACCTCGGCATCTTTGTCCACAAATTCGCATGAAGCTGCAAGTTTTTGTAGTTTTTGGGCATAACGATCAACCGTCTCATCACTTGTCTGTCGACATTGCCTAAACACGAAACGTTCATATTCTATGTTTACTGTAGGGCAAAAATGTTTTTTCAATGCAGTTTTGGCAGATTCATACGACTCACCTGGATTCGGTAGTGTATCGAATATATCGGACACCTCCGGTCCGGCATAATGAAGTAGGAGCGCTCGTTGTTGTTTTGCATCGGTGATACTGATAGCAAACGCCGTAAACAAATTGTCCAGTCTTTTGATGTACTTTTTCCCATCGTTTACCGACAGTTGCGGGCTCGTCGTGCACAGAGAATCTTTCGAATTGTGGAAGATTCATGTTTACAATCCTTGTCGCCAATATAATATTTGAGGAATCCAAATAAATAACAATGTAACACACATTTAGATAAGTTCGGTTCCCGTTTAATCTCTGCTTGACTTTGCACAATCAACGTGTTTACATGACAGTACATTCCCGTAATGTGAAAGCATGTTATGGTATCCTTAAAAACGTAATAACAAATGAACACTTACGATACTACAGGTATATAGTTCTCCATGTATGACATCACACACTGTGACAGAGTTACGAATGGGAGGTTTTCCATATAGGCCGACTGAGGGATCTCAACTTTTGAATAGACCTTATGTATTTAAGTCATAGCCCGCTATAGTTGGGGGCTGAGGCAATTGCATGTGTTTGTGATAAGCAGCTCGCGCATCTCTGACAACTCTGTTTATAGTGAGGGCTCCTATGTGGTTTCGTTTGCAAGTCATGTTAATGTTTGGCAACCTCTATATAATTATGTTCTACTTGATCACACGAATCAGAAAATATATGTCGCCAATTGTTTAATTGACCTTTTGTGACCCAAAATGAAGGTCAAAGGTCAGGCTTCATTAAAATAAACATAATTTTGTTCAAATTGTGTCAAATTTGGTATCAAATTGTAGGTAATGTTATAACTAGCAATTAAGTCAATTATCATTTTTTCACCCGATCAATCAGTTTTGAGCAATATGCAAATTAGTTCATTTATGCATAATTGAATGCATAATGGAGTCAAGTATGTTGAACGGCGATCAGACACAACATATCCATAGACAATGTTAATAAAAACTAATCAAGACTAAAACGTGAATCGTACTAGCCTAATATTGTTGCCACATTCTGGTGACCCTTATGACCTTGAAAATAGGTCACAGGTCAATTTATATGATGATTAACAACCTGGAAATGGCATTAATTTGGCAAAAACTGAATTTTCTATGAACTTTGACCTTATTTCTAGGTCAAATGTGTTAACTAAAAATATGTCGAACTTTATTTTTTGGTTGATGGCATCAGGGAAAACATATTCAAATTAGTTGCCAACAAAGTTAAGCTTATACGACCAACAGGTCAAAGGTCAAAGTTCGAGAAAGACGTTTTGGCCAAAGTTTTTTGTCTTGACCTTAGTCTTATTGGGCCGCGTTATTTGAAATATCTTTTTTAAACACTGTAAATGTGTTCTACAGGTTCTCATGAACCAGGAAATGTTCGTTTTCATTGACCTATGACCTTTAAATGAGGTGAAAACTCCAAACAATACATAGTTTCTGCTATTTCCAGGTTTTTTAGCGTCATGTTATTCGAACTTTGACCTTAACTTGAGGTCATATATGTCAATGAAAAAGAATAGCAACGTTGATATTCTGGTTTATGGTATCAAGAAATCATGTTGGTCTGTTTTTATCAAAATTATTAAGTTAATAAAACCAAACAGGACTACGATGAAGACAGAAAACTTTGGCCCTTATATATTCCTTAAACTTTCTCTGTGTGTCTTGACATTTGTTTTATTGGCCATATTAGAGCTTAATAATTTTGATAATCATAGTTATTCTTGTTCTACTTGTTCCCATAAATCAGAATATCAACGTTGCTATTCTCTTTCATTAACATAATTATATATGACCAGACCTCAAGTTAAAGGTAGTGTCATCCTTTTTCACAAATTGCGAAAACTAATGCAACTTGCCATAACTTTAACCTATACTGTCTATATTCAATCTTACTGTCATAGGTTGCCTAGATCAGTAATATAAAACGAAAATCTGACTACCAATCTACACCAGCTCTCCATCAACATCGTGGATATTACAGCGCGCACACATGGACGACACACAGCAATATACACACGGCGCATCAGCGTGCTTTATTCTCTGCGCTAACGGTCAACGGTTCGCACCTACGGTATATTTTTCGAGGTTCGAAAAAAAAGGAATGAATATTGATAATTGCAATATAATAACAAATATACAAAATTGAGCTTAATCATGTTGTGGGAAGATAAAGTCATTGATAAACTACAATATCCTCTAAAAAACTAGAAATTTAATATTTTTGCCTGCAAAAGGCTGACACTACCTTTAAGGTCAAAGTCCAAATAACGTGAAGCTAAAAAAATCTAGAAATAGTAGAAACTATGTATTTTTTGCACTTTTACTTTATTTAAAGGTCATAGGTCACTGAGAATGAACATTTCCTGGTTCATGGAATCAAGTAGAACACATTAACGGTGTTCAATAACATATTTCAAGTAATACGGCCCAATAAGACTAAGGTCAAGACAAAAAACTTAGGCCAAAAAGTCTTTCTTGAACTTTGACCTCTGACCTGTTGGTCGTATAAACTTAACTTTGTTGGCAACTAACATGAATATGATTTCCTTGATGCCATCAACCAAAAAACACAGGTCGTCATATTCTTACTTGACACAATTGACCTAGAAATAAGGTCAAAGTTCATAGAAAATTCGGTTTTTGTGAAATTAATGCCAGTTCAAGGTTGTTAATCATCATATAAATTGACCTGTGACCTATTTTCAAGGTCATAAGGGTCACCAGAATGTGGCAACAATATTAGGCTAGTGTGATTCACGTTTTAATCTTGATTAGTTTTTATTAATATTGTCTATGGATATGTTGTGGCTGATCGCGGTTCAACTTGACTCCATTATGCATTCAATTATGCATAAATGAACTAATTTGCATATTGCTCAAAACTGACTGGTCGGGTGAAAAAATGATAATTGACTTAATTGCTAGTTATAACATTACCTACAATTTGATACCAAATTCGACACAATTTGGACAAAATTATGTTTATGTTAATGAAGCCTGACCTTTGACCTTCCTTTTGGGTCACAAAAGGTCAATTAAAAAATTGGCGACATATATTTTCTGATTTGTGTGATCAAGTAGAACATATATATAGAGGTTGCCAAACATTAACATGGCTTGCAAACAAAACCTTTATTTTCCCCAGTGGATGCCACACTATTACGTGTATTCCTGTATATCCTGAGGGAGGACGCTATGAGATTATGATGTCATATGCATTTAAGGTCTATAAATATTGCTATCCTATCAGTTATGAAAACAAAATCCTACACTTTTATTTTTCTGTCGCCAAAATCAGCCATTTTTTAAAGGGCTAATCCTGCTTTTAATAGATTAAAATCTGTAGTTCGCACTTATTTTTCAAACTCTTTTTTTTTTTATACAGAAAATGCAAGAAGAGAGTGAAGATGCATACCTAGCCGAACTCAAAATGGTCTGATTCAAGTCAGCTTAAGAACCAGCTCCAAGGTCTCAACAATGTGAAATGGGGTCATCGATGAGGTTGGCCTGACCAGACCTGACCTTACTGACCTTCAACAGCAATACCAGTCACGATCTGCTCCTTACAGAATAACATTGATCAGAGCTGCAGGTTCTTCTTCAATATAGGAAAAGTTATTTATGTGTAGGCTGAAATGTTGGAGATGATTGCAAGTTTTATGGAACAATTTGGACCCCATAGTCTTTGAGAACTGGCGGGTCTATAGAATAATCTTAACAAAGGAACAGATTGATGAATTAAGACATCAAGGCTCCAAAGAAAAATGCCCTTGTTATTTCTTCTGAAATGTCTTCACAGCTGATCTTAGATTTTTGTCAATTTTGTCGGTGCTTTGGACCATGTGGAATTTTTGATAAGTAATTTAACATATCATCCTTCTGGTGATATGGAATTTGTGATTTTAATGGAATATAAATATAAATGTTCACTACAGTAATATATTTAGATATGAAGAATTGAAGAATATGAAGAATAGTTCAATAGGATAGGATAGGAAAGTTAATGTACATAATTATTTATGTATTTTCACTTGCAAGATCATACGAAGCTAAGTACTATCTACATGTATTGATCACTTTGGTTCGAATTTTTAATTTCTATTGTTTGTAATTATCATTTCTCTTTCATTCCATGTTGGCATTTTCTTGTGCTTAGTGCAAGTGATGAAAAGCTCCATTTGCAATTGTTGCAAAGCCATTCCTAAATATTCTGATGAAATTTGAATATGGCAATATTTAGTTTTGTATATGTACAAAATTTGTAAACAACTTCTACATATAAATTGAATGTTTCAGTGAAAAGAAGGCTTGTGTTTGATTTTGTCTTTTACTTTGTCAAAGAAACAAAATTACATTGAGTTTGTTATAGGATCATTGTTTGAGAACTAATGATACACTTGACACCCCAACCATAAAGTCAGAATTCAAATCCATGTAGAAATTGAAAGGTTTATGAACCATAAAAGTGATACATGTATATAACAGGGGTGATATTCCTGCGATTTAAATCGGAATTGCAATTTTTTTCCCCATTTTTTTTCCTTTCCATTTTTTCCCCCTCCAGGTATGCACAAAACTGCACACTTTAAAGTCCCAAAATGCAAAAAGCCCCTACCATGGGAGGGGGGACACCCCCCTCCCACACCCTCTTCCCATCGGTCACTTCGCTCCCTAGTATGTCTTTTTTTTTTCAAGAGTGAATATCACCCTGATATAAGAATAGCAGTTAAATTGTAGTTCGTAATAATGAGAGGGAGAAAGGTAAAGAGAAAATATACTATATGTAACATCAAAAGATCGCTATATTAAAGTGTACTTTGTCATCTATAGAAATATTCTGAAATGAATTCTGAGTTTAATATTATTAACAGAGTATATTCATTTAGGATGAGAAACTTCATATCTTTTTAAAAATTCTACTTAAATTCACTCTACACGTATGTACATGACTTGAGCATTCCTTGCTTTAAATAATAATTTTGCACTGGTTCTTTATATTTTTTGCTCCCCCTCTCTCTCTCTCTCTCCCTCTCTTGCATACAGCATACCAGTGGCCTTGCCATACTTTTACCAACAAGTAAAATAGTCTCTCCCATTCTGAAGCTTTTGTGCATTTCCACTTATCTTTTTACCAATGTTTGTACACAAAAAAGAAATTCAAATAATCATTTTAACTTTTTTCCTAACATTTATTTATTTTTCAAATTGTGAAAACTAATTTGCAAAGAAAGAATAACACATACATTTATTCAAACTGTGAATAAACTAGTAATAATTAGAAATAACATAAAAAAGAAAAGAAAAGATTATCTCATAATGAATGAAGCCTTTTAAAAAAAATTAATGTAAGTGAATTAAGAGTCCCACTAAAAGGAAGAAAAAAATATTGCAAGCTGTACATACGTTTTTGTTACTTTAATGTTCTTCAGGTAAAAGTAAATTATACATAAGATGTATGAATTTCAGTAAACAAAAAACTACTTTTTTTAATGATAGTCCATGAAATGCACAATGACAAGTACATTCTCAAGATATGAATATATTTACTACACACTTCAATAGCCAAGCAGGTTTACTCCCTCATTGCCTCCAACTTACATATAACTTAAACTTTAATGTTAACCAGCTTATCACATTTACTTGAGAGGGCTTTAAAAAAACATTTAATTTCTTGAAATACAGTATAATACCCACTCCTATATAGGAATATATATTTATTGAGGATATGCTCCACTGATGCAAAGAAATATATGTAATAATGATATCAGCACTTATAGAAAACCATCGACCTAGAAACTATCCAGGCATGCACTAGCCAAAGCAGCTATGATAGAGTGCTTTAAAATTTTGCCCTACCAATACTCATTTACCTCACTTGGGTAAAGTGTGGAAAATCTGCCTTTCCAAATGACATCGTGATCAACAATCCACAACTTATCCACTCCACCATACCACATCTAAAAAAAAAAAAAAAAAAAAAAAAATAGACTCTATGTATAATTTTTTTTTAAAATTAAATTTAAATTTCAAAACAATTTTTTTATGAAATATAATCCAAAACCCATTACCATATTTGAGAAACAAATACATTTTACAAGAATGTACCTAGAACACGGACACTGCAATCACTCACTCCATCATGTATCAATATTTTGTCAGTTGAGAGCCAGAACGTTGACATCAACTCCATGCGTTATTACGGATTAACTTTATTCAAGATCTAAATTTTTTTTTTCTGTTTTAGCTAATGCTGTAATCTTAATTGCAAACTGTTAAGCCACACAATTAGAGCCTGGGATTTTGAAGCTTATCAGTTGCTTAAATGCCAAAATATTGATGACTATAATCATAAGTGTCCCTACATGTAGGTACGCTCAATAATGTAATACCTATTCCTGCAAAATAAAACATTTAAATATGAAAAAACAATTTGTAGAAGTATATGTGCTTGGTTACACAATGTATACATAGCATATCAGATTATAATAATTGACCTGTATCATATGCATTAAAGCCTACTCCCTTATACATAGATTGTTTGTTGCCCTATTACATGTAGCTAAAATGAATGTTCAAGCCCAAATTACATGTTCAAGCCCAAATTACATGTTCAATTAAATGTTTTTAAACTATCTACAATGTACAAATGTATATGAATACAAATGTTTATCAATTCAGGTACTTTTAGCCTTTAAAAAAAATCTAACAATATAATTTTGAAATGATACAAGGTATTAAGTATGTACATAGAACAAATGATACATGATTACTAGTTTTCCCTCATAGTTGCATGCCATTTCAAATTTTAACAAACTGTGGGGACATTTATCTCTGGCACAATATAATGTACAGCATTTCCCTTCAAGGAACATAAATTGAAATATATTAATCTGATTATTTACAATATACAAAACAAAAATCAACAAGATTTCTTCTGTTCATCAAGTATGCACACTAAACACATTTTCATATTTTATAGATTGATATCTTTTATCAATCAAAATATTGAACGACAAGCGTCTCTATCAAAACGGTTCTTAGTTTAATTGTGCAAGATTCTACAAAGTCGTAATTTTGATGTTACATGAAATATATTTACAGGTGTTGCATCAAAATATTCCCCTTACAGGATCCTGCAGTATCCTGATTGACACATGATATTGATCAGGATCCTGTAAGGTCATAATTTGGATGCAATGCCTTAATTGTATCCGAATAGCAAGCGTTGAATAGGTGTGTTTTATAGCGTTGTTTAAATGTTTCTACTGAACTACAATTACGTACGAACATTGGAAGCTCATTCCATAGAGCTGGGCCTGCAAGGGCGAACGCCCGATCGCCCCCAAGCTTTAAAAGATTTAGGGATTTCTAATGCACCAGAGTTTGAGGAGCATAGTGATCATGATGGGGTGTAATTGCGAATTAAGTTAACATTATATTGAGGTGCAGAACCATCGACTGAGTGAAAGACTAGAAGTAAGATTTTGAATACAATGCGGTCCTTAACCTGCAGCCAGTGAAGAGATTTCAGAGTAGGAGTGATATGGAGGCATTTTTTAGAGAGGGAAACAATACGAGCAGCAGCATTAAGGAGCTTTTGGAGCTTTGACAACTGGGTCTGTGGTAAGTTAAAGAGTAGGGCATTCGCATAATCGAGTCGGGAGGAAATTAGAGCATGAACCAATTTTTCTGTTGCAGATTTTGTGAGGTATTTCCTTATGAACCCAATATTTCGAAGTTGGTACCTTACGGAACGACATATGTTTGAAATTTGAGGAGACATTGTCATTTGGCTATCTAACATAACTCCAAGATTACGACACGCCTGGGACACTTTGATAGTACATCCAGAGAATGAGATTGATTTGACATTGATCTTACCCAACTGAGATTTTGAACCAAATAAAAGAAACTCTGATTTGGTGAGATTAAGTTTAAGTGAGTGAGAAGTGAGCCAAGAATGGACATCGAGCAAGCAATTTTCAAGGCGACTGACTGCATTTGTAGCATCAGCCTGGTTGGGTTTGAAAGGTAGAAAAAGCTGGATGTCGTCGGCATATATATGGTAACTAATATTATGGCGATGTAAGATGTGTCCCAAGCTAATCAAATAAACTGAAAATAGGGTAGGCCCGCCCACAGAACCCTGTGGAACACCATGAGTAAGAGGCAACATGTTTGATTTACCATCTTTGACACAGACAACTTGTGAGTGACAAGAAGACCTAAACCATTCGTATGCCTGACCTCTAACACCATATGAGTGGAGGGTATTCAACAAAACAGTGTGGTTTACCATATCGAAGGTAAAGCAAGCAATTAGCTTGCAACTTTGAAGAGATACCAGACTGACCTGAAGTGTTTATAATTATGTTGGCAAAATAAGCTAAGTCGAATAAAATGTGATTTAAATATCATTCAATGTTACTACATCCCTTTAAGAGTAAATGTCTGAAATTCTGCCATTTGTTCCATAAGGTGTGTAGTGTAAATACCACAAATTTGCCAATTTATCAAAAGAAAATATAATTTTACTTGTGTATGTGATACTGTCAAACACGTTTTCATATTATGTTGTCTGTATACAATATATTGTCATTAACCCTTTAAACCCAATAGGCCTTTAAGAGATCCACAGAGCTACAATGTACCAAGTCTCACGCAAAGTGCGCGAGAATCACGCATTTCGGGCCCGTCTCACGATCTCACGCAGAACACCCAATTTCTCATGTAAAATGACAAAAAGTAGCATAATTATAGATTTTTCAATCATTTTGGAGCCTCAAAACCCTAAATATCAGCAGTTTTGTCGCACATCAATCCCTGCAAGATACATTGTAGCTTACTATGTGCAACATAAGTAGCGTGCTCGCCTCCTTTGTGTACAAATTACTACTAAGCACGGGCGCGCACATGTGGTAACAAGGGCCGCGTGCACACTGCTTACAACCATAGAGATACATCTCTATGCTTTCAACCATGATGCAATGATCTCACGCAATTTTTTTTTAAAACTTGGCATCTCTGGATCTATAGTGGAAAAAAAAAGGCCACTGTCCATGACTTTTTGTGCTCTTTAGAATTTTTTTTGGAATTAGGATTTACAATCTATAACTTTTCAGAATCTTCCACCAAAAGATAGTTTGCAGTTTAATAAAGCATTCCTACTTCAACCTAGCGAATAAAACTTGTACATTATGGATTTCACAAATTGTGCAAATAATTCAGGGTTCAAAGTGTTAAGAACACAGGCAGAAAAAAAAAAGAAAAAAAAAAGGAAAGGGCAATTTACAGTATACAATGGAACAGCAGCTCACAATGATAAAACTATTAGGCCGCTGAAACTCGATGTTGAGTTTCCCGTCACCCGCCCTCGTTGTGAAATTTGGCCCGCATTTGAAACTCAAATTCTGAAAATATTTCATTATTTTTCTATAAATTGTTATTTGACATAATTGATTTAATAAAACATTATTTTCATTAGCTTTTCAGTCTTATAATACAGTGTGAAGTATCCTCTACCCCTACCCAAGCCACCTTACAATTAATAAACTACAATACAATCCATTCCATTTTACACATAATTGCATCAAACGAAAATAAGCAAGATATGAACATTGCATATGCTCAGATAAACATATTTATTGAGTATATTGCTGAAAATATCCAAAATAACAGATAAAAAGTGCGTTAAAAGGTCATCAAAAGGTTAAACATTCATGTTCTGGAAAATAATGAATAATGAATAATTAAATAGGTTCCTCATTATGGGCTGAAAAAAAATGTGACGGGAAACTCAACTTCGAGTTTCATTGGCCTTATAACTTCATCCTCATTTGATGGTTTTTCATCAAAACTGAATTTTCACACCAGAATCCCCCTTCAGGATCCACTATGGCATATAGACAATGAGAGAGTCTACGATGGGTTGCCTGCACATCGGACACTCAGTGACCCTAGCGGCGCATTCGCTGCACGTTGCCAGATGTTTACATGGTAGGAATACTGTACTGAGTGCATTGTCCAGGCAGATCTTACATAGCTGCTTGTCCTGGTAGCTCAGATCGGAACTTCCGCTGGTTACAGCTGCAGGATAGGGAAGATAAACAATCATCATTATGATAATAAGAAGATCCTTCAAGGAAATATATGTTCCTTTGGTATATAATAACAAAATAATTCTGGCCTACTTTGACAAAAGGAAGCAAGTGACATATCAATCAATTTGAAGTTTTTGATATTTTCATATTGCATAGAGTGTTACATGTATCTTTCTTCTAGGAAATTTCATCCATTAAAGTTTACACAGCCAAAAGATTAAAGGGTATTTAAGACATGATACATTAACATCAATGTACATGTGTGAATGACGGAAATATCACTTTTGTTACTTGCTTCGTTTGTCAATGCAATATAGGGCAGAGTTTATGAACTCTTTATTTTCCCCTCAAATTATACCACTATTGCAACATTGAATTTCAAGAAGGATTAAATTAACAGAGAATTCTTAGATTATCTGAAATTTCTGGTTACAAACCATGATTCACTGTTGATAAAAGATTCTGAAACAGGATGTGGGCTTAAAGCATTGTCCCAATAGATGCCTATTATTCAAGTAGTTTGGCATGTACATGTATAGCAAGCCCATGGATATCCATGAAAGCAAGACAAATACATGTATCTTTGTCCGCTGTTTGTCATAGAGCCCCATGTTATACAGCGGACATTTTTTGTCCAGGGATCCTTACACTAAATAATCCAGGGACAAAAAATGCGCGCCATTAAACATGGGGCTTTATGGACAACAGGAGACAAACAGGGACTGTCTGGAAATGTTCTGTGTTAATTCACATTAACTACAGGAAACAAGCAGATTCATTTACAAGGCCTGTACTAAAGGCAGATACGTTGGTAGGCTCCACAGAAAGAAAGGATTGGAGAGGCAAGCAAATTGTGTGTTAACAATGGCCCCTCCAATGCTTTGTCTACTCAGAGCCTTCCGATGCCTCTGACTACAGGGCATAATTTCAACACAACACAAGTTTAATTACGAATACAAACTGGTACTATACAAACATGGTAACTTAAATACCACTAAATCCAGGCGAAGATCAGATAACCTCTGTGGATTAATGGCAATTTTATCTCTCAAAGTCCATAGATTAGTGCATTATAAATATGTATAATCTTACTGGTGATAAATCAACAAAAAAGATGTTTGCCATACGCTGTTTTGCTATCAAAATGTTTTATATTTGCAAATGATTGCATTTGGGCATATATCCAGAATTTATGATGTTTTATATGATGCATTGCATTTTGCAATACAATAACATTCAGTTTGTTTACGCTAATACTAGGTTTGTTTTGAGAGATGTCCCCACCCCCACGTCACGATCCATTTGTTGTATAAAATGTAAACATGCAGAAGTTTAGTATCAGCTGATTATTTAACCCCCCTCTTTATTTGAATCAATACAAAATGAAAACTCTATTATATATTGAATACAAGTACATCACACATTTCTCAACATCATTTTTTTCAGCAATTCTTATCATTAAAAGTTTTGATCTACAAATGTGCATGAGCTTATCCCATTGAAATCAGGAACCAGATGGTTCCTGCATTAATCCTAAGGAAATGAGAGAATTCAATCAAATACAAGAATGGCCCTAATCTATGGCAGTTCAATTTAATTGATATAAGAAAAAAAAAGTTGGGTATATATATTATATATATATATATGTCCAATGTGGAATTCGGTCATTTTTTATTGTTGTTTATCTCAGGTATTTCTAAGTGGAATTAAGGCCTATCAATCACACACAATATGGGCTCAAGTGTGTAGGCAATAATCTTGAATTGAATCAAACTCAATTGGAGTAAAAGTTGGACTTTGCCCATTTTTATATCCAGGGCTTCAGTTGTCAAAGTGGATTAATAAAACACTTACATATTTGAGGTCTCAGGCTTCCAATAGGAGTGGCTGGAGGTGCATTCCTTGGGGGTGAGTTTCTTCTCTGTCGGGGTTCATCATTTATGCTCAATCCTGCTAGTTTCTCTGCCTGTGAAATCAGAAAAGAAGAACATGAAAGTTACTCATAGAAGGCAATCACATTTTGTCATAACATACATTTCCATACATCTTCCTTAAGCATGTTAACATCTAGAGTGCAGAACTGACCAATAATTTTTAATGAAAATGTCTCTACAGAAAGGATCAAGTAAAATATCAATAAAATAGCATTTCGTCATACATAGATGAAAAATTCATCTTGGGTGTTGACAAGAGTACACAAAGTACCGGTCTATTAACAGAACAAAAACAGTCAACTCCCACTAGAATAGAGGTGCTCAGTCCCAAGCCAACTGACTTATTATAATTTTTTTACATTGAACAAAGAGACATAGAGCCAAGTGTACAAGCATTTATTGGAACCAGGAAAATATCCTTAATCGAAACATATCTTGTTGTATCTGTTATAACAGGAGTAGACTGTAGAACTGAAAAGGCATCTTTCACACATACCTGGATGTCCACAGCACTCAACGAGCTTGAAGATGCACTTGCAGACTCAATATCCTTGGGCGGTTTCCTAAGGTACTCTACATCCTGACCTCCTGCAGCCTTGCCTCCTGAACCAAGAGTTGACTCTACTCCCTGACCCTGTGCCTCCCAGATGGCCTCAAGGAGCTTATCGGGGGTCGCGAACTCACGTCCCGTCCTCTCAAAGTGCTTCCTAACAACGTATCTGATCAGATCGTGGTGGTAACCCATTTCAACTGCCATGTGAACAGTAGGGCTCTGCATGAAGTCCTCGATAGAAGCTAGATGGAAAGAATGTCAAATTTGTTTGTTTTAAAATTTGAATTTACACTCTACAAGTATATCATATGCTTCCAAATTGTGAAATATACAGTATTACAATAACCTTTAAATGTACATGTTCTATCTCTCTTTATCATTCAGAGACACTAGTTTTAATTTTTTTTTCATATTAGTCTAATAAGAAAATCATTAAACTTGATGAAATCTAATGAAAAATGCCGGACAAGTTGAGGGTGCTGATGCCTGAAATCTGGGAAAAGCTTGATGGCCATTGACTGTTTGCAAAATACAAAATATACCACAGACTCAATTGCCGACAATGAAAATAGAGAGGTAAACAATGACAAAAATTTTGGTTACCAGATATCAAGTGCTTCAAAAATAATACAATGCCCAAAGTAAATGTGAACAATGTAATAAAGACTTCTTCTTTCCTTGTCCGTGTCATCGACTTACTTTAACCCTTAACTTACCACCATACTCTACCATAAAACCCTACTGCAACCCTAAACCTAATCCAACATCTTAGTCGAATCAAAGTCCACAGCAACCCTTGCAGGAGTTGATGTTGTGTCAACCCCATCTCAGAAACTAAAAATAAAGGCCAGACTTACAAGTAGCACTGCTCTTTCCATCTTCAACCTTTGATTTCAGGGTAGACTGCTCTGACGTATCCAGCTTCTTTGGCTTTGGTCTGAAGTTCACCTCAGCCGCAGCTTCCAGCTCCTTCGGTCCGGATCTACGATTAAACTCCTCGAGCGCTGCCGCCTTCTCTTCCTCGATCGTCATCTCCTTGTTTGCCCGGATTGGAGTTGGAGAGCGCTTGGACGAAGAAGCCTGGGGTTGCCTCTCCTGGTAGGTAGGCTCAAACCTGTGGGGAGGCCGGGAGTAGGGTTCTTCAGGTGCAAAGACTGGGGGAGTGAACTGTAGAGGCTAGAAGATGAAGAAAAAAAATCGACCCAGAACAAAAGTCCATGATTAGTCCAAATAAAACCCGGACAATATACGTATTCTAGATTGAGCATTGCTAAATGTGAGGAATTTACATGTAATGAATGAAATGCATGTATGACCCATGGTACAAGTTAATAATGAGAAACACCACTGCAATTTCAATTGTAATAAAAAATACCATGAAATGATTGAAACAAGAGTGAACATATATATTTGCAAAATACCCTTTCATAGACATTGTCATGGTGCAATGATATTACATGTACTTAAAGGTCATATCATCAAGCTACAATAAATGTAGGGAGATGTATATAATTAAAAAAATAAGCCAGGTCTGTAAATTTGATATTGATATTTTATATAAACTGAAAATGTTGACAAAGATGTGCATCCAAATTATCTTCTTGTAGGATCCTGAGGGATCCTTATTAGCGCATGACATAAATTAGAATCAGGATCCTGCAAAGTGATAATTTTGATGCAATATGAAATATATTTAGGTGCTGCATCAAAAGTATCACTTTACAGGATCCTGCAAGATCCTGATTGGCACATGATATTAAATCGGGATCAGGATCCTGCAAGGTCATAATTTGGATGCGACGCCTTAGCTCTTATTCCATCACCTCTAGTCTACTTTTATTTTCATCTTAAGTCAAGCAGCTAGAATAAAAGTAGGGCAAGATTCACAGGAGGCATTTTGGGACATACCTCATTGTAATGGTGGCCACTGCGGCCTGTCCCGCCAAAATCCTGCTCACTCTTGCCTTGTGTTGATGTTTTAGTATGCTACAGGAATTTCAAAAATTTCCAAGATATTATTAAATGGGAACTTGTAACTATCCACATATTGTTCTTCGAAAGGAAGTAAGGAGGGAAATTCTTATTCATGACCATTTTGCACGAACAAAAGGGTATTTTGACAGTTAAATTTGAAATTCCATCTACAAAATGTTATGTTATATATATGTTAAAGGCATACATCACAAATTTATGTGTAAATGTTGAAACATGATGAATTTTCCTCAAAATTTCAGATCCATAAAACAATTGATAGCAGAAAAAATACAGAAAATTGTTGATAGGAAGTTTGAGCAAAGTTTGAAGAAAGTTATGCTACTTACTGCAATGAAGTGGCATAAATGTATAAAATGAATGAGGACGGTGCAATACATGTAGGCATTATTGCTATTGATATTATTGATATTCAAATTTATTTTTATATTCCTCTTTTCTCGATTACAAATTAGGTCTAAATAGGTCTAAATTCTAATTTTCATTTTATGGGAATTGCACTGATGCAATAAAATGATTGCTTTAAACAACTTTGCATTTTGATTTCCCACTGAAGCATTTTTACTTCTTGAATATAACTGAGATCAATGTACACATACATTCCAGACTAACATTGAGCTTTAGGGCTAGGGTACAAATAGCATGTTCAGGAAATTAACAATCCCTGTGACAAACTTCAAAAGTTGTGCCTGTACGAGAGCCTGGTCAGTTTGTCACGGACGGACATTTTGCAAATTTTCAAAGTTTGACAGCCCGTGAAAAGTTACTCATGAGAAATATTGAAATTTTCTGTGTTTAATAGGGAAGGGTACCACTGGATCTGCCAAATGATGGCAAAATTTTGTTGCCATGGATACATGCTAAGAATAGAATCCTTTAAATGTTCAATGTCACGGACGGACTGGATAGAAATGGGTTTCCTGACTTCTCATGACTCTTTTGGCATTTCTATCTAAAATGATTGCCAATGTTAAACAAATAACATATCATACAATAGTCAAGTAACTTTACTTCGCTGCCATGTAAAAATCATTTGGATAAAAGCTCCATTTTTGATTGACGGCAAAAAACATTTTGTCACAGACGGACATTTTCAGTGTCACGGACGGACATCATAGGGAAACTGTTGCAGAAATCAACTTTTCCGTAAAAGAATATTAAAATTCTCACGGTAATACAATTCAACAACCGATCAGAGTGAAGGTTTTAAGTCAAACGCGGATCCAGGGGGTCCGACCCCCACCCCCACCCCCCCCAAACAAAAAAATAATTATTAATAAACAATGAAATGAAATGAAAAACTTCCGCTACCAATGGCTGTTGATTAAATAAGGATGACACATTTGGCGGATTTTTTTTCACACCTACCCCCCCCCCCCCCCCCCCCGAGTTATTTTCACTGTGACCTGAAAATTGTTTATTGTACATTTTTGCTTGTCCTGTAGTCCACTGTAATACAATTCGATAAATAATTAGAATGAAGTTTGCAAGTCAAACGTGGATCAAGGGTTCCTGGTGGGCCCACCTCATCCCCCCCCCCAAAAAAAAAAAAAAAAAAAAAAAAAATGGAAAAAAATGAAAATGGCATCCCTATCCAATAATTTTTTTAAATTTTTTTTTAAATAAGGATGAACATATTAGACCTGCAAAGGTCTTTTTTATAATCAATCTGCCACCCACCCCTCCCCAAGAGCAGTGATGTGAACATTTTTAGTTACATTTCTTTTGACTGGTGTATCATGCAAAACTTTGGAGGTTGTCCAAAAATCTAAAGTCTTAAAAAAATATATAACAAAATAGGAAAATCCCGGATTTGCGCCTGCATACATGTACATGTATCTGTGTGTTATTATAGAGAGAATTTTGGTGTGCATGTTGGGGGGGGGGATAATGTACATGATTGTGATCTCATGCTCCCTAATTTGAATGAAATTAAGGGTTTAATTCAAGACAATTACCAGGAGTAATGGAAAATAATTAATTTATCCATAATCAGTGCAGATATTGCATTTAAGTATTTGTCCGTCCGTGACAAAAAAATGTCACGGACGGACAAAATTCATTCATAATAAATGCTCACAATTGATAAAAGTATAATTCATACATAGCAAAGGTCATATAATGGGGAGATAGCTTTGCATGATTTTAATTTCAAACAAGCAAGAACAAAGGGAAAAAATACTTTTGTTCTGTTTTTTTGTCACGGATTGACAATTTTTGGTCAAAATGTTTAAATTTATCGCACAGAATTATTTTCCCAATTTATAATTTCAATTGTTTTCTTGTTTTGTTTAGAAATACTTTCAACCTCTCTGTATCAGTAAAGAAAAAATTAAAAAGTTGTGTAGACATTGAACTGAGACTTATTTTACTTTTACTGAAAAATGTCCGTCCGTGACATTATTTTTAGGCACCCCCGTAGAAAAATAATATATTTCTAGGGCTTCTCATCATTGCATGTCTCTGAAAATCCTATTTTAACAACTTGAGATGTTAGTCTAAATCCTGAAAATACTTTCATCCCCTAAATCTTAATATGAAATTTTCACCCCAGTGCTCACTCTTAACTGACCAGGCTCACATATAGATGAGAATACTTACCGGAGTGCCGACGGGCGGAGGGTTGAACTTCTGCACGTGAGAAATGAATGCCTGTCCTCGTTGATGGATAAGCCACTCGCACCTCGGGAACCACTTGGCATGCTCGGTCCATGGTTCGTCTGTCGGTTCCCAGTTCTTGAGACCGCCATCGCAATAGAAGCACTTGCACTCATCCTGTAAGCCTGTACATGTAAATCACGGTGAATAACAAAATGTGAGTGTTACAAAACACAAATTTACTGTTTAGTCAAACAATAACCTTTTTAAAAGCAAAATTAAATTACGAGGATGCATTAACTTTATTATTTTTTATCAATATTATTTTCTTTTTCATTTAAAAAAGGGACTTTTTCAAGTGTTTGGTATTGACTCAATAACCTCATCTCCATTGAGGCAAGTCACAAAAATAAGCATCTTCACTTCAGAAACTGCCAAATTAATTATGTCACATTGTAATGAGCTTGTTAAAAATCTGTATTAAGATACAACAAGAAATTTTGATTTTGTGACAGGTATGTACATGCACTGGTCCATTTTACTTTGACAATCGGTGGGAATGTCAACATTGCAATACAATAGAGTTTGATACATGTACATGTACAACGTATGTAAAACAAGATGCTTATTTTTCTGTTTTGTGAGTCAAGCAAGTACTATGTTAGCATGGCCTTCATCTTCTCAGGAATGAAAGAAGGACAACATTATTGTTAGATGATTTAAGATAATTTAAGACTACAAATATACATAAAGGGTGCAAATGCATAAACAGTTGCTACATGTAGTCTGAGATTCAGTCTGAGATCAACATCACAGCTGATTGCAACGAGTTGTACAAGCATGGACATATTTGATTGCAATCAAATGTGATGTTGATATCAGGCTGAATTATATCATTGCAATCAATGGGGAGTAAAGTACATATGAACCATGGTTGCTCAACAAAACAGAGCGGAAAAAAATGTGGAGAATGTTAACAGCATTTTAATTGTTGAAGGCATATTTTCATTGTCATGAAAAACTCTACACAGGCCAAAATTTCACCAAAACATGAACTCATGTATGTATTCTGAGTGGTATACATCTACATGTATATATTAAAGCCAGTGCGAACTAGCAACATTGTATAGCACAACCTCAAGTCCTCAACTATTCGAATCTGCCCTGATTCCTCACCCATAATGCAATGTCCTGGTAGTGTAGTCTTATAATTCAGGCCAATTTTAATAAAAACACACTTTTTCACTACTCAATGAATTGAAACCATGAAAATTATTTTGCCAAGTATCAAAACGCATACTTTTCCCCGGCCTAAAAACAGTTTAGTTTCCTAATACAAATTAAATTGTAGGATAATTTTACAACATTTTGTTAAAAGTTCTCTAAAAAGGTATAATTTAAGACTAGCTATTTATAGCACACACTCAATAAGAGTATTGCTCAGTTCGCTCTCCCTTTAAAATTGAATATATTCTTTGCCATTATGCTACATGTAATAATGTTTGTGCCTTTCTAGTGTGCAGAGATGCCTAAAGCACACAACCTATCACGTAAATTATATACAACATGAATAGAGGCATACATACCTGTGAAATAAAACCCAGCCTTAGCCAAAATTCTTGGCGTCACGTTAGGTCCAGGGTCCCTAGGCCAAAACTTAAATGTTTCCAGTCTTGCAGCTTCCTGCACAAAATTAGGGCGTTTACAATTATTCAGGGGTTCAATCGGTGTCCTAAGGCTCCTCTGCTGCTGCAGCATTTGGCCAGCCCGTAACTGGGCAGGAGTAGGCGCAGGAGTAGGCGCAGGTGTGGATACGCTCCTGATGGGAGGGGCCATTCCTACATGCATCACCGGGGGTGTTGATATTGGATCATTACCTACGTCGAGCCCTTGCACAAATGGACAATTTGGAAAGTGCGTCTTGTGTTCCACGGAAGGTACATCGCAAGGTTTCCATCGGCTAATCTGACCGAAACACGCAAAACACTGAACACTGTCATCATGATTAAGATAGTAAAACCCAGCTCTCGCCAAATCACGCGGCTCTATGGGAGACGTCCTTGGCCAGTTCCTAAATGATTGCAAACGTACATGCTCCTGGTTATATTTACCAAACAACATACTAGATCCTTCGTCCTCGGACTCCATTTGTTCATCTTTTACTAAGGAATTGCTACTACTTGCAGCTGATGTTATAAAATCTTTCTTAGCCTCGCTAGGTTCAACCCTTTCAATCATGGCTTCCTTTTCTTTCGCTCGTCTCTCAATGTCTCTTTGCGACTGCTCTATCTTACTACTGAGTTTCCTTTGATACTCTGGTCTCTCATTAATCTCTAGTAAAGATTCATTTGTTGTAGTTCTTCCATTTGCGAAATTGCAATCTGGAAAGAGTCTTCCGTGCTCTCCCATTGCGGTGTCCCCATATTCCCAACCCTCTACCTGTCCTCCACATGAAAAGCATTTTACAGCATCCCTAACGCCTGTGTAGTAAAACCCAGCTCTTGCAAGATTTGAACGATTCACAGGAGATTTCTCTGGCCAATTTTCAAATGTTGATAATCTCTTTATCTCACTATTCATCCCAATGCCAGAACCCCCTCTTTCCCCAATTTTTGTTGTACTTGTCCTTCCATCTGGGAGTGTCATAAGACTACTGCCAGCTGAAACTCTTCCTCGACAGTCAGCATCATCTTGTGATATTATATCATGCTTCATGATATTAATTGCTTCCTCCTTAGCATATAAATTAGGTTTTATGTCATCCACGATTGACTTCAATGGTTGCCTCTGGCCATTGAATTCTACATGTAGTACATCTGAGAACATTTTCAATAAATTTGCTCCGGCTCATCAGCATTTCTAACAAGATTCTTTTGAAGTTTCCTGTGAACAACAACAGCGCTGATCAACAATATCAAAAAATTTCCTTTGATATGGCAATGCACTCACTCAGTCTAGTCTGAGGCTTCCCCAAAAGATTGGTAAGAACACAGAGTTTACTGCTGTACATGTACATACGGCTATAGGTTACGACTGGGTAATGAACGTCCATGGAACTTTTAATAAGCGATTTACTACGAATGAAGTTGTCCTTGCCTTGTGTTGCATCCTTCTGGTATACAATGCAGAGTCAATTGTAAGTGCAGCTTCGCAGGAAAATCTATAACACAAAATAAAAAGAAAAAGAATATCAATTGTTATTCAAGATTTTCTTGTTGAAATTGTTTGTTTTTTTTTCCCCAAAAAAATTTTCTGAATAAAATGAATACAACTTCGGCTCAAGATTGCTGATAATATAAAGAAAAATTGACACGACAGTGCTACATGTAAATGAAGACAACGCTGAAAATTGAATACCAGTAGTAGGGAATGTAAATGAAATAGACCTACATGTATGTGAAACTAAAGCTATTAATTAATTCTGTAAAAGAACTGCGCAGTCTGGTACAAATCCTGGATGACTAATTGAAGAAAATTCCTTTAACTGTTCCATTTTCCTGTGAAACAAGGAAGTGCAAACTCAAATGTCAATTAAAGATGTCCGTGTAGGAGGTAGACCCGTAGAGACTACTTTGGTAGTAGGATGGGGGGTCCATTGTCCGGACACTTAACCAGATAAAAACGTCATCTTTTACTCTGGGTTTATTCAAAATTTATGCAGTAAATAGTAAAAATATTTGTGAATATTTGTGCTTTGTTATATTGTCTATTACTTTCAATCAATTCATGAAATATTGATAACAAAGGTCCTAAAATTGTCGCCTTGTCCGGACAAACAACCCGTCCGGACATACAACAACCGGGTATAGATCTACAATCGATCTCGTTAGTCCCAAAATATTTTTAATAAGTAATTTTGAATAGATATTTTAAAAATATGTAATGTAGATTGTAGGGAGTCTATTCTTGATATCTTTTTGTCAGCGAACTGAAAAATAGAGAGAAAACCTCAATCTAGCTCCATTTTCAGCTAGCAATTCAGCTCCATTATGATAGTAGGCCTAGCATAATTTTTTATAGTCTGTTTTACGAAACTATCAAATCAGCACATGCGAGGTACCCGTTTCATGGTCCGACATGGTCTTATTTACAATTGAGGTTAGACCTAGCTGGGCTACTTCTAATCTAAGTTAGAAAGAAAAAGGCCAAAATCAAGCCCAGACTCTGGAGGAAGAGGTGAAAATCAGCACAGCAGAAAAAAAAGAAGAAAAATTGCATTTGCCAATGCCATGTCCATGATCACCTTTCTTTGTCAAACTGTTAGAGAGCTATCCTATTTTGGCACGCATATGGCATGCACACCACAGGCTGTGCCTGGGGGAAAAAATGGCATTGTGGAAAGAGTCAGGCCATGTGTGTGTCCTTGGTAACAAATTTGGGCTAGACTTCCTTTTGTACCAGCCACTAAAGGTGAAAAAAAAAGTATGGATATGATGTATAATTGATTTTCAAGCACAAATAAATCGTTTTTAGGAATGTAGAAATTGTTTTTCTATTTTTAATAAATTTTTTAAATATTTTTTTTTTCCAGTTTTTTTTCAAAGTTTTTTTTTTTCCAAATTAATTCTATGGTCAGCATATTACAGATCAGTGTTAAGGTTAGGCCAAGTAAAAAAATAAACATGTTGATCGTCCGGACTTTTCAAAAAAGTTGATGAGGGAGGCCCTTATTATTTGTTATTTTGTTATTTTTCAAAATGGCTGCCGCGTCCAAGATGGCCACCATATTTATTATGAAGAAGAATTTTGTGCTTTTAGGTTTAAGGTGAATGCAAAGGTCCACAAATGAAGATATACATGTATGAATATTGTCCACGTTGTCAAGTCAGTTGCCAATATCATCAGTATTTGCAGCTTGAATGACACGTGATCAGTGAGAGATTTTACAACATGTAGTCAGGGTTTTTGCAAACTGTGGGGCGCAAGACTTTGTCAGAATTTATTACGGTACTGATGAATTGCTTAATTGGGGTCACCTACCAGTCCTTTGTATGACAAGTTTAGTTTGGTCTGGGGTCTGAACAAATGGTTTGGGAACCCTGATGTTATTTTGATTGCACACTCATTCAAGTCCACACAGACACTGTTTAATATAAATTTTTTTATGCTTTTTATATTTCATTGCCATCATGTTGTTGAATGTTTTTACTCAAACTAAAAATAACATAACTACTCATGTTTGTCTAACCCAATTTACGTTGTGTTGGTGAATTAATAAAAAAAAATAAATAAAAAAAAAATAAAAAAAATAACAAATAACAAAATCGAGCGGCAACAAAATCGATGCGTGCGGTGGACGATCAACATGTTTTTTTTTTACTGGCCTTATCAAAACCTGGTGACCTAGGGTCATTGCAACCGGTGTACTAGGGTCATCGCGATCCGGTGTCCCTAGGGTCATCGTGACCGGTGTCCCTAGGGCCATCGCAACCGGTGCCTAGGGTTAGTGGTTACGCGTCAGTGTAGGGCATATATTACAACTCGGTCCTTGGGCATCGCGAACCGGTGTACTAGCGGTCATCGCGACCGGTGTCGTAGGGTCATCTGCCGATCCGGTGTCTAGCTGGGTCATCGCGATCCGGTGTCCTAGGGTCATCGCGATCCGGTGTCCTAGGGTCATCGCACCCGGTGTCCTTAGGGTCATCGCGATCGTGTGTCGTAGGTCATCGCGACCCGGTGTCGTGAGGGTCATCGCGATCCGGTTCCCTAGGGTCATCGCGATCCGGTGTCCTAGGGTCATCGCGACCCATGTCCTAGGTCATCGCGATCCGGTGTCCTAGGGTTCATCGCGATCCGACTGTCCTAGGGTCCATCGCGATCCGGTGTCCTAGGGTCATCGCGACCCGTTGCTCCTAGGGTCATCGCAACCGGTGTCCTAGGGGTCATCGCGATCCAGGTCCTCGGGTCATGCGACCCGTGTGCCTGAGGGTCATTGCGACTGGTGTCTAGGGTCCATCGCGACCCGGTGTCCTAGGGCGCGCTCAAACATTACATGTGCCCCGTTGCCCGGCACCAGATTAGACCCCCGGGCAACCAACATTTTTTCGCGAGACTGAATGAAAGGCTTACATGACAGACTAAATGTATTGGCTTTTGACCTGTAAACTAGGTGACATTATGAGTTCATTGTAAATCACACTTATGCGAATTTTTTTATATAAAAATCAAAATCTTCAATGTTGTCATTGTTTTTGTTTTTTGGGTAGGGCAACCAGATTTTTCATTCGGGCAACCATTTTGGAGGAAAATTAAATATTTGGTTGCCCTGCAGGGCAACCCCTAAAAATTGTTAGTGTTGAGCGTTGCCTAGGGTCATCGCGATCCGGTGTCCTAGGGTCATCGCGATCCGGTGTCCTAGGGTCATCGCGACCCGGTGTCCTAGGGTCATCGCGACCCGGTGTCCTAGGGTCATCGCGACCCGGTGTCCTAGGGTCATCGCGATCCGGTGTCCTAGGGTCATCGCAACCCAGTATCAGTAGGCATATAGGCCTAGAAAGATTCTAACTTTGCAAGACCAAATGAAAAAACCTGCTTTCAATAATTAATAGCTAAATAAAATACCCTGAAATGAGAACCTTCATCTTCAAATAAATATTTTAAAAAACTCAAATAATTTCTCATATTCATCCCAAGTAGGGTCTATGCTACATGTACATGTAAGCTTACCTGCTTTTAGTCTAAGTCATGACATGAACCACTCATGCACTACACTCTTTTGATATATCAAACTCGTGCCTCTGTCTCTGTGACACTCAAGCGGGATTACAAAAAAAAAAATATTTATCTAAATTTTAACTTTATATCTCATCATAACGTTTAAATTTGTAACTCTATATGCTCTTAACATTTAGCTATTACGGATTTTGTACTTTAAAAAGATTAATGATTAACAAAAAGAGTGAAATGAGATGGAAACCTCACCGATTCTCAGCAGTTTTTCCGGTTTTTCTGCCACTCCGGTTGGTATGGTCGCTTTGAGAAAAAAAATGAAATGGAAATTGCTGCCTAGCGATAGCCTGCGCCTGCCTGCGATCGTGCGTAAGGTGTGCATGTAAAAATGGCGTAAAATAAACAAATGTTAACCTACCTTCCACACTTAAGTATTAAAAAAAATAAAAATAAAAAATAAAATAGAAAGATGTTTTTTTTCCCCCCGGCCCTCGGCACATCATAAAGGTCATCATGTTTCGGCCATAGGGGTAGGGTTCAGTGTCTAAATCGGGCCTGCCGTCAATTCCCCCCCTCCTTCTTCTTTTTTTTTTTTTT
>CALNVZ010000218.1:17647809-17669635 GCA_940671915.1 Paracentrotus lividus
CCTTAACTAGTTTAGACTTTTTTTGGAGGGGGGCGGGGGGCCTGGACGAGATATTTTTTTCCATGGGCCGGAAGAGCTTATCTTGTTTTACTTTACTTTGTCTTTACTCTTTAATTTCCTTCTTTGTCGATTCCCCAACCTTTTTTTTTTTTTTTTCCTTTCTATTTCCCTTTTTAATCTTTTGGGTGGAAGGGGGGTCGGGCTGGACGAGATATTTTTTGTCATGTGGGCCAGGAGCTTAGCCTTTTTTTTTTTTTTGCTAAGACTTTTTTTTAGGGGTGGAGAGAGGGGATGGGGGCTGGGTTAGGACGAGATATTTTTGGTATATGGGGGCCCGAGAGCTTAGTCTTGTTTACTTTACTTTTGGATTTACTTTTAAATCTCTATAATCTTGTAATTCTTCATGTGTTTTGGAAATAAATAAATAATTGAAATACATCTAATGTCTTTGTTCTCTGTTTTATTCTATTATTTCTATCTTAAATGTACATACATCTAAACCATTCATGGGGAGGGGAAATGGGGTATGGAAATCCTAGGCCTACAATTGCCCTAAATAAATCATTGGATAGAATTTGGACTTATCTCCCCCCCAAAAAAAAAAAAAACAAAAAAAAAACAAAAACAAATATTGATACGTCTTTGTCGAGAATGAGGAGAAGTTCGCAGATCATAGACCGTGAGTAAATCGACAAACTAATAAAAAAACTCAAAATTTTGAGGAAATTTTTTTTATTTTCTGGTTTTTACCATCTTCATCTTTGCTCTGTTAAAAAATATGAGTGAAAATGAAAAAAAAAAAAAAAAAAAAAAAAATGATACGGGAAAGTGGTAAAAAAGCAGGTTTTTCGGCGAGTGTTTCGGGTCATAATTTTTTTTTCCGGATCATACAAGCGCACGCCGAGCTCATTCCCCTCCGTTACCCTGCTTAGCTATGCGTTCACGGTCATTGTTTTCGTTGTTTGTGAGCGAATAGCGTTACTAAATCTCTCTTTCTGCTTATCTCAGAAATTTTGCGTGCGACTGCTCACAACTGCTGTGAATAAGCTGTTTTCATCCGGATAGCGGAGCACGCAAACGAATGTCAAATCTAACAATCGGGTGGGGAGAGGGGGGGTGGGGGGGTTTGTGGGAAAAGCTTTGTCAAAGTGGGAGAACTAGATGAATGGTACGCTTATGTTTTTATTGGCTTGATTTAGGCTATCTGGATTCCAAATGAATGTTAATTTCATTCATTTTTATTTTAGGGGCCGCTTAATTCTGTTGTCCTGTGGGAAAATTTATAAATCCTCCCTTAAATCAAAATTGGTTTCATCAGGGAAACTATAGAGTCTACATAAGATGTTGTACGTGATAATACTTCTTGTATACTATATTATAGCGTTAAAGTCTAAGACTGCGTACAGAAGTATGCTAATTATTAAATGAATAAAAAAAGTATTGTGTTTTAAAATTGTTGCTTGATTATTGCATTATGTGTGAAAACCAATGATCTAAGGTGTGGTGGGGTGTGTGTTGGGTAGTGCAAATTCTAAATGAATCTATAGTTTATAACTGCGGCTGGTAATCTTTTTCACTTGCGGAACTACTTTGAAACAATTTAAGATCGTTGCTTAGAAACAAGTTTTGAGTATCTGTTTGTTGAGTACGTCGCTGAGTTACGTCTTCTTCTGTAGACTTTCATGAATCGCGGATACTTACTTTCAGAAATTCTCTGAAACTGCTTTGAAACAGATTTGAAAAATTTGTCGTGGAGACATTCTCAGAAGACTTCTCCTTGACAATAAAGACGTGAATAACGTTATCTCGTCGCGAAAAAATCGTATCTCTTTGCGAAGAACGTTCCGCTATATTCTACCCTTCACTTCGACAAAGTTCGTAAGAATTTACACAAAAGAAGACTTTTAAACTTTAATGTTGTGTATGTTTTAAAGAATTTTGTTTTATATTTTTTTCCATATTTTTCATATTTAGTATACCCTTTTTTAATTTATTTTTTGTCTTTTTCACCTTGGGCCTACTAATTTTGAATATTATTATATTCAATAAGACATAATCTCTCACACCTCAAATCTGATTGACGTTATTCAAATTTAAGTTTAATTGCAATCGATCTGACAAATAGCAACGATCCAAATTGAGGATGCCATATATAAAGATAAGATTAATGGCGCAAGAAGAAACAAGAGAGATGAGAGAGAGAGAGAGAGGGGCGGGGGGATAGTAGAGGGTAGTATGAATAAAAACAAACAACACAACAAACAGCAATCTATCTGTCATTACAGACTAAATATGGGTCTTAATTCGCTACCTTATACGGTTCATTAGTTAGTGAATTGAGATGAACATTTTCTTTTGTTTCTTATGCTTATGAGTCCTACAGCCCCTTAGCGCCCACCCGCCCGCCCCTCCCCCCCCCCCCCGCCTCCATTTACTGCACTAGCTGCCGACCGCGGCTGTGTCACCTCAATCAAAGGATCAAAGGAGAGTTCCGTCTGATTTGTGTTATGGCATGGGGCATGCGGCCGGCGTTTCCGCTTGCCTGCGCTTGCCACGATCAAATTGCGATGATGGGACGAGTTTGTTGTTCTCTTGATTATACTGAATGCATCTCCTCATTGCTCAATCGTTCCACCTTTGCTAACAAGTGGTTGCTTAGGGCATTTCGGTTGAGTACAACGTGACAAAATGTTCTTATTCTCTGGCGCGGAGTCAAACGGAAGTCAAACCTTCGCAGAGACGTTTTTCTCTTGATTTCCAAGAGCACAATTTTCTCTCGCGTCAGAGGCTAATATCTCCCACTTCTATTTACTCTTTACAGTCGGGTATATATCAAATTCAAGGCAATGAATCAGGGATCAATAATATCATATAAAATGGATTTCAAAAAATCTCGACTATCTTCTCATTTCGACGTGACGCATTCACATATTCAATGAAAAAACTAAAGCAAAAAAAAAAAAAAAAAAAAAAAAAAAAAAAAAACTGCATCGATATAACAACCAAAAAATAAAAAATAAAAAAATCATTATAGTATTATAACAGAACTGCAATCGTTGACATGAACGATGTGCGTGCATTGACGCCTTGACTAAAAGATTCAAGACTATTAAAATGTAAACGTATTTTATGAAATAGTATGGGAAACGAAAGTTGCTTTACATATACAAGATGGTAGGGTGATAATAATGACGACGTTTATGTACTACTTTCGCAAAACTGCGCTTCCATGGCCATACTATGCGTTCACGTGGTTCTTGTCCAATTTTCAATTATTAGGCAAGCGGGCATAATGGCTCCCACAAATTGAGAGTACTTACTCGAACTTTCTTACTGGTGAACAATACCGGTATATTATATTTACGGTATCAATTGGAAAGGTAATTTCACATCGCGTTCGTTTGTTTGATGTCAATTTCAGGAAGGGAAATAATGACACAAGGACTAATGCCTTGGTTACGTACACGTCCAATTTTGAAAATTCTATTTTTTCCATAACTTTTTGCACTGGAGTTCACTCAAATTTTACAGGAAAATTACGCGGGTAGAGTAGTTGTTGGAATGTATTATACATGAGCCTCGTCCTCGTGTCCTACCTAGTCTCCAAATCGGCACGTGAGAGCTTTGATTTGAAATTGGCGACGCCAATTTTAGGGAAGTAAACACTAGATGATCACTAGTCAGTACAGAACGGGTGCGAATGGGGAAAGACGTGTTTTTTCATTGTGCTCTGGAAAATCTGAACATCTCTTTATAAAGATACCTTATGTCATGGGAAATTTGTCTTATAGCAAAAGTATTCTCATTGGGCCCTGCTCTGACGTGACTTAAATTTGCTTTATGGCAAGATACGGATCTGCCAGTATTACAGTTGCCTCACGCAACTAAAAGGTTAAAGTTTTATCGTGTCATTATGGTCATGGATATACTAAAAATAATGCTCAATAAAGCCATCTAGTAAGGATGGGAAAGTACACAGTTCGTTTCAATCTCTTGAGCCAAAGCCCCGGTGGTGAGGCGGGACTATTCGCATTCGCATATGATGAGTCTTACCGTCTGAGCTAACGGCTATGAACTATCTCTACTGCTATATACATCAGTACAAT
This sequence comes from Paracentrotus lividus, assembly GCA_940671915.1. Taxonomy (NCBI): domain Eukaryota; kingdom Metazoa; phylum Echinodermata; class Echinoidea; order Camarodonta; family Echinidae; genus Paracentrotus; species Paracentrotus lividus. Next base: position 17,651,916 of record CALNVZ010000218.1, read on the forward strand.
AGAGAGTGGAGTTAGCTCGTCATATGCTACGGTATAGTACAAGAGAGAAGAACCTCCCTAAGGCCAGGCAAGGAATCTCGCCCGGGAACCTGGCGGGAAGAAAGCCAACTCTGTGGACGAAAAGTCAAAATCAGATTTGTCAGATTTTCAATAAAGGTAGTCCTGTGTACTCGAAGCTGAAAAGACGTTAAAGCTTTCGGGACCTACCCGAAACAGAAAACATTACGCTCCGCGTCGAGTTTCAGGGTCCTTTCCGACCTCTGGAACGAATTATGAAAATAAGCCTGTGACTCGCTTCGCCAAAGGAAGCCTCTACAACGACTTCAGGTAACAACTCGTCGGATGAAATATCACCGAAAGCATTACCTGGGGAGGGATCCCGCCGTATCAACCATAACCGAATGGGATACAAGGGAGTCGATGGAGATTCCAAAACATGAGGTCACGTGGGAATTCAGCATCTATTTACTCTTTACAGTCGGGTTATATATCAAATTCAAGGCAATGAATCAGGGATCAATAATATCATATAAAATGGATTTCAAAAATCTCGACTAGTCTCTCATTTCGACGTGACGCATCACATATTACAATGAAAAAACTAAAAGCAAAAAAAAAAAAAAAAAAAAAAAAAAAAAAAAAAAAAAAAAAAAAAAAAAAAAAAAAAAAAAAAAAAAAAAAAAAAAAAAAAAAAAAAAAAACTGCATCGATACAACCAAAAAATAAAAAATAAAAAAGATCATTATAGTATTTATAACTAGAACTGCAATCGTTGACATGAACGATGTGCGTGCATTGACGCCTTGACTAAAAGATTTCAAGGACTATTAAAATGTAAACGTATTTTATGAAATATATTGGGAAACGGAAGTTGGCTTTACATATACAAGATCGGTGTGATTAATGAATACGGTTTATGTACTACTTTGCAAAACTGCGCTTTCCATACTATCGGCGTTCACGTGGTTCTGTCCAATTTTCAATTATTAGGCAAGCGGGCATAATGGCTCCCACAAAATTGTGATTTACTCGAAATTTTCTGTGACAACCTATATTATATTTGGTATCAATGGAAAGGTAATTTCAATGCGGTCTTTGTGATGTCAATTTCAGAAGGAAATAATGAACGACAAGGACATAATGCCTTGTTACGTAATCCATTGAAAATTCGCTATTTTTTGTCCATAACTTTTTGATGAGGTCATCAAATTTTACAAAAATTGGTAGATAGTTGTGGAATGTATTGATACATATGCCTGCCAAGTTTCAAGTCCCTAGATTGAATATTCGCAATTTTAGGGGAAGTTAAACTTGATATAGCAGTCAAAGTCAAAGGGGGAAGACGTGTTTTTTATTTGCTCTTGGAAATTTGGGATTTTTACCTTATGTTCATGGAAATTCTTGGAATTTTTTTATATTGCCTGATGCCTATTTGTTCATGGATCGCAAGTATCATATTCTTTTACAATAAAGTTAAGTTTTTGTATTCGTTTTTTGTCATTTATGTCATTGTTTGCGGCATATTTTTTACTAAAAAATTAATTTCGCTTTTTTCAAAAATTAAGCGCATCAAATTAATAACGTACTTAATTTGTGAACCGTGTTTTTTTGCGTACTGCTGAGCCACTTGTTACACCTTGCATTACGCTTGTATCTTTTTGTTACGTAATATTGTATTCCTTTTTTCTTTGGACGTGGGTTTATCTTTTGGCCTATTGAAGAAAATTACAATTTGTTGATTCTGAGTTTCAGATTTAGTGATCGTTATGGCTGTAGTAGTAGGGTTTTCACCTGTCCTTACATAGACAAAAACTAATACTTCGGGGACATAATTAGGTTCCGGCCGTGACTATGTTCCTTGAAATGCTGGTTGAGAACGGTTGTAGTGAGATTCAGCACTGTCTTTACTTGTTTATCGATTTCTCTAGTAAGGTGTTGACCATGATTCATCTTCTAACTTAATCTCTTATCGTAATTCTTTTCTTGATGGGGCCTATTTTGCGTCTTGAGAATCTGTTACATCTATTATCGTAATTCAATTTTTGTTATGTAATGTAGATTAGTTATATTTGTATTTTTTTGTATCTTTCGGGGTGTATATATTTTTCTGTTCTGTATGACATTTGCATTCATTATTTTCAATAATTATTGTATTTTTAATGCTTTTCTTTTCAATTGAAATCAAAATCTGCCTTGTTGTCACCTTTCTCTAGTAATCTGCTTTGAGAGAGATGAACCCGAAGTCATTGTTCAGCTTTATGTTTGACTTCAATTAGTCTAGTTATAGGTGTCATGCGCATCTCCCTGTTGAAACCTGCAAGTTTTTCGAACTGCGTTATACTTATATGCAAATTCTCTGTACTTTCAATTTCGACTTAAATGTTAGCTGGCGGATATCCGATTTGAATCCTGACCAAATCAACTCCATGAGGACTTCTCTAGCATATACCTGCTGATCTATTAGTACTAATTATCAAGAGCTCGACATACTTATGATAGAAAATGATTATTACCAAATCAATAGGCATGGACAGATTGGGAACAGTGTTGTCGACTCGAATTCGATGGTGTGGAAAAATATCAATTTCTCTAGGTATACAGCGGGGCCAACTCATAGGGGTATATACGTGCTGGCCAGGAGAAAAACAAAGAATTACCGCTTCGACATCTCCCGTCTTCCAGGACAGTGGAATATCAATAGCAATTCTCTATCCGGTTCTTCTACCCTGTAACGATGGATGTGCGAAAGTTTGGTAAATGCCCAATCTGTATGTAATAAGCAGACCTTCTCGTGGATCATTTCATTGAACACAATTTTGATATTATTTGTTTTTCACAGAACATGGCTCTCAGCTTCTGATAAGCATAGAAAGGTGATTGGAGATCTGACACTCGATCTGGTTCACTTTTTATCATGTTCCCGCGCCGATCGACTTGGCGGTGGTAATTGCCATCTATGTATAAGAGGATCCATTAAAAGACGAAAATACTTCTACCTTTCATGCCTCCAGCTTCGAGAGCCTCTGCTGCGACTCCAAGTTCCCTGGAACATCTTCTACTATCAAGTCCTGGTAGTTTACAGTCCCCATATAGCCGAAAGACAGAATATCTCAACTGCCTTATTTGATGAATTTGCTGATTATATCGCAACTCTTCAAACTTCACAGTGCAAAACTTCTGATTGTAGCGATTTTAATAATCCATTGGGACATTACTTCCAACTGTCTACGCAGAAGTTCAGGGAAAACTCCTTGATTCTTTTGGACTCATGCAAATGTAAATGAAAGAACACATGCTATGGCACATTTTGACTTGTTATTACGCGCTCATGTGAGAATCTTGCAAATCGGTGAAGTGTCTTCTCTCCTTAGTGACCATGCTGCTAACATTGTACACTTAACATATCAAAACCTTCCCCTATCAGAACTACCATCTATTATCGAAAACTAAAGAAGATTAACCATAACAATCTTCATGCTGATATCTTAGCATCTGATCTTATCAAACATCCAGAGGAGAACTTGACAACTTGCTTGACCAATATGATAGGACACTGTCTTCTATCTAAGAGAAACATGCTCCGATAAAGAAGTGTATCACTACTACTCGACCTTCTAATGGATGGTACTCGAAGGAGATTGCAGAGGCTAGAACTTCGCAGGAAGCTCGAGCGTAGGTGGCGTAATACGAAACTTGAAATCGCACAGACAAATGTTACTCATCAGAGAGATGTTGTGTGGAATATGATTAAACAATCTAAAGCTTCATTTTACGAGAACAAGATCTCAAGCTGGAAGACGACCCGAGAGAGTTATAACAAAGTCATTAATGGTATTCTACATCATCAAAGCAAACCCAAATTCCTACCCATGACTCCGATTTAGATTTAGCCTCTAAATTTAGCGACTATTTCGATACTAAGATCAAGAAGATACGGAATGATCTCGATGCTCTACAGCAGCAGCACCGACACTTGACATTATACCTTCTTCTTCTGATGGCGTACCTGCATTATGCTCCTTGACCCTGCAACTGAAGATGAAGTATTAAGAATCATAACTCGATCACCGTTCTTCTACTTTCTTTTGATGATCCCATGCCAACCTGGATCCTGAAAAAACAGTTTAAATGTCTACTGCCATGTATTACTAGAATCATAAATGAATCTCTTCGACTGGGTGTGTTTCCTGATGCCTTCAAAAGTGCCATTGTTCGCCCATTGTTGAAAAAGCCAAATTTGGATATGAGAATTTGAAGAACTACCGCCCTAATATCTAATCTTTAAGTTTCTTTCCAAAGTTTGGAAAGGGTCGTCTCTTCACGCCTCCATGAACATCTTGATGATCATGGCTTTATGAGCCCACCAGTCAGCATAAAAAAAAATATCATGGGACGGAGACGGCTTTGGTCAACGTTCATAACGATATCATGCTAGCAGCTAGAAATAATAAACAGCTGTATTTATGATTCTTCTCGATCTGTCGTCAGCGTTTGACACCATTGACCAAGACATCTTACAAGTTACGCCTTTCAGATGTTTAACATTAGAGACCGTGCACTGGTCGGGTTCAGATCTTATATGAGTGATCGTTCGCAGTCAGTGAAGATGGGCGAATGTGTGTCTCCAAGGATTCGCCTCTCATATGGTGTTCCTCAAGGTCAGTTTTTAGGCCCGTCTCTTTTCAGCATTTATTCTAAACCAATTGCTGATATTGCACGAGCTCATAATGTACATGTCCATCTTTATGCTGATGATACTCAACTTTTTATTCCATTCAATCCGTCAGATCAGGATGATGTAAATAACAAGCGTCGAAATTAGAAAAGTGTGTTGCTGAATATCAAAGCTTGGATGAACAGGAACAAGCTTAAGCTCAATGATGCTAAGAGTGAATTTTTAATTCTTTCATCTAAACACCAGAAGGTTGACTTATCGTTTGATACTATTCGTGTTGGTAACTCAAATGTTTTATCCTCACAATCTGCACGTAATCTTGGAGTGTTATTCGATAGTCACATGACAATGAATGAATTTGGTACAAAAGACATGTCAGGCTATGTATTTTCAATTACGAAACATTTGCAAAATTCGCAAGATTTTGTCAAATAAAACTCTTGCCATCATTATTCATTCTTTTGTAATTTCACGCCTTGACTACTGCAATTCTCTGTTATATAATATGCCATCATTTCAATTAGCTAAACTACAACGTGCAAAAACTCTGCTGCTCGAGTTTTTGTCAAGAACCGCAAAAGGGATCATATTTCCCCTGTCTTGAAAGGGCTACATGCTACCAGTAAAGGAACGTATTGAATACAAAATTCTGCTTATATACTTGGAAGGCAATGCATGGCTGTGCGCCTGCATATATATTCAATCTTCTTAGAGAAATATGTTCCTGTCGTAATCTACGCTCCTCAGGAAAAAACTTGCTTGTTACAAAAGAAATGTATCAATGTACGGAGATCGGTCATTTTCTTCAGCTGCTCCAGCTTTATGGAATGCATTACCTACACAGATTCGTTCTTCGGAGACATTAGAAACTTTCAAATTATCTCAAAACATTTCTTTTTGTGAAGGCATACTAACTTGAATATTAATGTTGTATTATATTGTAAATTGTAGTTCTTTATATAATTATCAAAATATATATTGTTGTTACTGTCTGTGTATTTGGCATTGACAATCCTTTCCTCTTTGACTTTGACATGGCAAGATTTGGAGTGTGCGCCTCACAGGCAGTCCCTCTTATCTGTTTTTATTAAGAGAATGTGTTTGTAACTACATCATGTATGTTGTTCAACACTTTCATCTTGTTTTACAAGCGCCTCGGAATAGTTTAACTAGACAGATGGCGCTATACAAATGCGTTATTATTATTTTATATTATTATTATTTCCTGGTCTAGATTATTTTTCATATTCTACAACATTTTTGAGCAATTTGGTCAATGAATCGATATATTTTTCTTTACATTGCTAAAAGACATAGTCTGAAGTACTAAATCCAAAAAAGGGTACGTGTTTTAACAAGGCACAACGCAGATGCAGCCTCTTGGATTTTGGCCAAATATTGAAACTTTAGAGGGCGCTATTTGCATTTTGCGTATTTATTGGAGCGTGAAACATGTGGAGTCCGTACACACTCATTTGAATAACATGCCCTGAAAATTTGAAGCAAAATGGAATTGATTTAAGAAAGTTATAGCCATTTTTGTGGGTTTTTAGTCACAATTTTTTATTTCATAATGGAGTTAATTTTTGAAATTGATTTAAAATATGAAGATGGCTTTGAAATGAAAAGTTGTTGGTTATAGGCGAACTCATGGACTATTTAATGGATTTTGTTAGAAGTTTGTAGCATCTTTAATGACATAGATATGGAGGCTGGAAGATTGGCCTTCATGTGACCAAAAATTGACAAAATGGCCGATGGACGGTCACGGATGAGTGATTTTGGAAATTGAAATGTCAGGGGTAAATTAATGGATCATGAATGACATGTCTACGAAGTTTGAACGAATTTTGATGAGTAATTGGACCTTGAGAGAGATTACAAGGTTCACGTGTTAAATGAATGGGTTTTTGTGGAAGAAAAAGAAGAAGAAGAAGAAGACGACGGAATAGGAATTTTGAACGATAACATAGCATTGTCGCTATAGCGTCAATGCAATGAGGGGGCGGGGAGGGGGCTCAGCCAACTTTTCTCAGCAAACATGTACAAAACACAAAAGTTACCATACATTCATGATTTTTAGCTTGTTCAGCCCCCCCCCCCCACCCCCCCCCCCACTTGCAACCAGCCCCTTCACTTTAAAAAATTAGAAATCACCAGGCCTCTCTACCTCATAGCTTTAAAAACAATAAACAAAACTTTTGTTAATACTATATTATTATTTTATTATTACTAGGCCCTACTAGTTTTATTTAGTTATTTATTTTTTCATTCTATTCGCGAGTGAATCAAAAGCTAATCATCTAACAACAAATTAAACAAACAAGGTAACTACTGTTGCCAGTCCACATTCGACTCGTGACCACTGATCTCTACCCAAAAAGATCAGTGCTCGTGACGGAGACATCGTCGAAATGCAAGCTTTCGACAAAAGAGGGCGGCACAATTTAGCCCGCCATTAAATTACTTGCTTCTCCTGGTCCGTGGAATCAAAGGCAAAGATGTATGGTAAGGTGCCCCAAGTCTGCGCAGTGCCTATGTCTGCGCACCCACGTAAATGCGCGATTTTCATAGAACAAAACATCAAACTGACACCAATTTTGAATCTTAACCTAAACAATCCATTTTGAAACCAAAAAATGCGAAAATAATTGATTAAAAAATGAGTTTAAGCAAGTTTCATTTGCTACCCTGAAAATTTCAATCATTGTCAAAAAAGAAAAGTCTGAAACTTCACTGCGCTTGAATTGCGTGCAAAATGAATGAATGCGCAGACATGGGCACTATTCAGTTTTGCTACATAAAATGACAAGCCCGTCTGGAAATCGTAAAAAAACATTGTTCTTGTGAATAATTTCTTGAAATTTTTTGTTTCATTGATCATTAGAATATGAAGAACGAAATAACATTGATGATTTTCAAAATAATATTTTACTTTGTGATAAAATCCAGATCGAATTTTAGGTGCGCAGACTTGGGCACCGCCATCATACATATATAGCGGTTGAATACTAAAATTTACTACTTTGAGGACATCATTAGGGAGCAGTGCTCAAGGAAAGGAAATAAGGAGTAGAAGATTGCCAACAATTCGGTAAGTGAATTTTCCATGTTTTTTTCATATTGCCTTTATTGCTAAATCTTTTGAGTACGACTGTGTTGATGTTTCGTACGTAGTCCCGTCTATGGTAGTCTCGGTAAGTTGATTACGGCTCCACTTCACGCGTGACATGAACTTAATTCCTGGCCTGGGTAACTATATGCAACTTCACTGTTTTTAGTGTTTAGATTCACAAGGTAATTCCCACATAGCTCTATGTAAGCTATAGCTCAGGCTCTCTGCACTTCACCAAACAGCAATCACTAATGTGCAAACAATGGTTGAAATACACAACAATTCTGGCTGAGTATAGATCTACTAGCTACATGTACACATCTGTCTGTATCTGTAATTCAACACTGCTGTGTTAGCATAATTTATAAATGTCAAAGTAATTATAGCGCCAACTTGTGCCAGGATGATTATAGTCTTACTAGCCTACTTAATTCAACTAAGACCTCTTCCATCATCTCATCATCTGTGGGTACATCGGCAGAGCGCTCGACTGTCATACTCAAGGACCCTGGTTCAAATCCTGCTGAGAACATTGCATGTAAGTACAAAAATCGAGTCTCTTGAATTTGTTGTGCATTGTGATGTTAATTAGATTCTATGGAATGTTACAATGAAGATTGCCAGGTGTGTATAGTATAGGACAAAGACTGAGAATGGAGGGAGAAAGAGAGAGAGAGAGAGAGAGAGAGAGAGAGAGAGAGCGAGAGAGAGAGGAAGAGAGAGAAAGAAAGAGAGAGAGGGAGGGGAAGAGTGACAAACATTTTGAAAAAAAAAAAAAAAAATCTTGTAGAATTTCCCCCAAAAAATACCAAGCCCCATTTTTTACTCACGCCCCATATAAAAAAATCGCCCTCTTTTAACGTTAGAATGTTGGCAAAGAGCGAGCAAAAAAAAGTGGCTGGTACAAAAGGAAGTCTTTCCCGAATTTGTTCATGTAAAATGAGGAAAATAACGCTAGCGCAAGGGGATTCCCCACACAAAGACATTGTTGGCCTACAGGCTAGTAGGATGGGGGGTCCGTTATCCGGACACTTAAGCAGTTAAAAACATCATCTTATGCTCTGGATTTATTCAAAATTTGTGCAGTAAATAGCAAAAATATTTGTGAATATATTTGTGCTCGGTTATATTGTCTGATAGTGATATTTCTTTCAATCGATTGATGAAATATTGATTACAAAGGTCCTAAAATTGCCGTTTTGTCCGGACAAACAACCCGTCCGGACATACAACAACTACTCACTATAGGCCTGTACAGGACGTCATAAATTTAAATTAAGTACGGTACAATTGCGAAACAGAAAGGTCATGGTGTTCTGATAATTAAAAAAAAAAAGACTCTAGAAGGTCTATACGCACTAATTACTTACTTAAAAGTACATCCATAGTTACTCTCGAACATCTGCACGTCTTCAAGATGGAATCACCGCAACGTTCATACCCGTAGACGACAGAAATCAACGGTAATTTGCCGTCTCTAGCTCTACTCTGACGTATTCTTCTTCAGAAAAAATGGCTGCCGACGCCGCGCCGCGCCTAATAAGTAATATGCCCGCCCACATAAATGTATAATACAGAGAGCTTGTTTGCGTATATTACGTCATTCTGTGGGGGAATCCCCGTACCATGACCGTGCTTGCCACCTGCACCTCCCTCGCTTTATATCCGTTTGGTCCAACTTGGTCTAACATCATTTTGGCCCAATAATATGTTGATCTATTGTACCACATCATGGGTTAAACTTATTTGGTCATTAGATATACTAGCAATTTCGTGTAATTTCCACTTGGTCTCATGCGTACTTGGTCGTTGGAACGAATTCAGCACTTCTCAATAGTTTGCCCCAAAATCATCGAAAAGAAAGAACAAGGTTTTAATTTCGAAGAAATATTTGCAAAATATTTTTTGAATATGAGTTAAGAAGAAAGAAAGTTGAAGGAAAATACTTATGTTACGTACAATGTGCTGTTAATTAATAGTTATTTCAGAGAGGGAGGTGGGAGAATCATTGTCAACTAGCACTTGTGCTAATTTTTGGTTCCTCCATTAACAACATAATTATGTCTTCAAAACCATTGTCCGTGCACATGTTTAGACATGAAAACCTATTCATTTTTTTTTTCTCTTTTTTTTTTGTTGTCTTTTCAATTCTTAACATGTCAATCAAAATACCGTGATCACAATTTGCTATTTAAAAAAAGTTAAATATCAGTAGGAGCTTTTGTATTATAATTGTACATGTAAAGCTGTTAATGTCTTGCATATTCATGTTGTTATCACATATATAATCTCATGTAGTGTTCTTATATAATTTCAGGTTACGGTGGCGGATACATGATTTCAGGATGGGGGGGGGGGCGCGCCGCCGAAATGTTCGAATTTTAACATGTAGGGTCCGTAAGAGCGGTTGTCAAAATATAGGGGGCGCGTCCCATGCGCCCCGCCTTGATCCGCCACTGGGTTATCATGTTATAATTTTATGTTAATACATGTATGTTCACATGAAAATATGTTGTTAATATTTTTTTTTTAAAACTCAAACTTGACTCTGTGCTTTGAGTCACACTTGGTCTAACTAGACCACTTAATAGTAAAATTGTCAATTCATCTAATCCTCAAACTGTCTAATTTGGTTTATTACGAGTTTGTTTTTTGTTTGCTTTTTTTTTGTTTTTTTGCCGGAAAATGACCAGTTGGTGTTAGACGCAGAGGAGGGGGCATCATTGTAGGAGTGTGTGTTGTTGCAAATAGCCAAGTCATACTTTAGGCCTAAATAGAATGACAATATATAATAAGAAACGCTATGATCATTTTCTCCCAGACTTGGTGACTTTTCCTAAAATTTATTGATGAACATTTTAAAACACATTTTGTTGGGATATGATATTCCGTTTTGTTTGTGGCATCCACAAATTGATAGCCATGTTTATCCAATTATTGATCATTTTTTATGTACATAGTTTTAAACAATATTTGGGTGTCATAAATGAAGTTTCTTTATTCAAAGTTAATTTAAAAAACATTCCAAACTGTTTAACAAAATTTCTCTTTTGTTTTTGTTTCTTTTTATAATAAAAATGGCGCCAAAACAAAAGATATAATAGAAAATATTGAAATATCAATTTTTTCACATTTCCAATTTTTTTTGATGAGTTTATCCCATGAAATTCACAAAATATGATTATTGCTTATTATTCATTCACTTTGCATGCCTAAATAGTGAAAATTAGTACAAAAACAAATATTATTTTGATTAATTACCAAAAACGCCCTTTGTTGGTGGAATTAAATTTTTCTTATTTAAGAGCATAAAGCGCCCTCATTTGGCAACCTTGAACATTTTAAATAGACAAAAAAACAATGAATGAATGGTAAAACATATTTGTTACAGTTTTTATCTTCAAACCATGATTTTAGGGAGTTAAAATGATTTAATTCCATTTTTGTGTATTTTTCTATGTATTTCTTTATTTAGGTGCAAATAGCACCCCCAAATGATGACCTTCAGAAATTTTAATTGTACCAAGTTGTAGAGCTTGAGTTGGTCTATCGTCATGCCAAATATGAAATTCATCGGTGGAATAATATATAAAAAAATATATAAAGGGGGGGGGGGCACAATGTGCCCCTCGGACCTGTGAAAGATCAAAATAGGGTTTAAGGACGTTGCACAGTTGAAACCAAAACCATGACAAGTTCACCAAATTTTGCACAGAGTTACTTTGGTATCTATGTATGCCAAAAATGCAAAAAATAATATAGGTTCATGTGCTTGATTTTTTGCTACGGGACTTTGAAGTTGCCATATTTGGATGGCATGTAAAATACGCATAATTCAAGAAATTGGCCTCTGTTAGACCTCGCGATTGCAACAAACGAGTTAAAATCGTCATTACTTTGTCAAAACCGTTTCAAACTTTATCAAACCTTCCCGATTTGTTACCAAGTTTATAACCAAAGATGGGGACATTGTTTAAACTGGCACATTTGTACTTATTTTCGAGCCAGTAGCGCCCTCATGTGGCAAAAATGGTGCGTAAAATGGCAAAAACCATATCTTAGAGGCTTAGAATCTACAAGAAAATAAAAAAATATAGTTTAAGGTGCACTTTTTTAAAAAACCATGACAGTTTCATCAAATTTTGCAAGGTCGTAGAGGGATTCATCATAAATATGTAGAAACTTTTTAAAAAGGGGGTCCATGTGCTCGTTTTCGAACTATCTGCGCCCGAATACTCGCAAATCGGCTTGAAAAGTCACAAAAACGCGCCGAAAACGTCCAAAAAGCGTGAAAATCCACTCTAAATTACACTTGATTCAAAATTATGCTCCCAAACATTCAAAATCCATGTCATTTCATAAAAATTTACAAAGTTGTAGAGGAATACATACTCAATGGGAAGAAACATTAAAAAAAGGGGGCCCATGTGCTCGTTTTTAAGCTATCGGAGCCCGAATAGTTGCGAATTGGCTTGAAAACCACAAAAACGCGCTGAAAACGTCAAACAAGTTACGAGAATCCAACCTATTACACTTAATCCTTGGATTCAAAATATCATGCTCTCGAACATTCAGAAATCCATGTCAATTTCACCAAAATTTGCCAAGTGTAGAGGAATATAAAAAAAAGAGTAGGAACATTAAAAATGGGGGTCCATTGTTCGTTTTTCAAAATATCGGCGCTGTATATAAGTGGCGAGTCGACTTGAAAACACACCGAAACGTGCCAAAAATACTCAAAAATGTGAAAACTCTATCTAATTTTCCGACTTATTCTAAGAATCCTGCCTCCCAAACATTTACAATTCATTTCATATCCACATCGCAATCTCTAGAATAACACGAACATGCACACGAATACTAAATGCTTTAATATCTACTGCAAGTAGGTATAATGACCAAAGAAGGATATAATAACATATTTATAAAGTTCATTCTTTTAATCTTTTGAACGCTGGATCGGCCAATGAGCGCTGAATATTTTTTCCATTGTGACGTAGTAAATAATGCGCGCCAGGATGCGCGGTCAAGATGCGAAGAAACATAACTGTGCAACGTCCTTAAACGAAACAAATTAATGTGTGTGTATAGATCAAAGTCAAGTTTAAAGGTTGTTTTACATAATCAAATATACTTGTTAATGTAAATAATCTGCTATTATCAGGTGGTAATTTCAATACTTTCAATACCCCAGAATATTTGGAGCCCCTTTCAGGTCGGGGGGGGGAGGTGGGAGGGGGAGGGGGGGGGGAGGGTAGGTGTTGAACATATCAATATATTGTTAATGTAAATAATCTATTATCAGGTGGTAATTTCAATACTTTCATAACCCCAGAATATTTGGAGGCCCCTTTCAGGTCAGGGGGGGGGGGGGGATGGGGGGGTGGGAGGGGGGGTAGGTGTTGAACAATTTTTTCGTCATCAGCCAACCGCAAGGTCACATATCAGCCATAGGGGTAGGTTCACAGATGTCAATCTGCTCAAATCGTGTATTTTTTTTTCACTTTTTTTTTTTTTTTTTTTTTTTTTTTCAATTTAACTAAATTCGGCGCCCCTCTAAGGTCAATTTGACGTCCCTTTCAGATCATTTTGGCGCCCTTTTGGCCGCCTACCCGGGGGGCCCGGGCCCGTAAAGCCCCCGCAGAATACGCGCATAAAATGTATGTCGGTATAATAACCGAAGGACAAGGACAAAATACGATTATTACCAACTTACAGGGCTAAATTTGCAGGTACTTACATTTTGTTATTATATTCATTCTTGGTCACGTGTGTGACCGAAATTATGCAAAATCTTGACTTCAATTGGCTATAACTCTAACAATTTTAAAGATATACCGATTTAATGTTTATATTATGCTAACATATTTTGTTGGCTAGCATTTGGAAATATTTTTTGATGTTTACAATATGCATTTTCAAGGTCAGAGGTCAAAAGAAGTGGGTCACGTGTGTGACTTCACAAAACGGCATGATTTTGAAAGTTCAATTTCATTTTAAAATTCCTGTGAGTTTTGAAATCATAAAATGTTCTTTTTGCTGTGAGATATGCATCATGCATCTGTTAATAAAAAATATCACTGGATAGGATTCATCTCTGAAATTTCTTCTTTTTTTAATTTATTATTTTATATCGTAATGTCGGGTCACGTGTGTGACACATTTGCACTGTTGTCAATAAGAATTTGAATAAATTCTTATGTAAATACTAAAGCGGTTGTATTAAACGTTAGGTAATTATGCATTCAAATGCGGTATCTATCTCACTCCCATTCAGATTTATTGACTTGTAAAACGATCCACTGCACCCCTTCTGTTGAGAGGGGATGGATTGTCGTTAATTGAACCTGTAGTAATTTGTCATCGATTAACAATCATTGTATTAACTTGGCCTATTTTTTAAAGTTTAAAACACACACACATGAAATTAAAAGTATACGAGGAACACTTTTTTGTTTAAATTACATTGAATGGCAAAAAAACAAAACAAAACAAAACAAAACAAAACAAAACAAAACAAATACAAAAAATCTTTGAAAAAAAATGAAAACATGCAAGTGTAATGCTTATTTCAGTGATGCATTATAATACGCATGAACACGTTTTCGGGCATACTTTTCCGTCTTAGGTTGTAGGAGTTATAAGATCCTCAAAATACGATTTCGTGTGTCATGTTTTGATGGTGATAACCAATTATCTGTAATTATCCTCGAGGTTTCTTTCATGAATACTGAACTTGTTTGAAAACTTTCATGAATATTCATGTGCCACAACGCAGTTACAACTATTGTACCATTAACCAATTACTGGATTGCATAACTTCTTGCCACACATGGTTTCTTTCTCCTTTCACCAAGGCCTAAAGATCTTTATTTATCCAGCAATTGTGTACAGCTACCATGTTCTGTATAATATGCTAGGCCGAATTTCTCGTTTGCACATCTCTATGTCATTTGAACCCCACTTCTGATGGCAATAAAGAGGTATTTTTTATTGATATGCAAATGAAATACTTTATTACTTGGGTGATTTACGTTGCCCCCGAAAACTTCTATGACAATCAAGTTAAATACCATTATATATGTTATGCAAATGAGGAATCTTGGGTTTCCTCTAAAGTTGCATTTAAGAGGTTTCACTTTTTTTATTACATTACGTCTGCAATATTTGTTTATCCAAGGCATAGTTTATCTAACGGTATATTTTCTTAACCAACATGCGAGTTTCTAATTGATTATATTGTTAATCAAATAACTTCAATTTATTTTTGCCTCGATTCTATGTCTGACCCCCACGGTCATTGTCCCTCCTAGCAATGACAACAACTTTGTTTTATAAAATATGAAAAAGATTTTGTATGTTCCCTCAAATATGTCTATATGCCAAATGATGCCATACTTTGTTCGAATTGTGAAATCCTTATGTTTCCATGTGGCAGTTGACAGGTCATTTGTACAGTTTATGTCCGTGCGGGAAAACGCCCGGAAATGAGAAAGCGGACAAAACCCGCTGAGCCGTGCAGTATTTCCGTCCGCCGAGGTGTCACCGGACCAGCTGTCTTACGGACCTGAGTTGTCCCTGCGACCTGGCTGGTCCTGATATCGATTCGGACCCAGTTGTGCTTAGCGGACCCGTGTCTAGATTGCAATTCGCCAGATTCCAATGTTACGGACCAAGCTGTACCCTATTCTCGTTTATGCACAATTTCGCAGACGTAGCGCACGTCACAGCTTGCGAAAATCAATTGATCATAGTTACGAGTAGCGGGGACGTAGCTGGCAGCACAGACTCTCAATTAACACTTTCAACAAATTCATTCTCTAACTGTATCGTAGTGGAGACAAGCTTCCACACTCAGCTGCCGTGTCTGTATAGTACATGGTGGAATCTAGTTCTTATTTGCAACCCTTAAGCGAAACAACATGGGTTTGGCCTGCAACCACTAATGTTAACGGCCCCCCCCCCCCCGTTAAGGGGAATCGGAGGGGACAATCCACATTGACGGGGAGACTATCAGCCTGAAGTGGTTCATGGAAATTCTCTTCCCCCCCCCTTTTTCCCTAAATTCTATTACAGTCTGGCACAAGCCGGATCCAAGGCGGAAAAAAAAATAAATACTTTGAAATCTTTTAAAAATACTAATTGCAGAGGTACCAACTTTAAAAGCCAAAAAGGTTTTTTCTTGCTGATTGCACCTTATTCTTGTGTATTAGCTTTCTTAAAATAAAGTTATCTAAATTTTCGTCTCGAAGAGGCCACAAATCATAAAATGCCACTTCTATTGTTTATGAGATTGCGCAACTACACAAAGTATTGGGAGCGTCTTGCGAAAATGTTATTCACTGGCATACCTCGAAAAGATTACAGCCCATATAATAATGAGGATGCGAAAAAAACTTGCAAGAAGATAAGTCTACTATATCTTCTTGTGCAACACTATAACCACAAATGATAGGTATATGATCACTTCTTCGATACAAGTTATCCACCCCAATTGAGGCCATACCATCCTTTATTTGACACAAAGACATACGCATGGTTTTTGTAAAACATCCCTAGCCAAGAAGCTTGTTCTTTTAAATCTGCCACACAAACTTAGCAAATCAGTCATGAACGATTTCTAAACTGTCTCGGAAGTATTACATAGTCAGCTACGTAGTGAGTAGCACAGTGTGTGATAAGATAATAGTAGTAAATAAAGTAGTGTAAGTAAGTAGTAGTAGTAGTAGAAAGTAATCAGATAGAATGTCAGTATAGGTCGCGGATTCAGAATCCAAACTGAATACAATTCTCTCGGCCCAATATGTGCTAGGTCAAAGAGCGGCCTCTAGTTATGTTTCCAGATACTATTCATTGTATGAAATCGGGCTAGCGTCCGCTTACTACATTAGTAGAGTATCATATTGTTGTTAATGAGTATCCATCATCTATTCATCTCTTCCTATCATGTCATCATATTATCGCGAAGGTGCCTCAAGAAATGCGAACCACGAAATTCGATAATCGTCTATAACATGAGAAAATAACAACATCAGCAATTGTGAGAGCTTTGTCTGTTCGCATAAGCGATTGACACTTATGAAATTGTCGCTTCAAATAAACTTTTATCGCCAAAGAGCAAATAAATAAAATATAGCCTCATTTTCATATATGTCATAGCTAATCTCGCCTTTCAGCGGCATTCTATCAAGTAATCTTGATATAACCTGAAATTCTCTATTAGCTTTGTTCCATACTACTCACCCCCCCCTGCTCTCTATGTTCTCTCTTTACATTTATCTTTTAGAGCCTCCACTCACACTTCAATCTTTGCCACTCGCTCTTTTCACATCTGTTAGTTTTAACAATCGGTCAACGGCAACTGTCTTTTACTGCAAATGTTCACTCGACAAGAACCCCATGAAGTTTTGGAAACTTGATTCAAAGATATGGCTCCATCCCAAGAAAAATTTTGATCGTTCAGGTTAAAGCAGAACGAACTGATTTGAAAATATGAAAGAGAAATGATACATGTAATAAATCAAATAGTAATGGACGTATTTGAAAATGACAAAGAGTTCTAGTTTGTGGCAAATTATATTCAGCACTTTCTTTCTTTCTTCTTTTTGTAGAATCAACATTCAAAAGTCCGCACAAGTTGTTTTTTTTTTCAAAAAAAAGCTGTGTAAATTATGATTTTACTTACGTCCTTCATTTGGTTACTGTTCACCACTAATTTCTGCTTCTACATCTAAGCAATTGTATGCAGAGAGCATGCCCTGATGGCCGGACTAATCCTTATTGCCTCCATCTCACCAGACCGGTGATTCCACTGCGTCCGCAGCAAAAGGCGTTCTAACCACGCATTCACTTCACTTTTCAATGAGCAGAAGTTGCGGCACTCGTAATTGGAATCGTTCTTCACCGTAACTATGATCAGTCCCCAAAGCA
>CALNVZ010000218.1:17669735-17687258 GCA_940671915.1 Paracentrotus lividus
GGACATAGATCTACATGTACTTTATTTAGGATTTCAAAAACTTAGTATTGCTTGTGGCATGTACATGTAGGCCTACATGTATGTCTGTGGAGTAATATTACAATGACACTGAAAACTTTTTATAACACTTTAAATTAAAAAAAACAAAAAAACCTGCCTTCTTGTGCTACTAATCTTGTGAAATGCAAATGGTTAAATTAGCCTCTTACATGTACATGAACATCTTTAATTGACATTTGTGTTTGCACCTCCTTGTCACTTCCTTGTTTAAGAGGATACAGTAATGGAACTGTTCAAGGATTTTCCTTCAATTAGTCATCCAGGAATAGCACCAGAATGTGCAGTTCCTTTACAAAACTTAGAGAACATTTACAATGTAATAGCTTTGGTTTCACATAGGTCTATTTCATTTACATTCTCTACTACATGTACCAGTATTCAATTATCAACGTGGTCTACATGTACATGTAGCACTGTCATGTAGCTTTATCTTGATCTTTTATTTGCAATCTTGAGCCAAAGTTGTATTTATTTTATTTGGAAAATTTTATGGGAAAAAAAACAAACATTTTGAACAATTTCAACAAGAAAATCTGGAATAACAATTTATATTCTTTTTCTTTTTTGTATGTATGTGTTACAGATTTCCCTGCGAAGCTACATGTACAATTGATGCAATACCAGAAGGATGCAATACAAGGCAAGGACAACTTCATTCGCAGTAAATCGCTAATTAAAAGTTCCATGGACGTTCATTATCCAGTCGTAACCTATAGCCGTATGTACAGCAATAAATTATGTTGTTCTAATACCATTCTTTTGGGGAAGCCTCAGCTAAACTGAGTGCGTGCATTGCCATATCGAAGGATATTTTTGGATATTGTTGATCAGCACTATTGTTCCCAGGAAACTTCAGAAGAATCTAATTAGAAATGCTGATGAACAGGAGCAAATTTATATAAAATGTCAACTGATGTACTACATGTAGAATTCAATGGCCAGAGGCAGCCATTGAACTTGATCTCTTCTGATATAAAGCCTAACCTATACAGCTCAAAAGAAGCAATGGAAATCGTGAACAAATTTATTATAAATTCGCATGATGAAGCTGACTGTCGAGGAAGAGTTTCAGCTGACAGTGGTCCAAGGACTCTCCCAGATGGAAGGACAATTACAACAAAAATCGGGGAAAGAGGGGGTTCTGGCATTGGGATGAATAGTGAGATGAAGAGATTATCAACATTTGAAAATTGGCCAGAGAACTCTGCTGTGAATCGTTCAAATCTTGCAAGAGCTGGGTTTTACTACATAGGCGTTAGGGATGCTGTAAAATGCTTTTCATGTGGAGGACAGGTAGAGGGTTGGGAATATGGGGACACCGCAATGGGAGAGCACAGAAGACTCTTTCCAGATTGCAATTTCGCAAATGGAAGAACTACAACAAATGAATCGTTACTAGAGATTAATGAGAGACCAGAGTATCAAAGGAAACTAAGTAGTAAGATTGAGCAGTCACAAAGAGACATTGAGAGACGAGCGAAAGAAAAGGAAGCCATGATCGAAAGGGTTGAACCTAGCGAGGCCAAGAAAGATTTTGTAACATCGGCTGCAAGTAGTAGCAATTCCTTAGTAAAAGATGAACAAATGGAGTCAGAGGACGAAGGATCCAGTATGTTGTTTGGTAAATATAACCAGGAGCATGTACGTTTGCAATCATTTAGGAACTGGCCGAGGACATCTCCCATTGAACCACGTGATTTGGCAAAAGCTGGGTTTTACTATCTTAACCATGATGACAGTGTTCAGTGTTTTGCGTGTTTCGGTCAGATTAGCCGATGGAAACCTTGCGATGTACCCTCCGTGGAACACAAGACGCACTTTCCCAATTGTCCTTTTGTGCAAGGGCTCGACGTAGGTAATGATCCGATATCAACACCCCCGGTGATGCATGTAGGAATGGCCCCTCCCATAAGGAGCGTATCCACACCTGCGCCTACTCCTGCCCAGTTACGGGCTGGGCAAATGCTTCAACAGCAGAGAAGTCTTAGGACTCTGCTTGAACCCTTGAATAATTGTAAACACCCTAATTTTGTGCAGGAAGCTGCGAGACAAGAAACATTTAAGTATTGGCCTGGGGACCCTGGACCTAACGTGACACCAAGGATCTTGACTAAGGCTGGGTTTTATTTCACAGGTATGTATTTGCTCTATTGATGCTTTCGGCATCTGTGCACAATAGGATGGCACCAAAAGCAAGGGGGAACTGAAAAGGCATAAATCGCGATTAATGTCAAAGAATACAATGTATTTTAACAGGATACATTGTTCGTGTATATAATTTTTTTGAATCGCAATATTTAGTATTCTGTTTAAAGTTTTTCATGACATTGAAAATATGCCTTCAACAATTACGCCGTTTCCATCCCCCACATATTTCATGTGCCCCTCTGTTACATTGAGCAATGTTACAATGCTACATGCTATTGCAAAGAGTAAAGATTGACCTCATATCAACGTCACAGTCAATTGCAAGTACATGTAAGTGACATCAGCTAATTTTTATCAGCTGTGACATTGATCTCTGATCTTGGGCCGAACTGTACTAGCAACTGTTTATGCGATGACACCCTGCAATGTAGTCTGTTATCTTAAATCAGAACAATCATGCTGTGTTTCTATTCCTAAGAAGATGAAGGCTATGATAACATAGTACCTGCTCCACTCACAAAAGAAAGAAACAAGCATTATTGTTGGAGAATCCGTTAACAAGGCTCACACGTTGTTGTAATTAGGATAAGTTCTCATTTATTCAGTAGCAATCAGCATGTATCCTGTATACAGTAGTATATTCATTTAACAACCGTGTATGATTTCCTGTATAAAGTAAACAAAAGATAGAGAAAAATATCATAAGTCTCAATTTCTTGTAAGAACAAATAATTTGCAAGAAGTTATTCTGCTAATGAAACATTCTCTTCAAGGTATTCAACTTCACTTTTCAGGTCTTTTCATTTAAACCCAACTAAAGATGCTATCACAAATGCTTTAGATAATTAAGACAGCAATGTAACGTTGTCTTATCAATTGTATATATATGTAAAACTCAAAGTTACTGAATAATAAAGGTATGAAAGAATTTGCAATTTTCAATGTCTGGTCTGTACTTAAGTAATCTACGAAGTTTAGTTACCCTTAATAATAAATCCCTTTTAGAATATTGTTAAGGTCAAAATCAATCAACAAACCTAAAGGCATAAATTCTGCAGAAACTCTTTGCGTATTTTGCAACATCTAAATAACATACAAAAGACTTTTGCAAAGCCTAAGACACGGACGAATCACCCGAGATTCTTCTAAATATCCCTCCGCGTAATACTTTAACATCCCAAACAACAACGCAATAAAATAGTTCCTTTCCATTAAGCACTTTAACTCTAAATCCATCGTTTTAAGCCTAGAATCCACACACAACAATCTCTGCATTAAGTGCTCTTTTGAAGAAAACATGTAGGAATTAGAATCATGAGCAGAAATAAAGGTTTGTTATGTTCGCAAAGATAAACAACAAGTTTTGTATCCGACAAATGAACTAGCCTACAGTCTACATAGTACACGCGAGCGCGACTTTTGAATCGCGGTCACAAGAGAAAATGATCTAGAATTTGACTTTAGGAAGATAATAGCCAAAAAAAAATGTCCTAAAACATTTTGTATTAAATTCCTCATAAACTAATGGTGAAATAATGATAATACTCACTCTTTGAATGACACAATTAGAGAAAATCCACGCTGAAACGTTGAAATTTGTCGTTCAGTCAAATTTGTTGTGAAGTCAAAAGGAGCTCAGGCTCCTTTTGACTCCTTTTGACTTCACAATTAGAGAAAATCAGAGATCAACCGCAGGTTGATGTACAAATTATTTAACCTTGAAAAGCTCTCCGCAAACCCTGCCTATGCCTTTTCACCAGGCGCTTAAACAGGAAAAGGGCATTCATGACATCCCATCCCCTTGAACGTGACGGAAGTCAAATATAAGATAATGACAAATCTACGACAGCTGAATTTCAACGCTGAATGAAAAATATGCTAAAGAACATTAATATCCCATAACAAGAAAACCAAGTACACTTCATGAAACAAGTATTATCCAACAATTTTAAGTTCAACAGTCCATCTTCTTCACTGTTGAGAAAGAGAAATGTTTTTTAAATGTCTGAGCGTTTCTTCTTCTTCATCAACATAATTAGCTTTGTCACAGGTTCTTTTAGCGTGTTTACCATCAGCAAATTTAAACAGTTACTACTCTAAACCAGATTGTCCTCTCCTGGATGTACGCTAGCTATCTCCGCATCTTCCAGAAACCACGCTGTTTCTCTCTCTCGATGACAAGTACAAATGTCCTTTTCTTGAAGACATTCTGTTGATTGTTGCCACTTCTGTGTGGTGACAACTTGCGTAGACATTCCATCCACCTACGCCAAAATACCATCGACCATGACATTACACAGTTCTCAACGCTTCTGCGGGTTACCCGTGAAGTCTTCGCAAGGATGTCAGGGCATGGTAGGTCTCCTCTTCCGATCAGAAAATGATTAGGAGTTAGTGGTGCATCATCAAGAGGTGACGAAGACATGGCAGTGATGGGTGGTTATTGATGAGGCCTGATATCTTACAAAATACAGTTTCCCCACTCAACAAACGTAAGACGATCTGAAGTCACAGATGTCTCATCGCCTTCTTCACTTCCTGGACCATCCGTTCAACTGCTCCTTGGTGATGAGGTCACTAGGTGGTCCGAATCTCCACTGGACATTGTAACGTAGACAGTGCTCTCGGACCTGTGTTTGTTCAGCTTCAGTTTAGTTCATTGATAGTATTGTCAGCCCCTCTGAAACAGGTAGCGTTGTCACTAACCATCAGCGCTGGTGCTCCTCGAGTACTAACAAACCTTTCCAAGGCTTGAAGGAATGCCTGGGTTGAGAGGTCTTTGGACTACAGTTAGGTGGACAGCTCTGGTAACTGCCACAGGTGAACAAGGCACAGTATCCCTTCGTCGTGGTGTTCCTATTCAACCTCACATTGACTGGACCAAGGTAGTCTACCAAAGTGGTTTTGAAGGGTGTGAACAGGGGCTGATCCGGAAATCTGGTAAATCAGCCATCCTCTGGTGGGAAGGTTTCCCTCTGTGCTTCCTGCATGTGAACGCAATCACGTACAACACGTCTGCAATGTTCACGTCCCGACGATCCAGAACTTCTTCCTGACTTCATTCGCAGTCCTCAGTGACCACCATGGAGGGCATGCAGGTGTCTGTCCTGTACGATCAGGTAACTGATCTCTTCCTTTGGAAGAAGATATGGGTGACGAATGTCGTGAGACAGTGGTGCTCTATCTAGACGCCCACCAACACGGTACACTTCATCGCCCTCATCATAGAACGGGTCAAGCTTCTGAATGTTGGGTCTTCGAAGTCGATCTCTTCTGAGCCTGCCTTACCCAATAGAGTTCTGCTTCCCTGATAGTCTTCGAGAAGGCCACAATGAGATCTGCTGAGTGAGTTGTTTCAGCCATTGCTTTCGGGGAATATCTTTGAGAGAGAGTACCCTGGCTGTAACCATCCGTAGTCGCAAACCAACTAGAGAACTTGGTAGCATTTATTACTGGAGAATTCTTGGAAGCAGCATTCACCGCCAATCCCAGGACTTTGGCATCCTGGAGTGGAAATTTCTTTCGTTCTGGGTCCTTGGTCTCATGGGTATGTTACTGGTGTCTCTGGCCAAGACTGAGGAGGGAGTCTCAAGTATTTTGGGCCCTCAATGACATATTCATCTCTGTGGCAGTGCCTCCTCTGGACAGCAAGTCCGCAGCATTCTGATCTGAGGTACGTAAGCGATATCCCTGTAGGGGTCGAACTCTGAAGTAAATCTCGCCAACTCGATGTGCCACATAGGATCGGAAGGATTTCGACTGTCCTTTTAGCCAACTAATTGCAGTCATGCTGTCTGTCCACATCTTCCATCCGTCTATGTTGAAGCGTAGAGCTGCTTTGACAGTGACCATCAGTCTTGAACAAGAGGAAGTAATGCCTGCAATTCTTTCCTTGGCATACTTGTCTGCTTCAAGGGCGTCACTCTCGATCTGGCACAGACAAAAGGAGAATGTGCTTCCTGGCTTTCATCATGTGACCACCTCAACCATACAGCAAACCCATAGCGTCTTCCGAAGCGTCACTAGCACCATGCATGTCACTGAAGGTAGTGGTCTCTTCCCCCTATAAGGCTCTGGATTAGACACCTGTCGATTTTAAGGTTATGCGTTCCCTCGAGGTCTTGGTTGACTTTCCTTATCAAAGAGTGCAATCACTGCCTTGATCAAAGGCGTGTCCCAATCAAATTCTAACCGCCATAGCCTTTGGAGGAGAAATCTTGAACGGTACCAACACTCCCGACAACATTCCAAAATATGTCATAAAACGTGCTGTTTGAGCAAGAATCTTTCGCTTGGTGAGTGTGGATCAATCAAGAGGGTTGGACCGCTTTCACCACTCACATGTCCTTTGCAAGATTCCAGCTGGTACCTAAGACTGTGGTTGTGTCTGTGTTTTCTGTTTCATCACAGACTTCCTTTCTGTTCGTCTGCCACTTCCTTATATCAAAAGTTCCCCTCTTTCAGCGTCTCCTTCAGCTTGGACTTGAGCTCCAATGCTTCCTCAACACTAGCTACGATTCAGTCAAGTCATCCATGTAGAATTGATCCTTCACCACTCTCCTAAGCTGTTCATCATAAGATGCATGTTGTGAGATGACATGCTGAGTGCCACAATAGCTGCTGCTGGGAGGGTTTGTCAACGAAGGTGACAGTAGTAAGTTCATACACTCTGATAGCTTGACTAGGGTTCTCTCGAAGAACAAACGATGGTACCTCGCGTCATCAGCTCTGATCTTAACTGCTTGGAACATCTTTTCGAATATCTGCAATTTACCAATCTCGTTCTCCTGAAGCGCAGTGCAACGTTGAATAGCTCTGAATTCAGGTTTAGTCCCTTTGAGAGGTACTCGTTGAGGGAGTGACCTTGAAACCTGCTTTGAGTCGTAGACTACCCTAACTGGAGTGGTGACTGAGTCCTTCTTCACAGCAAAATGTGGGAGAAACCACATATTCTTGCCAGTCTTCTTCTCGAATGGATCCTCCGTTTCGGAACTAAACGTGAGACACCTCTGTGCAATTGGTCCTCCATTTGTTTACAGTAGACCTTCCAATCTGTGGTCTATCCTTGAATTGATTTTCCAAGGCCCTTGAGTCTCTTGACAGGCATAGTCATAATTGTCAGGCAACCTTCTGGTGACCTTTTCCATGGCAGTGTGATCTGTATGAGCCATCTTGAGTCTGGTCACACTCTGTTCCATAGCTCTATAGCATCTCTGTCTAGGAAAATCAGAACCGCATCTGCAATCTCTTAGGTTCCGTACCCACAGTCTTCCAAACCTATGAACTCTTCAGTGCCTCCAAAGCTGACACGTTGACATAGTTCAGTAGCGGTGTTGAGTTGGATGACTTTGCCCTCCTTGGACGAACCAACCAAAGGGACATAGACGCTACTGGATCATCTGGTTTGTCACCAACAATGTAATCTCCAAACCATCAGTGGGTATTCTCAACTCCAAGTAGTAGGTCACTGTCTTGATGGGGGCATCATGAAGATCAATATCTCTGCAGATGATTGTAAGATTGAAGGTGTTCAGGCGTACAATCGGGCATCACCGCAGGGTTCTTCGATTCGTGTGACTGTCAAAGGACATGACCAGTTCCCATTAAAGATCCTCAATGCAACATTCTACAAAGCGCGGAGTTTCTTGTAATCATTCTAACTCCGACCAGGTTTAATCTATGTCTTGTATGAATTCCTCTACTAGTCGTAGGTAGATCCCTTCTCTCAGAGCGTCGCTTGGCTACCACAGTCAAGTAGATCCGCACCAAGTGTTTGTATTACCATGACGTAATGTAACCCATGACCGTAGTAAGATGCTCTGCAAGCCCACTGCTATCTCTGTTGGTGACTGTTTTCACGTGCGTCATGAGGGTAGAGCGATCTGCATTCATGTCAGGTTGGACTTGAACCGTTGTTCCGTAGAGAAATGACGCAGACAAATAGCAGAGAAGTAGAACGAATCACTGCCGCAGTTCTGGGTCTTGCAAGGTGCTGGAAAACTGACATGCATTGAGGTCATAAGGGGCTTTCCCGTGCAACACAGTTACTTTGTGACCAACAACGCTGGCAGATGTTGATTCTTTTTTATTATGCTGATACTTCTCATCAAGTCGGCAAGGATCTGAATTTATTGCAGGTCTTCAGATAATGTGTACTAGAGTTCTCATGCAGGCAACATGGGCACACCAGACTGCTTCCCTTTACATTTCTCTGCTTAGAGTGATCAAATGAAGCATGCATTAGAATCCTCGTGACTCTTTCATTCTCTTGGATGGTGGTTTGCCGACCTTGAAGAGCACTTGATCTTCCTCTAGGATCAAATATTGTTGTAGCCACTTAGTCAGTCCCGAGAGGGAGTCACTAACTTTACCATCTCTTACTTCTTTGTAGTACTCCATCCGATGACTTTCTGGCAACTTCTGCTTAATAATTTGGCCCAACATAATTTTGCTGTTAAGCTCACCAGACAAACCAATAGTTTCTGCTTGACACTCAAAGTTCTGCGAAGTCTGGACAAATTGAGCCATAGTAGATGTGTTTACCTTTCCTTTGTGCTCATACGGTTTAAGGTTAGACAAATCTGTGAGCAAACTGTCTACGACTCTGTCCCTGTCGCCGAAACACTCGTCCAGCACTTGCCAGGCTCTCTGCACATTGACGCAGCTTTTAACCATGCTCCTCTCTTTGTGGTTAACCATCGCTTCTGTCAACTGGAAGAAGCATTCTATGTCCGACAGACCTTGGGTGCAATGATCGAACATTGACTTGAAGTGTTGATACTCTTTGATCTCGCCATTAAAGGTAGGAAATTTGATCCTGGCCATCTTTGGAGCATGCAATGATCGGAGTGGGTTGCCAGATGAAGAACTCTGCACTGCTGGAATTCATAGAACCTCCTTGATGATCATCTTGTGTATTTGAGGTATTAGAAACATCAAGTGTGGGTTGCGGATGGTGGTCTACGACCTGTTTTGCCCGGACTAACTTTTGGACAAAGTCCATCTCGACGATTCTCATCCATTCCTCCTCAGCTTCGAAGGCTTCATCCTCAACTATTAGCTCAGCTAGTTCCATGTGTTTTGCCTCAATCTTGGAAAACTGTTCCTCTGCCTTATCGATGTACTGCTTCAGTAAGGTACCTTCCCAAAAGTTAAAGCCGCGGCCCGCTGCGTGAACGCCGCACAGCGGCGCTTTATAATTATAAGTCAATGGAAGAATAATACTAGGGGAACGGTATATTCTGACCTATTTGCCCGCAGTGGCCGGCGTTCACGCAGCGGGCCGCGCTTAACTTTTGGGAAGTACCTTAAGGTACCATCCCCTGATAAGGAGACTGTCGATAGTTGACAATGTTACTTGTCAGTTGTCCTTTCAAGTTTCTTCTGGAAAGTTTAAACTCTTGACATCAGCCATGATTTGTATTGAGTAGAGTGTTACAACTGGTTGTTGAAGCTGTTGGAGAATCCGTTAACAAGGCCACACGTTGTTGATAATTAGGATAAGTTCTCATTTATTCAGTAGCAATCAGCATGTATCCTGTATACAGTAGTATATTTCATTCAACAACCATGTATGATTTCCTGTAAAGCTAAACAAAGATAGCAGAAAAATATCATAAAGTCTCAATTTCTTGTAAGAACAAATAATTTGCAAGAAGTTATTACTGCTAATGAAACATTCTCTTCAAGGTATTCAACTTCATTTTCAGGTCTTTTCATTAAACCCAACTAAAGAGCAGTATCACAAATGCTTAGATAATTCAAGACAGCAATGTAACGTTGTCTTATCAATTGCTGTATATATGTAAAACTCAAAGTTACTGAATAATAAAGGTATGAAAGAATTTGCAATTTCAATGTCTGGTCTGTACTTAAGTAATCTACGAAGTTTAGTTACCCTTAATAATAATCCCTTTTAGAATATTGTTAAGGTCAAAATCAATCAACAAACCTAAAGGCATAAATTCTGCAGAAACTCTTTGCGTAATTTGCAACATCTAAATAAACATACAAAACGACTTTTGCAAAGCCTAAGACACGACGAATCACCCGAGATATCTTCTAAATATCCCTGCCTTAATACTTGATCGGCTGTTACTTTCCAGCCCTTTAACATCCAAACAACAACGCAATAAAATAGTTCCTTTTCATTAAGCACTTTAACTCTAAATCCATCGTTTTAAGCCTAGAATCCACACACAACAATCTCTGCATTAAGTGCTCTTTTGAAGAAAACATGTAAGGAATAGAATCCATGAGCAGAAAAAAAGGTTTGTTATGTTCGCAAATATAAACAACAAGTTTTGTATCCGACAAATGAACTAGCCTACAGTCTACATAGTACACGCCCGGGAGCGCGACTTTTGAATCCGCGGGTCACAAGAGAAAATGATCTAGAATTTGGACTTTAGGAAGATAATAGCCAAAAAGAAATGTTCCTAAAACATTTGTATTAAATTCTCATAAACTAATGGTGAAATAATGCATAATACTACTCTTGAATGACACAATTAGAGAAAATCAGAGATCAACCGCAGGTTTGCATTGCTTACAAATTATTTAACCTTGAAAAGCTCTCCGCAAACCCTGCCTAGCCTTTCACCAGGCGCTTAAACAGGAAAAGGGCATTTCATGACAATTATGTTTACATATCAAACTTGGTGTATTGCACTGTTTATATTCCCACCAATTGTCTTGTGAACAAATACAATGGACCACTACATGTATGTACCTGTCACAGAATCAGAATAGTTGAACTCTTATACCATTATTTGCTGTTTGTATATATTTACCTGAATATAGTTGCTTCAACTCTTGAAAAGCCCCTGTCAATGAATTTTTTTTTTTTTTATTGTTTATATGAACATATAAAGTCAATGCATTGTACATGTAATTTAATTTTGGTATTTAAAAGTTTTATTGTTCGACGTAACAGTAGCCTTTGCTTATGTGTTAATCATCATTTAACACCCTGATTTACAGGCTTACAGGATGAGTGCAAGTGCTTCTACTGCGATGGTGGTCTCAAGAATTGGGAACCGACAGATGAACCATGGACCGAACATGCCAAGTGGTTCCCGAGGTGCGAGTGGCTTATCCATCAACGAGGGCAGGCTTTCATTTCTCACGTTCAGAAGTTCAACCCTCCGCCCGTCAGCACTCCGGTAAGTAACCTCATCTACAAGCAGTTGGATTTTCACTTACATGTACGTACTGCCTTTAATGTGCTTTTTTTTTGGGGGGGGTGCAAAAGATTAGACCATTGCGTGCCATTTGTATATTACACACAGGTCTTTCCTTTCCCTAACAAAGGAATTACATAATAGTCTTGAGTGACATTAATCACAACTTTCTAATATATTTTATATTGAAGCTGGTTTCACATGAAAGTGCACAAAATGCTTTTAGAGGAACTTCAAATGGATACCCGTAGTTGTTGAAAAAAGTCATTTATATTGCATCAATGCATAATTGCAAAGTATATCAGAATTAGAATTTAGACACTCCATTTCACATGATTTTTTGAGAAAAGAGATGGCTGATTATGAAATCGAATCTGATATACATGTAGCAATTATGCCTATTGCATCACCCTGTTTTGTTTTATACATTTATGCAACTTATGCAGTAAACTTTGCTCAAACCATCAGCATTTTTCTTTTTCTTTTTTTTTTTTCTGCCATAAATTTTTTTTTTTTATTGACAGCAGGAAATTTTGTGAAAATTTGAACTACATTTACATTGTATGTTCATGATAAGTACAGGTACATGCCTTCAACATTATGTCAATGTAATTTTAAATTTAACTGCCAAAATACCCTTTTATTTGTGCAAAATGGTCATGAATGAAAATTACCCTCCTTGCAATGCACAACACATATTTAAGAATAATATATTACCTACATGGATGTTTACAAGTTCCCATTTAATAATATCTTGGAACTTTTGAAATTCCTGTAGCATACTAAAACATCAACACAAGGCAAGAGTGAGCAGGATTTTGGCGGGACAGGCCGCAGTGGCCACCATTACAATGAGGTATGTCCCAAAATGCCTCCTGTGAATCTTGCCCTACTTTTATTCTAGCTGCTTGACTTAAGATAGAAAAGTAGACTAGAGGTGTTGGAATAAGAGCTAGGCGTCACATCGAAATTATGACCTTGCAGGATCCTGATCCCGATTAATATCATGTGCCAATCAGGATCTTGCAGGATCCTGTAAAGTGATACTTTTGATGCAACACCTAAATATATTTCATATTGCATCAAAATTATCACTTTGCAGGATCCTGATTCTAATTTATGTCATGCCCCAATCAGGATCCTGCAGGATCCTCCAAGAAGATGATTTGGATGCACATCTTTGTCAACATGTTGAGTTTCAATAAATATCAAATATCAATATCAAATTTACAGACCTGACTTATTTTTTAATTACATGCACATTTCCCTACATTTATTGTACAATGTAGCTTGATGATATGACCTTTAACTATCATTGCACCATGACAATGTCTATGAAAGGGTATTTTGCAAATCTTGTTTCAATCATTTCATGGTATTTTTTATTACAATTGAAATTGCAGAGGTGTTTCTTATTATTAAGTTGTGCCATGGGTCATACATGCATATCATTCATTACATGTAAATTCCTCACATTTAGCAATGCTCAATCTAGAATACGC
Organism: Paracentrotus lividus; assembly: GCA_940671915.1. Classification (NCBI taxonomy): domain Eukaryota; kingdom Metazoa; phylum Echinodermata; class Echinoidea; order Camarodonta; family Echinidae; genus Paracentrotus; species Paracentrotus lividus. The sequence goes on from CALNVZ010000218.1 coordinate 17,682,628, forward strand.
ATATGCAGACCTGCCAACAAAAAATCGTATTCCGTACTTTTTCTATCCTCTTTCGCTTCTTAAGGGGGTACTAAGATCTATAGATGTCTATGAAGTGCACATCACTATCATGCCATACTACATCGCACTGTCTTCATAGAAACATTTATTGTTCAATGATGATTGTCTATGTCCCTCATTTCAGACGAATGCCTTTTGGTGCAGGGATGACACACTTGTCAAAATGTTTGGCATATTACCTTGTTTTCTATTGAAAATAATTGAATAATAAAAGGTTTTCAGGTGCGACAGTGTGGATGGGGATTGACATTTTTATGATCTGAATAATATTGACATTTAATGAGTTTGGTACCCCTTATCCAAATGAAAAAGACAAAATAACGATTTTTAGGTTGGACAGTACTGCATATGTGATGCGTCACGTCGAAAGGAGAGACTAATCGCGATTTTTGAAATCCATTTTATTTGATATTATTGATCTCTGATTCATTGCCTTGAATTTGATACATAACCGACTGTAAAGAGTAAAATAGAGTGGAGATTATTAGCCTCTGAACGCGCGAGGAGAATTGTGCTCTTGGAAATCAAAATCAAGAAAAAACGTCTGCGAAGTTTGACTTCCGTTTGACTCCGAGCCAGAAAAATAAGACCATTTTGTCACCGCACTCTACTCACGCGAAATGCCCTAGCAACCACTTGTTACAAAGGTGAAACGAGTGACCAATGAGGAGGCTGCATCTAAGGTATACAGAGAACAATACTCGTCGTCACGCATGATCGAGGCAAACGCAGCAAGCGATGTGTCTAAATAACATTCAATCTTCTCAAAAAAAGAAACTAAATTTGGTTAGTTGTTTTATATCTTCGTCAAATAAATAAAAACGTCATGTTCTTTCTAATTGTTTAAGAAAAAGTCCGCTCTTTTAAGAAAAGTGTTTACCAATCCTGGCGCTAAATTAGTTAGAAACAAAACTATTTTAAAACCTTTTGGGTTTTATTCCGATGTTTGCGTGCGTTCTTTGAATGTCAATCGCGTATACTCTTACTCATTATAAAGCAGGTCTATTTTGATCTCTGTTGGTAATTTCGAACATAATAATGGTCTATAATAATGGTCTATAGACTAAATTATTCTTGTACAGGGGTTTATGCATTTTGTTTATATTCTTTGAATAAGTACACTGATAGAGATAAGCCTCCAAAAATGTTTTAGAGAATATTTGCGCCTCACGAATGTATTTAGAATTTCTGATCACGTTTTATGAGTGGCTAGGTTAGCTTTAAGACATGAAAATAAAAACGTAAATGATTTGCTCGATCTCGTCTTTTATTGATCAACACCTGTTACCAGTAATAAGAAGATGTTAATAATTTTTAGAATGAATTATTTTAAGAGTAAATCGTATTTTTGTTTCGTCGTGTTTAGTTAAAATGCTACTTTCTTAAACACGTTACTTTGTAAAATAAACTGCAGAAGACTTAACCTAAATACTTGTATCAGAAGTATTATCACGTCACCTCTTTTGTATGCTCTATGTTTCCTGATGGAACAAATTTGTTAATAGGGAGGTTTTAATTTCCATCAGGACAACAGATAGTCGGGCCCTTAAAATAAATGCTGAAAAAAATTAACATTCATTTGGATCCAGATAGCTAAGTCAAGCAAGAAGTAGCTTTTCCCCCACATAAACCCCCCCCCCCTCTCCCACCCGATTGTTAGATTTGACATTCGTTTGTTCGTGCTCCGCTATCCGGCGGATGAAACAGCTTTATTCACAGCAGGTTGTGGCAATCGCAGCGCAAAATTTCTGAGTGCAGCTAAAGAGAGTTTAGTTCGCTATTCGCTCACGAAAAAAACGAACAAAAATCCAGTTGAAATCACACATCACATGACAAGAGCATGCGTTGCTAAGGGCGGAGCTAAACGGAAAGGGGAAATGAGAGCGTGGAGCTTCGCTTGTATGTCGGAAAAAAAAATTATGACCGAAAAAAACACTCGCCGAAAAACTGCTTTTTTCCACTTTCCCGTTACCATTTTTCACTCATTGTTTTTAACTGAGCAAAGATGAAGCATGGTAAGAACCAGAATCAAAAAAAAAATTTCCTCAAATTTTGACTTTCTTATTAGTTTGTCGATTTACTCGGATTTTGATCTGCGACTTCTCTTCATTTCGACAAGACGGTATCACATATTGTCCGGGGTTTTATTTGGACTAATCATGGACTTTTGTTCTGGGTTGATTTTTTTTTCAATCTTCTAGCCTCTACAGTTCACTCCCCCAGTCTTTGCACCTGAAGAACCCTACTCAGGCCTCCCCACACGATTGAGCCTACATACAGGAAAGGCAACCCCAGGCAGCTTCATCCAGCCTCTCCAACTCCAAACCGGGGCAGACAGAGAGATGACGATCGGAGAAGAGAAGGCGGCAGCGCTCGAGGAGTTTAATCGTCAGATCTGGACGCGAAAGAGCTGGAAGCTGCGGCCGAGGTGAACTTCAGACCGAAGCCAAAGAAGCTGGATTACATCGGAGCAGTCTACCCTGAAATCAAAGCTTGCAGATGAACAGAGCAGTGCTACTTGTAAAGTCTGGCCTTTATTTTTAGCTTCTGAGATGGGGGTGAAACAACATCAACTCCTGCAAGAATTGCTGTGGGGCTTTGATTCAACTAAGATGTTGGATTAGGTTTAGGGTTGCAATAAGGGTGTTATGTTTTGTTTAGGGTATAGGGGTAAGTCATGGGTATTAGTAAGTCGATGAAACGGACAAGAAAAAAAGAAGTTTACCACCTTAAACTGCATATTTAACATTTAACATTGCATTACTTGTAATGCACTTGAACCAAACAGTATTGGGAACCTAAAGATATCGGGTTTACCAAAATTGTTGTCAGTGTATGCCAATTCATAAAAATCATTATACTCAGCATTAATACTGAATCATTTATCTACATGTAAAACTTTCTTTTAATATGGCATGTAGAGTCTGTACTACATTTTGTATTTTGAAAACAGAGGTACGATGTTCTAGTCAGGCTTTTGCAGATTCCTGGCTAAAGCACCCGTGAGATGTCAGGATTTTTTCATGGAGCTCAAACAAGTGTGAATAAATTTCTTTGCGGTCATTGGAAAAATGAAATGGTGTCTCTGAATATGTTATACCTAACATTACAATAAACTTAAGCTTGGAAGCAAATAATTTGTGGACAATGTACAAATTTTAATTGCTTGTGCGTGATTTTTTAAAATTCAACTTTGATTAATTTCCATAAACACCTTTGACATTCTTCCCATCCAGCTTCTATCCAAGACTTCATGCAGAGCCCTACCGTACAAATGGCTGTGTGAAATGGGTTACCACATGATTTGATCAGTGATAGCGTCGTGAAGGAGCATGGAGCGGGACTGAGAGTTGCGTCCACGAGTCGCGCCTTATGCGAGGCTATCTGGTAGGGGCAGGGACGGAGTGGCAGAGGTCGTTGGGGGATAGGGCGGAGCAGGGGATAGGGTATGAGTAGTCAGACTTTGGGAGAAAGCCAGGGATAGGTACCTGTTCGGAAGGAATGTCATAGCAAGTGCCTCTTCGAGCTCGTTTAGTGCTGTGGACATCCAGGTATGTGTGAAGATGCCTTTTGTTCAGTTTCTACAGTCTACTCCGATCATTAAGAGATATGTAACAAGATATGTTGTGGATTAGGATATTTTCCTGGTTCCAATAATGCTTGTACCCTTGGCTCTATGTCTCTTTGTTCAATGTAAAAAGATTATAATAGTCAGTTGGCTTGGACTGAGCACTTCTATTCTAGTGGGAGCTTGACTGTTTTTTTGTTCTGTCAGTAGACCGGTACTTTGGTGTACCTCCTGTCAACACCCAGATGAATTTTTCATCTATGTATGAACGAATGCTATTTATTGATATTTTACTTGATCCTTTCTGTAAAGACAATTTAATTAAAAATTTATTGCCAGTTCTGCACTCTAGATGTTAACATGCTTAAGGAAGATGTATTGGAAATGTATGTTATGACAAAATATGATTGCCTTCTATGAGTAACTTTCATGTTCTTTCTTTTCTGATTTCACAGGCAGAGAAACTAGCAGGATTGCGCATAAATGATGAACCCCGACAGAGAAGAAACTCACCCCCAAGGAATGCACCTGCCAGCCACTCCTATTGGAAGCCTGAGACCTCAAATATGTAAGTGTTTTATTAACCACTTTGACAACTGAAGCCCTGGAATAAAAATGGGCAAAGTCAACTTTTACTCAAATTGGAGTTTGATTCAATTCAAGATTATTGCCTACACAACTTGAGCCCATATTTTGTGTGAATTGATAGGCTCCAATTCCACTTAGAATGCTGAGATAAACAACATAAAAAAAAATGACGCGAATTCTCCACATTGGACACATATATGTATATATGGGAATTCCACGGTAACTGACGTTACACCAACCAGAATTTTTCTACATTGTTTGTACTGTAGTTCATGAATATGAAACATGGGTCTTCAATTAAATATCCTAAATAAGTAAGTGTAAAGGAGAAGAATTTGTGTGTCAAAAAAATTCCACCCAATACAATCATTTCCATTGAAACGCCAAGCAAAACGGTGGTTCGGTAACGGTCGAG
>CALNVZ010000218.1:17687283-17699384 GCA_940671915.1 Paracentrotus lividus
TTTTGGGGGTTTTATTCCGATGTTTGCGTGCGTTCTTTGAATGTCAATCGCGTATACTCTTACTCATTATAAAGCAGGTCATTTTGATCTCTGTTGGTAATTTCGAACATAATAATGGTCTATAATAATGGTCTATAGACTAAATTATTCTTGTACAGGGGTTTATGCATTTTGTTTATATTCTTTGAATAAGTACATGATAGAGATAAGCCTCCAAAAATGTTTTAAGAAATATTTGCGCCTCACGAATGTATTTAGAATTTCTGATCACGTTTTATGAGTGGCTAGGTTAGCTTAAGACAATGAAAATAAAAACGTAAAATGATTAATGCTCGTCCGTCTTTATATGATCAAAACCATGTTAACACAGAATAATAAAAAAACAAAAAAAAAAAAAATAAAAAACCAAAAAAAAAAAAACAAAAACAAAAAAAAACAAAAAACAATAAAAAAAAAAAAACAAAAAAAAAAAAAAAAAAAACAAAAAAAAAAAAAAAAAAAAAAAAAAAAAAAAAACAGAAGATGTAAATAATTTAGAAAATGAAACTCAATTTATAGAAGTAAAATACAGTATTATATGATTTAAACGTGAGTTTGTTTAGTAAAATGCTACTTTCTTAAACAAGTTACTTTGTAAAATAAACTGCAGAAGACTTTAACCTAAATACTTGTATCAGAAGATTATCACGTCACCTCTTTTGTAAGCTCTATGTTTCCCTGATGGAACCAAATTTGTTAATAGGGAGGTTTAATTTCCATCAGGACAACAGATATCGCGGCCCTTAAAATAAAATGCTGAAATTAACATTCATTTGGATCCAGATAGCTAAGTCAAGCAAGAAGTAGCTTTTCCCCACATAAACCCCCCCCCCCTCTCCCCACCCGATTGTTAGATTTGACATTCGTTTGCGTGCTCCGCTATCCGGATGAAACAGCTTTATTCACAGCAGGTTGTGGCATCGCACGACAAATTTCTGAGTGCAGCTAAAGAGAGTTTAGTTCGCTATTCGCTCACAAAAACGAAACAAAAATCCAGTTGAAATCACCACATCACATGACAAAGCCATGCGTTGCTAAGGGCGGAGCTAAACGGAAAGGGGAAATGAGCGTGGACGTTCGCTTGTATGTCCGAAAAAAAAATTATGACCGAAAAAAACAACTCGCCGAAAAACTGCTTTTTTACCACTTTCCCGTTACCATTTTCACTCATGTTTTAACTGAGCAAAAAGATGAAGCCTGATAGAAACCAAAAATCAAAAAAAAAATTTCCTCAAAATTTTGACTTCTTATTAGTTTGTCGATTTACTCGGATCTTTGATCTGCGACTTCTCTCTCATTTCGACAAGACGTATCACATATTGTCCGGGTTTTATTTGGACTAATCAGGACTTTTGTTCTGGGTTGATTTTTTTTTCATCTTCTAGCCTCTACAGTTCACTCCCCCAGTCTTTGCACCTGAAGAAACCCTACTTCCAGGCCTCCCCACAGATTTGAGCCTACATACCAGGAAAGGCAACCCCAGGCAGCTTCATCCAAGCGCTCTCCAACTCCAAACCGGGCAGACAAGGAGATGACGATCGAGGAAGAGAAGGCGGCAGCGCTCGAGGAGTTTAATCGTAGATCTGGACCGAAAGAGCTGGAAGCTGCGGCCGAGGTGAACTTCAGACCGAAGCCAAAGAAGCTGGATACATCGGAGCAGTCTACCCTGAAATCAAAGCTTGCAGATGAACAGAGCAGTGCTACTTGTAAGTCTGGCCTTTATTTTTAGCTTCTGAGATGGGGGTGAAACAACATCAACTCCTGCAAGAATTGCTGTGGGCTTTGATTCAACTAAGATGTTGGATTAGGTTTAGGGTTGCAATAAGGTGTTATGTTTTGTTTAGGGTATAGTGGTAAGTCATGGGTATTAGTAAGTCGATGAAACGGACAAGAAAAAAAGAAGTTTTTACCACCTTAAACTGCATATTTACATTTAACATTGCATTACTTGTAATGCACTTGAACCAACAGATATTGGGGAACCTAAAGATATCGGGTTTACCAAAATTGTTGTCAGTGTATGCCAATTCATAAAAAATCATTATACTCAGCATTAATACTGAATCATTTATCTACATGTAAAACTTTCTTTTAATATTGGCATGTAGAGTCTGTACTACATTTTGTATTTTGAAAACAGAGGTACATGTTCTAGTCAGGCTTTTGCCAGATTCCTGGCTAAAGCACCCGTGAGAATGTCAGGATTTTTTTCATGGAGCTCAAACAAGTGTGAATAAATTTCTTTGCGGACTAATTGGAAAAATAGAATGGTGTCTCTGAATACTGTATACCTAACATTACAATAAACTTAAGCTTGGAAGCAAATAATTTGTGGACAATGTACAAATTTTAATTGCTTGTGCGTGATTTTTTAAATTTCAACTTTGATTAATTTCCATAAACACCTTTGACATTCTTCCCATCCAGCTTCTATCCAAGACTTCATGCAGAGCCCTACCGTACAAATGGCTGTTGAAATGGGTTACCACCATGATTTGATCAGATACGTCGTGAAGAGGCACTTTGAGAGGACGGGACGTGAGTTTGCGTCCACCGATGCGCTCTTGGAGGCTATCTGGGAAGCTCAGGGTCAGGGGATAGAGTCAACTCTTGGAGGCAAGGCAGCAGGAGGCCAGGATGTAGAGTACCTTAGGAAACCGCCCCAGGATATTGAATCTGCAAGTGCCTCTTCGAGCTCGTTAAGTGCTGTGGACATCCAGGTATGTGTGAAAGATGCCTTTTCAGTTCTACAGTCTACTCCCATTATAACAGATACAACAAGATATGTTTGGATTAAGGATATTTTCCTGGTTCCAATAAATGCTTGTACCCTTGGCTCTATGTCTCTTTGTTCAATGTAAAAAGATTATAATAAGTCAGTTGGCTTGGGACTGAGCACTTCTATTCTAGTGGGAGTTGACTGTTTTTGTTCTGTCAGTAGACCGGTACTTTGTGTACTCCTGTCAACACCCAAGATGAATTTTTCATCTATGTATGACGAAATGCTATTTTATTGATATTTTACTTGATCCTTTCTGTAAAGACAATTTCATTAAAAATTATTGCCAGTTCTGCACTCTAGATGTTAACATGCTTAAGGAAGATGTATGGAAATGTATGTTATGACAAAATATGATTGCCTTCTATGAGTAACTTTCATGTTCTTCTTTTCTGATTTCACAGGCAGAGAAACTAGCAGGATTGAGCATAAATGATGAACCCCGACAGAGAAGAAACTCACCCCCAAGGAATGCACCTCCAGCCACTCCTATTGGAAGCCTGAGACCTCAAATATGTAAGTGTTTTATTAACCCACTTTGACAACTGAAGCCCTGGATATAAAAATGGGCAAAGTCCAACTTTTACTCAAATTGAGTTTGATTCAATTCAAGATTATTGCCTACACACTTGAGCCCATATTGTGTGTGATTGATAGGCCTCAATTCCACTTAGAAATGCCTGAGATAAACAACAATAAAAAAAAATGACCGAATTCCACATTGGACACATATATATATATGGGCAATTCCACGGTAACTGACGTTACACACAACCAGAATTTTCTACATTGTTTGTACTGTAGTTACATGAATATGAATACATGGGTCTTCAAATTAATATCCCTAAATAAGTAAGTGTAAAGGAAGAATTTGTGTCAAAAAATTCCACCCAAACATCATTTCCATTGAAACGCCAAGCAAAAACGTGTCGGTAACTGACGTTACAGAAAACGGACATGCAAAATCATGGTGCTTGATCAAATCTCAATATCTCATGTCCACGATGTGTTATAATGATAAGTCTTATATGACATCATACCTAGGTCCTTATGAACAGATTTGCAAAATAAGGAGAGTTTTTCATAATTTTTGTTTTTGCTGGGGAAACTTTTGTGAAGGCATGTCGGTAACTGACGTTAGGTAAGTGACGTTACCCTTACATCTTCCATAGACTTTACACATGTAAAATCCCAACTTTGAATCGGATCAAAATATTTTGTGTTCTGGGCTTCTGAGAATTATGTGTTTGATATGACATCATACCTATGTTGTGGGCAACAGATTGGCCAAATAAGAAGTAACGTTATCTTTTTCCTCTTGTTCAGTTAAAACTTTACTGAGGACATGACAGTTTTACACATACACCTGCCATAGGGTTTGTACTGAATATTTGAAAATTTTATTTCTTACTACTTTAAGAACAAAATTTTGTCACATAAATATGGGAATATGTTAGTATTAAGATATCAGAAACTTTAAAATAGTAATATGAATTATTAATACACGTAGGATGTCCCATACATGTATTTTTGTGTGTAGTGCATGTGAATCTCGGCAGAATTGGGTTCATTTGCTATAATTTGTTGATTCTAAATCCTCACAGCACACAGCAAATTGTAGGGGAATACGTATCAACTGTTTTATCACTTTTAAACAGTTTCTTTCTGAATTAAAACTCAAGACTGCAACATTATTTTTCATTTACCACCTCATTTTGTACAAAGTTATGATCAGTAGTCATAAAATGCAGAATTTCAAAGCTACAGCATGTACGTATTGAAATTTCTGTTAGTCTTTGGCATAAAAATTAAATCCTGTCAAAGTAAAGTGTTTGTTCTATCACAATTCACATACATCTAAGTAGATGCACAGACATGGGAGCTTTGATCATACGTTTTTGTTTTTTATTTACCGGTATAAGTTTTCACAGAGAGAATTTTTTTTTTTTACAACCTGTAATTCTATTTGGATTTATCATAACATTTCAAACTGTAGGTTCATATTCTAAATTCAAGATGTATAGCAATGGAACCCTGATCATGCCAACAGATAATCACTGAAAATCTTAAAGGGGAAGTTCACCCTGGAATTTTCTTGGTTTTAAAAAATGTAGAAAAATAAAAGAAAAATATGAATGAAAGTTTGAAGAAAATCGACCAAAAAATAGCGAAGTTATAAATACTTAAAGTTTTGAATCTGTGACGTCACGTGCGAGCAGCTCTCCCATGTGTTGTGTATGTAAATTCCCTAAATTTGTCTTTTTTCATGGTTGTTGATAAAGGATTGGGTCAATTTTTTTTTATGGAGGCATGTATATTAACACATGTTTGATGGGGTATCGACCGCACAGATGAAATAATTAGTTTTCTTTTGAAAAAATGGCACTTTATGGAATTTACACTACATAACACATAGGAGAACTGCTCGCATGTGACGTCACAAAATCAAAACTTTAAATATTCATAACTTCGTTATTTTTTGGTCGATTTTCTTCAAACCTTCACTTATATTTTTTTTTATTTCCTGCATTTTTTAAAACCAATTTAAATCCAGGGTGAACTTTCCCTTTAACTAGATTTGGAGCCCTGGTTTATGTGTACATGTACACTGCACGGACTTCCCAACTCTTAAATCATTAAAGAAGAAGTTACCATTCACACTGACAGTCTTTCCATCACTAGACGATTAGTTTAAGCAGTGGTAATTAGTTCAGATTGTAATTGTTTTCTATGAAACGATAATGGCATCATGGTAACTGACGTTACACTAGGTCATGGTAACTGACGTTACACAAATTGGTTGTCAATTTTAACTTGATTGTATGTTGAATATCAATAGCTTTGCTATTGATAATAATAAAATGCAGTCATACATTAGATATCCTAATTGGCATAGTTGATACTGTGATCGTTGTAGAAAAAAATAAACAGGTTCATGTTTTCGGTAACTAACGTTACATCCCAAATGAGGGTAGATTAAATCCAATTTTTTAGGCCAAAGTCACAATTGAACCAAATTTTTTTAAATACACTTTGATAAAGTGTCTCTCTATCAACTTTATCCATGTGAAAGAGTTTTGGGAACAGAAACAATTTAGTTGAGAAAATGAAAATGAGTTTTTGTAAAAATACCTTTTCTATACCCCAAAAATATTGGAATACTTTGGCATTTGTTTAGAAAATGAAAATGGCCGCCATCGATAAAAATTTTGTTGATTCTTAAAACTTTAAATCATGTATTTTTTGAAAATCAAAGTCATTTTAACCAAATATCATGTTGAATTTCCGGCACCCTTGTCCGGATTTCTGTGGAATTGCCCATACTGTTTTTTTTTATATCAATTGAATTGAATTAGATTAGATTAGATGGGCCATTCTTGTATTTGATGGAATTCTCTCATTTCCTTAGGATTAATGCAGGAACCATCTGGTTCCTGATTTCAATAGGATAAGCTCATGCACATTTGTAGATCAAAAATTTTAATGACAAGAATTGCTGAACAAAATGATGTTGAGAAATGTGTGATGTACTTGTAGTCAATATATAATAGAGTTTTCATTTTGTATTGATTCAAATAAAGAGGGGGGAAATAATCAGCTGATACTAAACTTCTGCATGTTTACATTTTTTACAACAAATGGATTGTGACGTGGGGGTGGGGGAAATCTCTCAAAACAAACCTAGTATTAGCGTAAACAAACTGAATGTTATTGTATTGCAAAATGCAATGCATCATATAAAACATCATAAATTCTGGATATATGCCCAAATGCAATCATTTGCAAATATAAACACGTTTTGATAGCAAAACAGCGTATGGCAAACATCTTTTTTGTTGATTTATCACCAGTAAGATTATACATATTTATAATGCGCTAATCTATGGACTTTGAGAGATAAAATTGCCATTAATCCACAGAGGTTATCTGATCTTCGCCTGGCTTTAGTGGTATTTAAGTTACCATGTTTGTATAGTACCACTTTGTATTTGTAATTTAAACTTGTGTTGTGTTGAAATTATGCCCTGTAGTCAGAGGCATCGGAAGGCTCTGAGTAGACAAAGCATTGGAGGGGCAAGCCATTGTTAACACACAATTTGCTTGCCTCTCCAATCCTTTCTTTCTTCGGAGCCTTCCAAAGTATCTGCCTGTAGTACAGGCCTTGGATATGAATCTGCTTGTTTGCTGTAGTTAATGTGAATTAACACAGAACATTCAAGACAGTCCATATTTGTCTCCTGTAATAGAGCCCCATGTTTAATGGCAGGAATTTTTTGTCCCTGGATTATTTACATGTAGTAAGGATTCCTAGACAAAAAATGTCCGCTGTATAACATGGGGCTCTATGACAAACAGCGGACAAAGATACATGCAGTAAGTTAAGAATTATCTTGCTTTCATGGATATCCATGGGCTTGCTATACCAAACATGCCAAACTACTTGAATAATAGGCATCTATTGGGACAATGATTTAAGCCCACATCCTGTTTCAGAACCTTTTGTCAACAGTGAATCATGGTTTGTAACCAGGAATTTCAGATAATCTAAGAATTCTCTGGAAAATTAATCCTTCTTGAAAGTCAATGTTGCAATAGTGGTATTATTTGAGGGGGAAATAAAGAGTTCATGAACTCTGCCCTATATTACATTGACAAAAGGAAGCAAGTAACAAAAGTGACATTTCCTGTAAAAGAGCAAAATGTATGTCATTTACATACATTGATGTTAATGTAGTCATATCATGTCTTACCCTTTAATCTTTTGGCTGTGTAAACTTTAATGGATGAAATTTCCTAGAAGAAAGTATGTAACACTCTATGCAATATGAAAATATCAAAAACTTCAAATTGATTGATATGTCACTGGCTTCCTTTTGTCAAAGTAGGACAGAACTATTTTATGTTATTATATACCAAAGGAACATATATTTCCTTGAAGGATCTTCTTATTATCATAATGATGATTGTTTACCTATTCTGCAGCTGTAACCAGTGGAATTTCCGATCTGAGTTACCAGGATAAGCAGCTGTGTAAGATCTGCCTGGACAATGAACTCAGTACAGTATTCCTACCATGTAAACATCTGGCAACGTGCAGCGAATGCGCCGCTAGGGTCACCGAATGTCCGATGTGCAGGCAACCTATCGTTGACTCTCTTACGATCTATATGCCATAGTGGACTTTGAAGGGGAAGATGGTTTTTATTTTTAAAAAGGGAAATGAAAAAACATTTCAGAAAAGGTTTGATGAAAGCACGTCAAATCACAAAGAATTATGAATTTTTTTAGTTCTAATATTGTGACATATACGAGTGCACTGTTCCATTATCTTGTATACTGTAAACTGCCCTTCCTTTATATTTTCAGCCCTTGTTCTTCATGAAGGAATGCATTTTATACAGACATGTTTGAAAACATATATAATTATAAAGAATAATATGTTCTGATGAGAGATTGGTAAATTTATGACATTTTCAGTACACAACATATGGAACAAATGGCAGAATTTCATACATGTACACGATTCACAAGAAATTGTAGAGGAATATCAAATAACTTCACACACATAATGTACATTTATATGCAATGCAGATAATGTAATACTATGATAAGTTGACTATTCTTTTTGCTGCCAAAACTATAGACCACCTTTTTTAACGTATATGTTTAACCACTCAGGATTTCAGTCGGATACAATTAAGGCATTGCATCCAAATTATGACCTTACAGGCTAGGATCCTGATCAATATCATTAGGGTTGGGCAAATAATGACTTTTTTCTGAAAAGTTATTTCAAACAAGTTACTTCTATAGTCAAATTTGATGTAGATATCCTAATGACAATGATTTTTGTGTACGATGATGTGCTGACGTCGCTAAAGTGCAAAAACCAAAATAGTGATTTTGCCCATTCATCACACACTTTATAGGTTAAACCGGTTTATTTTGTTTCTTTATGGATTTTGATGGTTTAAAAGCTCAAATCTGACAATTTTAACATGACCAAATGTACCTAGTATGTTTATAGGTGTTTATTTAGTGATTTTGATATGAGGTGATTTTGCTCGATATTGACTGAAACTAACTACCAAACTACACTAACAGTCAACTTAGGTAGGATTATTTATGTTGGATTAATCATGTTGGGTTCCCTGAACACCCAAAAGCCAATATAAAAAACCAATAAAAGTGATTTATACGTATAAAAAGTGTGATAATTGGGCATAATACGCTATTTGGTGCAATTTTGTTTTTTGCACTTAAGCGACGTAAGACGTCATCGTATGCAAAAATGATTGTCATTTTAGTTTCTAACGTCGAATTTACTATAGAAACAACTTGTTTGAAAAAAAAAGTTGAGATTCGCCCAACCCTAATATCATTGGAATCCCAGGATCCTGTAAGGGGAATATTTTGATGCAACACCTGTAAATATATTTCATGTAACATCAAAATTACGACTTTGTAGAATCTTGCACAATTAAACTAAGAACCGTTTTGATAGAGACGCTTGTCGTTCAATATTTTGTTTGATGAAAGATATCAATCTATAAAATATGAAAATGTGTTTAGTGTGCATACTTGATGAACAGAAGAAATCTTGTTGATTTTTGTTTTGTATATTGTAAATAATCAGATTAATATATTTCAATTTATGTTCCTTGAAGGGAAATGCTGTACATTATATTGTGCCAGAGATAAATGTCCCCACAGTTTGTTAAAATTTGAAATGGCATGCGACTATGAGGGAAAACTAGTAATCATGTATCATTTGTTATATGTACATACTTAATACCTTGTACCATTTCAAAATTATAATGTTAGATTTTTTTAAAGGCTAAAAGTACCTGAATTTATAAACATTTGTATTCATATACATTTGTACATTGTAGATAGTTTAATTGAACATGTAATTTGGGCTTGAACATTCATTTTAGCTACTTGTAATAGGGCAACAAACAATCTATGTATAAGGGAGTAGGCTTAATGCATATGATACAGGTCAATTATTATAATCTGATATGCTATGTATACATTGTGTAACCAAGCACATATACTTCTACAAATTGTTTTTTCATATTTAAATGTTTTATTTTGCAGGAATAGGTATTACATTATTGAGCGTACCTACATGTAGGGACACTTATGATTATAGTCATCAATATTTTGGCATTTAAGCAACCGATAAGCTTCAAAATCCCGGGCTCTAATTGTGTGGCTTAATGGTTTGCAATCAAGATTACACTATTAGCTAGAAAAGAAAAAATATTTTTAGATCCTGAATGAATTTAATCCCTTATAATGCATGGAATGATCACCTTTCTTGCTCTCAAATGACAAAATATTGATACATGAGGGTGTGAGTGATTGCAGTGTTGGTGTTCTAGGTACATTTTTGCAAAATTTATCTTGTTTTTTGAAATGTGGTAATGGGTTCAAATTATATTTCTTTAACATTGTTTTGAAATTTAAATGTAAAAAAAATTGTAGGTAGTATGGTGGAGTGGATAAGTTGTGGATTGTTGATCACAAGGTATGGATCACCACATCCTTTGGAAAGCATTAATCTGCAAATTTTCCACACTTGACCCAAGTGAGGTAAATGGGTATTGGTAGGTAGAAATTCCTTGTTAAGCAATCTATCATAGCTGCTTTGGCTGGTGCATGCCTGGATAGATTCTAGATCAATGGCGCATTCAGTCCTGATATTATTATATAATTTGCACTTTTATGTTTACTAGACTCTTTGTTGTTATAGTGTTATACTGAATAAATATATATTTTTATATAGCATTTGGCAATACATGTATACTGTACTTCAATTAATTAACATGTACTGGGTTTTAAGTACGGAACAGGAAAAAATAGTATTCCTTTCGTCTCGTTTTTCCCCCTTAATTATATATTTTTTTTTTTTTAATGTTTTTTTGAAGCCCTCTGAAGTAAATGTGATAAGCTGGTTAACATTAAAGTTTCAGTTATACATGTATATGTAAGTTGGAGGTAATGAGGGAGTAAAACTGCTTGGCTATTGAAGTGTGTAGTAAATATCTTGTGTGTAGTAAATATCTTGTCATTGTGCATTACATGGACTATTATTAAAAAAATTAGATTTTTGTTTACTGAAATTCATACATCTTATGTATAATTTACTTTTACCTCAAGAACATTAAAGTAACAAAAACTTTGTATGTACAGCTTGCAATATTTTTTTTCTTCCTTTTAGTGGGACTCTTATTCACTTACATTAATTGGTTTTAAAAGGCTTCATTCATTATGAGATAATCTTTTCTTTTCTTTTTTATGTTATTTCTAATTATTACTAGTTTATTCACAGTTTGAATATGTGTTAATCTTTCTTTGCAAATTAGTTTTTACAATTTGAAAAATGAATAAAGAAAAGAAGTTAAAAATGATGATTTGAATTTCCTTTTTGTGTACAAACATTGGTATACAATGGTATAGGAGAGATTATTTTACTTGTTGGTAATAGTGTGGCAAGGCCACTGGTATGATGTATGTGAGAGAGCGAGAGCGAGGCAGCAAAAAACTTACAGAACCAGTGCAAAATATATTTAAAGCAAGGAATGCTCAAGTCATGTACATACATGTAGAATCAATTTAGAGAGAATTTTAAAAGCATATGAAGCTTCTCTTCCAAAATACAAAAGTGCTTCTGTTACTAATCACAATTCATTTGAGAAAATTTAACATACACTGTAATATAGTGATCTTTAAATGTGACATAGTATTAATGAAAATAATAATCTGTAGTAAATAATTCACGACAGCACTGCAAGAAAAAAAAATACTCCCAGGCACAGTGGGGGTCCAACTATGGTCATGCACGTGTTCTGGGGGGGGGGCGCCAAAATGACCTCAAAGGGGCGCCAAAATGACCTCAAAGGGGCGCCAAATTGAGCCAAAAAAAAAAGGAAAAATATACCTGATTTAAGACTATTGACATGTTAAACCTACCCTACAGCTGATATACGATCTACGATTTTAACACCCCCCCCCCCCCCCCCCCCCCCCCCACTAATCGCTCTGCCAGCGTGGATACACGCCTGATGGTGGTATACAATACATGTCATCTATTACAACCAGGACATAGAAAGAACACGTCCATGATTATGAGGAGCGAGATCAAGAAGACCAATATTCAATGTCCATTTTTTTGCCCATCTCTCACTTCCTCTTTCTAACTCTGAATTTGCCATCATCTCTCTCTCTCTCTATCATCATTTATCTTCGTTAATTATCACAATTCTCCATCTTTCTT
>CALNVZ010000218.1:17699398-17714488 GCA_940671915.1 Paracentrotus lividus
TCTCTGAATTACAAACGAGACAAATTTGACTGCACTTATATCACTTTTATGGTTCATTAACATTTCAATTTCAATGGGGTATCATATCAAGTGTAGAATTAATTCTTAAACAATGATCAAATAACAAAACTCAATGATTTTTAGATTCATGGACGACATAAAAGACAATCAAACTCAAGCTTGCTTGTGAATGAAATCATTATTCATTCAAATTGATGAAAAGGGTAAGAACTTACATGAAACACACTTTGTACATATACAGGGTGTATCAATAAAAACGGGACAGATTTGAAAAGTCTGCCAAAATTTCATTTCAAATTATAATGTCTATATTTTGATGTCAATAGATGCTCTGAAGTCTTATCTTTCAAATGCAATTTGAAACAATAAGTTTCGTTCAAGCTTGAGCGCACACAGAATGTTTTTGTCGGAGGCTCAAAAAAAGGCTTGCGCACAAAATAGACAAAATTAGAAATACGATCATCAGACTTCTTGCTTACCAGCAGACTTACTTTTAACCTTTTCATTATCTTTGCCATTATTTTTCGAAATATGCTTTCAAAATACATTTACAAAGCTATTTATTTACTTGAATTGCTTTTTGTTTTGTTTTGTTTTTTTTTTTCACGTTAACATGTTATCTTTTAGCACTGAATATTCCCTCAAACTAAGAAAAATAAATAAGAAATGTTATCAACCCAAGAAAGGGGATTTGGTTGGTTGGAATATTATTTGATTGATTGACTGCTTTGTTTGTTCGTTTGTTTATTTGATTGATTGAATGTTTAATCGATGGATTGATTTATTAATTGATCGATTGATTGATTGATTAAATGAATGATTGATAGATTGACCATTTTGAATGATTGATCGTTTGATTAATTCATTGTTTCTTTAAATGATTGATTGATTGATCGATTACTTTTTTTTTATTGATTGTTCAAATGATTGATTAAGTCGTTGGAAGAATCATAGGAAAATCACCTCGTTAGACTAACATAATCGTATATCAGTGTAAAGTAACAATCAATGCGAATGTAGTACCCGATTTAAAATAAATATTACCCCCCTTTTTTAACCTTGGACAAAAACTTTCCGTGTTCGTTCAAGCGTGAACAAAACAAACAAAGCAATCTTTCAATCAATCAATCAATCAAACAATCAATCAAACAAACAATTAAACAAGCATCGACATCCCCTTTCTTGGGTTGACAAAAAAGGGCATTTAAGTTTGAAGGAAAAATTTATTGCAAAAAGATTACATATTAAAATGACAAAGAAAACAAAAACAAAAACAATTACAGTCAATAAAAAGCTTTGTAAATGAATTTCAAATCATAATTCGAAAATATTGGCAAAGAAAAAGAAAAAGTTTAGAAGAAGACTGCTGATTAGCAAGAAGTCTGATGATCATATTTCTCGTTTTTCCATTTTGTGCGCAAGCCTGTTTTTGAGCCCCCGATAAAAATGTTCTGTGTGTACTCAAGCATGAAAAAAACTTTTTTTTTAAATTACGTTTGAAAGATAAGACTTCAGAGCATCTATTAACATAGAAATATAGACATCATAATTTGAAACAAAATTTTGACAGACTTTTCAATACTGTCCCATTTTTATTGATACGCACTGTAAAACTAAATATTGTCGTATTCATCATTGTAACTTCATCAGAATATTTAGGAATAGCTTTGAAGCAATTGTAAAGAGAGCTTTTCATCACTAGCACCAAGCACAATTAAATGTCAATATGGAATGAAAGAGAAACTAGAGAAAGGGTAATATTACAACAACAAAAAATCAATAAGAACCAAAGTGATCAATACATGTACATAGCTTCATATGATACTGCAAGTGAAAAATATATATTAATATGTAAGATCCCTATCCTATTGAACTATATTACAATTCTTCACATCTAAATATATTATATAAACGTTTGCATATAAGGACAACTACAATGTACCTCCTGGACAATTACCTCCGGTCATTTACACCCCCCCCCCCCCAAATTAAGAAATAGGGTTAGGTGTAGAGATAGGGGGTAGGTTTTTGGCGGAGGGTAATTGTCCAGGGGATAGTTGTCCTAGAACTGAATGTTTGTATTATATTATGTAAAAATCACAATTTCCATAACAACACAAGGGTAGTATAAGAAATTGCATATCAAATTACCCACATTCCAAAGCAACAACAAAATTGACAAAAATCTAAGATCACCTGTGAAGACATTTGAGAAGAAAGGACATGGGCATTTCTTTCAGAGTTTTGAAGTCTTAATTCATCAATCTGTTCCTTCATCAAGATATTCTATTGACCAGCCAGTCCTCAAGGATTATGGAGTCCAAATTGTTCCATGTAATTGCAATCAACTCCAACAGCCTACAAATAAATAACTTTTCCTCAATAATCCAGCAGCTCTGATCAATGTTATTTGGTAAGGAGCAGATCGTGGCTGGTACATTGGTATTGAAGGTCAGCAAAGGTCAGATCAGGTCAGGTCAGGTCAAGTCAAACTCGAGGACCCCACTTCACATTGTTGAGACCTTGGAGCTGGTTCATAAGCTGACTAGAATCGGACCACTGGGAGTTCAGGTATGCATCTTCACTCTCTTCTCGCATTTTCTGTGAAAAAAAAAGGGTTTGAAAAATAAGTTTTAACTGAAAATTTTAATCTGCTATTAAAAGCAGGATTAGCCCTCACAAAAAAAAATTGCTGCTTTTGGAGGAAGAAAAAGAAGAGTGTAGGATTTCGTTTTCATAACTGATAGGAAAGTAATAGCTATATAGACCTTATGCATATATGACATCATAATCTCATAGCGCCCTCCCTCCGTAAATGGAGTTGTCAGAGATGCGCCAGCTGCAAATCACAAACGTGTGCAAGGCAATCGGACTCAACCCCCAAATATAGAGGTCTATGACTTTAATACATAAGGTCCACGGGCGTAAATCCCGGGGGGATGGGGGGATACATCCCCCCCCCCCCCCCCCCCCCCCCCCAGTTTTCAAGAAAGAAGTGAAGAAAAAAAATACACTACATAATTGTGTTATTGGTTAAAATAGCGCTCTCAATACTAAAAAATGCCTCTTTTTTACTCCAAAAATCCCAAAATTTTCTGCTCAAACAGTAACCTAAGTATAAAAAGGTTGGATCCAATGTATCTGATTGTTACACGTCTGTCAAAACCCAATACACCCCCTCTCCTCGTCTGGGGACAAACCTATTAGGAAAGGGTGTTGTTGACAATCAAAAACATTAATGTAGTTTTGTGCGGGCTTGGTTGGTGGAGGGCGTAATTGGGGCCTGCAGCCCACAAATTTTTCATAGCAAAGATTGTGGATTCGTTTTCTATCGCTCGAGCTTCGCGCTCGCATTACTTTTTCCATTACTAAAATGAACAGGAATCAAGGCAGCCATTATGATTCTTAAAAGCATACATTCAAAGATAAATTTTCTTCGTACCCCCTCCTCTTCGAATACATTTCTCTTTAGGTCTATATTTGCCTCTGATCTAAAGTGTCCCCCTTTTTTATAGAAAAGGTGCTCTTTTTTCCATCGAGATCGACCCCACTTTTTTGAAATCCGTTACTCCGCCTCTACTGTGTGTTTTTTTTTTCTGTTTTGTTTTGTTCGCGCTCGCGGATACAATATGACCTTTAATGCACAAATATATTCAATTTCAGTTCAAAATTTTCGGCTCGCTGATAGTTAATAGGAAGTACAATGCACAAATATTTCAAACCTTTACATTAAAATTTTCGGCTTGCGCTTCGCGCTCGCATTAGTTTTTCAATTACTAAAATAAACTGGAATCAAGGCAGCCATAAATTCAAAGACAAATTTTGTTCGTATCTCCTGGCTCTCCGAATAAATTTCTCTTGAGATCTATGCCTCTGATCTAAAGTGTCCCCCTTTTCAGGAAAAGTGCCCTTTTTATTGAGACCCCACTTTCATATCCATTCTGCCTCTAGTATATATTTTTGTTTTTCGTTTTTATTATTTTTTTTCGCGCTCGCAGATACTATATAGGACCTTTAATGCACAAACATATCCAATTTCAGCTTAAAATTTTCGGCTCGCGCTTCGCGCTCGCTGATACCAAATAGGAACTATAATGCACAAATATCTCAAACTTTTAGCTTAGTTTTTTTCCATTTCTAAAATGAACAGTAATCAAGGCAGCCATAAGCTAGAAGCATGCATTCAAAGACAAATTCTATTTACACCCCTTCCTCTAAAATCCGCCACGATCCTTGTGTCACTATAGTGCTTGTGTATGCCAAACAAAGATGCGAACACGTGGCAAATTTTTGCTCATTCCCCCACCCCCCACTTGCCTCGATCGACACGGATTTACGCCCCAAGTCGGCCTACATGTATGGAAAACCTTCCATTGGTAACCCTGTCACAGTGTGTAATGTTATACATGGAGAACTACCCTTTTGATGTGTAAATCCTGGACCAGTATTCTGTGCCCTGTAACACAAAGACTTACAATTGATATAAAGATACGATTGATTTTTTTTTTCTCGGTAGCCCATATCAATTCTAGTTGTAAACTTAAGAGGAAGAGGGCGCTATCACTCTACGCAAATCAAACGCTGCCATAGACATTTTGTATTTTGCACAGTTTTTTCACTTGTTTTCTTGATTATGGCGAGCAACTATCTTTCAAAGAAATGATCAACTTGAATAAGTACGCTAGAGAGTCTTTTTTTTCAAAAATAGGAATAACTTACTGCAAAAGGGGAAAAAAGTCCTGTCACTTGTGTCAATTCGAAATCCTAATCAGATCAAATTCCTGTACAATATGGCCAATTTTGCTCTCAAAATAGCTCATACGCCACATAATTAATCTTCTGGATAACGCATAATTATATTACAGCTAATGATCAAGCCGTTTTAAAAGCTTGAATTTCTACCTTCCAGAGATGGTAAATTCATTTCGATTGGTTAAGAAAAAGTCCTGTCACTTTGAACATTATCACTATAGAATCTTTACTCGATGGGTCGATATTTCCAGTTATTTCCGCATATCACATGCATATCGCATGTGGACGGCGTCTTCGCAAGAGTGACAAGATCACTACTTATATCAATAATCGTTTGGAAATCAATCTATGTGAAATAAAGATTCTGATTACAACTTCATCACAATAATGTTATAAGCTTGCCCAAATGTGTATTTCCTCCATCTGGTCTGGAGAATCTATTAACTAACAACATGATAAAGTTCATTAATTTCTTTCATCTCCATGTACGAGTAGATTGCTGAACCGAACGGATAATACCATCCCAGCTGCAGGAAGTCTTCTTAAGCGAGTTTTTGTGAGCTAATTTATTATTGCAGCCAGCTGTATAGATTTCTACGCTTGTCTGTCGTATTTCCAACGTCGCTTCGTTGCGTCTGGCCTCTTAGATAATGGACGCGCCTTGTTTAATTACGATATAATGCCGAACATTGGTATACGTTAACTTTACATTTTACATAGAGTAGAATTGATATGTCATTTGGAACGCAGGTACAGTCATGGATTAGGATTAGAAAATGATTAAGATTAGGGTTAGGGCTAGGGTTAGGATTAAGATGATTAACTTTCGAGCATCCTGTCCTTGATGAGGCTACCAAGAAAAAATCAATAGTACTATCTTTTTATCTATCATAACCCTTACAAAAATGTCCTGTGGTAATTCCTGTGGTAACTGGTTTTACCACACAAATTACCACAGGAATACCTCATACCACAGGAATATGTGTGGTAATATACCATAGAGTCGTGTGGTAACGAAAATTGGTGCCTGTGGTATTCCTGTGGTACTAAAATTACCACACAGAATACCACAGGAAGATCTCATACCACAGGAATTGTGTGGTAATATACTTTAGATTCTTGTGGTAATCCTGTGGTACCCAAATTACCACACAAAATACCACAGGAATATCTCATACCACAGGAACTGTTTTGTAATATAACATAGAGTCGTGTGGTAATGAAAATGGGTGTATGTTTTATTCCTGTGGTACCTAAATTACCACACAAAATACCACAGGAAGATCTCATACCACAGAAAATGTGTGGTAATATAACATAGAGTTATGCGGTAATGATATGGCTGTCTGTGGTATTCCTGTGTAACCCAGAGTACCACGTACACAAAGTACCACATGAATATCTAAAACTACAGGAAATGAGTGTGGTAATATAGAGTCGTGTGGTAATGAAAATGGATACCTGTGGTATTCCTGTGGAACCTAAATTACCTAAATTACAACACAAAATACAACAGGAATATCTCATATCACAGGAAACGTGGGGTAACATTTCATGGAGTCGTGTGGAAATGAAAATGGGTGTCTGTGGAATTCCTGTAGTACCTATATTACCAGACAAAATACCACAGGAAGATCTCATAGCACAGGTAATGTGTTGTTATAACAGAGTTGTGTGGTAATTAAAATGGGTGTCTGTGGTATTCCTGTGGTACCTAAATTACCACACAAATACCATGGGAAGATCTCATACCACAGGAAATGTGTGGTAATATAACACAGAGTTATGTGGTAATGATAATGGGTGTCTGTGGTATTCCCGTGGCACCCAGAGTACCACACAAAGTACCACATGAATATCTAATAGTACAGGAAATGAGTGTGGTAATATAGAGTCGTGTGGTAATGAAAATGGGTACCTGTGGTATTCCTGTGGAACCTCAATTACCTAAATTACAACACAAAATACAACAGGAATATCTCATATCACAGGAAATGTGGGGTAACATTTTCATGGAGTCGTGTGGAAATGAAAATGGGTGTCTGTGGTATTCCTGTAGTACCTATATTCCCACACAAAATACCACAGGAAGATCTCATACCACAGGTAATGTGTTGTTATAACAGAGTTGTGTGGTAATTAAAATGGGTGTCTGTGGTATTCCTGTGGTACCGTAAATTCACCACACAATACCATGGGAAGATCTCATACCAAAGGAAATGTGTGAAATATAACACAGAGTTATGTGGTAATGATAATGGTGTCTGTGGTATTCCTGTGGCACCCAGAGTACCACACAAAGTACCGACATGAATACTAAACTACAGGAAATGAGTGTGGTAATATAGAGTCGTGTGGTAATGAAAATAGGTACCTGTAGTATTTCCTGTGGAACCTAAATTACCTAAATTACACACAAATGCAACAGGAATATCTCATATAACAGGAATGTGGGGTAACATTTCATGGAGTCGTGTGGAAATGAAAATGGGTGTCTGTGGTATTCCTGTAGTACCTATATTACCACACAAAATACCACAGGAAGATCTCATACCACAGGTAATGTTTGTAATAAGAGAGTTGTGTGGTAATTAAAATGGATGCCTGTGGTATTCCTGTGGTACCTAAATTACCACACAAATACCACAGGAAGATCTCATACCACCAGGAAATGTGTGGTAATATAACACAGAGTTATGTGGTAATGATATAGGGTGTCTGTGGTATTCCTGGTGGTACCCATGCAGAGTACCACACAAAGTACCACAGGAAGATCTCAAACTACAGGAAATGATGTGGTAATATAGAGTCGTGTGGTAATGAAAATAGGTACCTGTTATTCCTGTGGAACCTAAATTACCTAAATTACAACACAAAATAGCAACAGAATATCTCATATAACAGGAAATGTGGGGTAACATTTCATGGAGTCGTGTGGAAATGAAAATGGGTGTCTGTGGTATTCCTGTTAGTACCTATATTACCACACAAAATACACAGGAAGATCTCATACACAGGTAATGTGTTGTAATAAGAGAGTTTGTGGTAATTAAAATGGATGCTGTGGTATTCCTGTGTACTAAATACCACACAAATACCACAGGAAGATCTCATACCCAGGAAATGTGTGGTAATATAACACAGAGTCGTGTGGTAATGAAATAGGTACCTATGGTATTCCTGTGTACTAAATAAATCACAAAATCATAGGAATATCTCATATCCACGAATGTATGCATACATTAAAAAAATATATATTTTCCAATTGTACCATTATATTTGACACAGACTGTAGTATCTTCCTATATTACCACATAAAATGCCACAGAAAGATCTCATACCACAGAAATGTGTTGGTAATATGTGGGTAATTCAAATGGGTGTCTGTGGTATTCCTAGGTACCTAAATAAGACAACAAATACAACAGGAATATATTTCATACCACAAAGAAATATGTGGTAACATTCCATACAGTCATGTGTTAATCAACAACAATACCAGAGCAGATTGCCACGTCAGTATCACACATGAGTACCAACACATCACCACACTGTACCTACCACATACTGATACAACATGAATGTATAACAGGAATATACGCAATATGTGTAGGTGTGTGTGTGTGTGTGTGTGTGTGTGTGTGTGTGTGTGGTGTGTGAAAGGTGGTCATACCACAGGAAATATGTGGTAATATACCATAGTCGTGTGGTATAATACCACAGGAATACCACATACTTGTTACCACAGGATCAAAATACCACTAACTATTATATAATTTGTGTATGTGTGTGTGTGTTGTGTGTGTGTGTTGTGTGTTTATGTAGAATAATGAGCATGAGTGTGACAGTAGTTCTTAAACAATTTATTGGTTTTAGTTCTCGTGTGGTTAGGCCTACTGGCTTTCCAGGTAGGGACATTAGACCAAATGGGAATTAATTAGACCAAATGGTAATTTGACCAACTGATTGTAGACAAACAACCAAGAGGGATGAACCAAAATGGGCATTAGTTCAAGTGGATTTACACCAAGTGCAAGTTTCCTGCTGAAGTGTAGAAGTCGTGTGGTATTCCTGTGGTAATTTCATGTGGTATTATGGTAATAGCTCATTTGAATAAAATGATTTGGTATGCACAAATCAGTATTTTTTGAAGTTTACCTTAATAAACAGTAATTCAATGCATATTGATGTATTTTTCTTTTCGGGAATTTATTTCCTAAAACCAGAGTAACATCGAGAGCGATAATTATGAAATTTGCATTATCATCAAGAAATATAGAAATAACTAACTGTGACCCAAAATATTTTTGCAAAATATTGGTATATATATCAGCGTGTGCTATTCCTTAGTGTGTGCGGTATTCCTGTGGTAATTCATGTGGTAAATGTCCCAATTTTACCACAGGATTCGTGTGGTAATCCATGTGGTAATGTCCCAATTTTACCACAGGATTCGTGTGGTAATTCGTGTGGTAAATGTCCCAATTTTACCACAGGTTTCGTGTGGTAATTCGTGTGGTAATGTCCCAATTTTACCACAGGATTCGTGCGGTAATTCGTGTGGTAAATGTCCCAATTTTACCACAGGATTCGTGTGGTAATTCGTGTGGTAATGTCCCAATTTTACCACAGGATTCGTGTGGTAAATGTCCCAATTTTACGACAGGATTCGTGTGGTAATCCATGTGGTAATGTCCCAATTTTACCACAGGATTCGTGTGGTAATTCATGTGGTAAATGTCCCAATTTTACCACAGGATTCGTGTGGTAAAAATGTCCCAATTTTACCACAGGATTCGTGTGGTAAAATGTCCTGTGGTAATTACCACAGGATTACCACAGGACATTTTTGTAAGGGAAGTCTTTGTGTTGCAGGGTGTAAACTATTAAATCTCCTCCTCTTCTAATTCTCAGTTCACTCTGCAATATACAACTTTGTACTCTATACTCTTAAACTCTCATCCTCCTCAAAATATTCTTCGCTACAAGACACACTAAAAGAAGTTGTCTACCAGACGAGTTCCTGGGTTGCACTGCTTTAATGAAATAGAAATAAAGCTGTAACATATCTTGAACATAGGTGACATCATAAATCATGAACCAATAAGCAATAAGAGAATGGAAGGGGCAAGTAAATGGAAGAGTCATATACAGGGAAGGAACCAATAGACAGCATGGAGGGTGATCATGAGAAGGTTCGAATATAAATGAGTAGGAAACAAAAGGATCATGTGAGGTGGAAATGTACTGGAAATGGAATGGAAGAAATCAGGCATGGCAATGACAATGAGAATGAAGAGGCATGGTAACAGGCAGAAGATAATATGTAAATAAGCAAGCAAGCAAGTATGGAAAGCAAAGTGTAGATTGAACCATTTACAAAATAGACCTCTTACACAGGGCACTGATCTGTATTAGAGCAGACTCTTGGACAAGAATAAGTGTTGCATGTATTTACATGTAATGGAAAGAAATCTTTTTCTACCATTAGAATTGACAACATAATTTATAAAGCATTTAATAACTGATATATATTTTAGAGAATTACAAGTGTTTGACGGTACAAGAAAGATTGGAATATTTTCAGTCAATAAAGCCCAAAACAGGTTTTGATCACTAAGTCGCTGTTTTTACGAACCGTCATAAACCGAATTTTTGGTCAAATTTTCGAAATTGAGTTTTTTCGATATTCTTAAAGCTTGTATTCAACTCTATCGAATGACCAAATTTCAGGTCGAAATCTTAATTATTTTAAAAATAAGAGAAGATTCAAATTTCGTTCAAAACGGCACATCGCTTCCAGTGATTTTACGAAGCGTCCTAAACCATTGTTTCTACAATATAGCAGTCTCCAGAATGGCGCGCGACCCGACCTACATAATATAGGGTGATATGCGGATAAGTATACACTAGCTGAATAATCATGTATGCTGCCCTCTGGTGGTTGGACTGAATAGAAATTAGCTAATGTCAATGCATTTGCACTGCCAAGATTGCAGCCTCCATGTAGAAACTTTCGGCGTGAAATTCAAACTATTTTTTTTTTTTTTGGAGACATATTTGTGAAGTCTACTTGATAACTTCCGGGTGCATCCTCCGTTTAAAGGGACAGGAGTGATAACAACAATGGCAAGGAATAAAGTTA
The DNA here is from genome assembly GCA_940671915.1 of Paracentrotus lividus. Taxonomy (NCBI): domain Eukaryota; kingdom Metazoa; phylum Echinodermata; class Echinoidea; order Camarodonta; family Echinidae; genus Paracentrotus; species Paracentrotus lividus. Next base: position 17,710,317 of record CALNVZ010000218.1, read on the forward strand.
AAAATGCATCAGAAAATGAGAGAAAACGAGTGATTGAACTCAGAATGCAGGGACATATAGTATGCATAAAGTTGCTACTATGCTAAATCGCAGTAGGAATTTTGTTGCCAAGACATGAGCAAGGAAACATTGGCCAAGTCTGAAGGATAAAAAACGAAAACAAAGACCGGGTAAAATTGACTCCGGCTGCCAAACAGTTCATTACAAAATTTGAAAAAATAAAAAATAAAATGAGGTAAATAAATTAGAAGTACTTAAACTAAAATAAAGAACATTTTTGCTATCCATTTTCATGTAAATTGTGTTTTATATGTGAAAAATAATGTTTTTTTTTAATGTAGGTAGTGTATACTTATCCGCAGGTAGTGTATACTTATCTGCATCACCCTATAGGTGAGCGGTGCGCGTATTCATTGAATGATTTTACGAACCGTTCTATCTCGTGGTTTAGGACGCTAAAAAAACATGCGCGTGATTCGCATGATTTTACGAAGTGAAAGTGTTTGTCGTAAAAATAATCAGTTTCTAAAAAACTACCTTCCATTTTATTCTAAATATTTAAAATTCAAACCCCGATTGCAAATAATTTCTTTCATAAAAAATTATTGTAAAATTATAGAATTTATGCTGTACATTGATATAATTTATTGCCCTGGTTTCCTTCAAAGCGCGAAGTTATGAGCGTCAGAAGAACATCCAAACTTTGAACGCGATTATCTCAAACGCTGGTTTTGGGAACTCGGCGAGGTGTAGGACGGTTCGTAAAATCACGGACGCTATAATTTCCCCCCTCCCCCCAAAAAAAAAAAATAAAAATAAAAAATCAGCCTTCGGCCTCCAAGAAAAGAACGTCACATATCAGTTATTATGGGTGTTTATTTTTTTTTTTCTTCTATTTTATTTGTTATTTTATATTTGCTTTTCGATCCATTTGGTGTCCCTTTAGGTTAGCGCCCCGCTAACGTAAATTTGGCGCCCCCTTAAGCCCCCCCCCCCACCCAAAATACGCGCATGTTACTCATAGTTCTACTTCTTTTTTTTCTTTTCCTTTCCGTATTTGGCCCCTATATATTTTTGTTTTTTATATCAGTTTGATTGAAGACATTCCTTTTCAGAACGTATAATTAGATATGAATGCTTTATCAAAACATTATCCTTGAAGCGTGCCCATCAACCCAAATATCAAAAACACCCCCCCCCAAAAAAATATAAAAAAAAAAAAAAAAACGAATCCAGTTAGTCTGAGAGGTATATATTACATGAATTATTTTACTGCATAAATTAAATTGTGTAAGTGACATGTAAGCTATTTAATTGCTTCAAATTACTTGTTCTGGTCCATTGGCAGAACAATTTTCCCCTTTGTTTATTTGCTTTTCCCGTATAACTTATAACATAATATATTCAATTTGAAATATCATAATTTTAGTGGTTTGGTTTAGTCTTTCTATTTCCTGGCTGTCCTATACTCCCTTACTATTTTACTTTATTTCTCTCTCTCTCTCTCTCTGTTCCTCCTCTCCACTTCCTCTATAACATGTTTGTTTGTTTGTTTGTTTGTTTTTTATTTTAATCCAACTGTATTATTTCATGACATCTGAATGGGTCTAAGGAGTACTTGGAGCCCTAACTAAACTGTTAGTGGTAAACAATATTGTCAGAGGTTCATGTTTTTTGGGGGCATTCGTAGAACAATTTTCCATTTTTTTTTTTTATTTCCCGTCATATAACGAATATTATAATATACATTTTGAAATATCATTTGATTTTCGATCATTATCATGAAAATTGTTTTTATTTTGAAGTATCATGATCTTAATAATTTGGTTTCTCTTTTAATTTTCCGACTACCTTACTGTTTTAGTTATCTCTCTGCACATCCTCTCCACCTCCTCCATAACATTATATGACGCCCCTTTCTCTCTCACTCTCGTTGGGGTATATATTTTCTATGACGCACTTTTTAAAATTTCATTCCGACATTAAAAAAAAAAAAATGCCTTCAACCGACCCATTTCCATTTTGTAATTGCTGTTGCTGTTTTTTTAATATATATAAATAAAAGAGGTATACCGTGTTATTATACAAGTCATGTAAAAATGTTTCGATACGTTGACAACCGTCCACCATAGATTGTTTATTCCTTTTCCTCTTCTTATTATCTCTCTTTTCCTCTTTTCTTTTTCTCTCTATCTTTCTCCTCCGAGAGATTTATTTCAAGTTTCTTTCTTATGCATATTTTATATTTACGATTAGACTTCTTTTCCTTCTAGATTTTGCTTACTTTTCATATTAATCAAATTAATATCAATCATAACACCCCCCCCCAAAAAAAAAAAAAACAACAACAACAACAACAACAAACAAACAAACAAACAAGCAAAAAACAAAAACATTTCAGGCTCTGCTGATCAACGAATTATTCAAATATAATATAGACCACTTACTTTTATCCTTTTCTCGTTCCATCCTCTTTCTATTCGTAGTTTTATTTTCGTTTTTCTTTTCCTTTCCGGATTTGGCCACTATATATTTTACTCACCTTATATCGGTTTATTAAACATTCCTTTTCAGGATGTATCTCAGGTATAAAATATTTTATCAGAACATTATTCTTGAAGCGTGCAGCCTTTCCCTGAACGGAAATATCAAAAACAAAACCCAAGAAAATACTTAACAAATAAAAGACCCGAATCAAGTTAGACTGAGAGGTATATGAGATAATTAGTTTATGATTTACCCCGTAACCGGTAACGTAATATAGGCCTATAATCATTTTAAAAAATTATAATTTTAGTGTTTGATTTCTTTATCAATTCCCCGGCTGTCCATCCTTCCTTACTATTTTACTATTATATATATATATATATATATATATATATACATATATATATATATATTATATAAATAGTGCATACTCTACAATGCAACATACTAGATTATGTGCACGACAAATACTAAATTATCCCGAGGGCACATTTATTTCACCAAGCCGAGTTGAAACAGATTTGCACGAGGGATAATTTAGTATTTGGAGTTCACATAGTCACTAGTAATGTTGCATTAATAGAGCATGCACTATTTATTAATAGTAAATAGACCCCTAGATCTTTGACCTTGCCTAATCTGGTTTTATCTTTGCCAATGTTTGCCAATTTTTTTGTGCTAATTAAGCTATTGTGACGTATATTGTTGCTCCGCTTATCATTGTTGTGCGCACCATTTTACTGTTATAATCGATTTCGCCATTCATTTTAACACAGGTAAAAACAGTTCAATATAACAAAAAAAAAAACGTTCAATATAACAAAAACCGTTCACTATAACAAAAACGTGAATGACCCGTGACATCACTTCAACCAATCACAACTCTTAAAATACGACCACTATTATCTATATATATATATATATATGAAGAGTTTGTTTCCAAAAGGGACTAAATCCACTTTTGGAGATTTCGAGTAAATCACTGATTTTTGATTTATCACTTTACCGAGAACCATATGATTTAATTTTGGTACACATGCTAGTATAATTGTCTTAGACCATTTTAATAACAATTAAAAAAATCTAGCTATAAAATTTTATTTTTGATGAATTTTTGAAATTTCAATTTCTATGGATTTAGTCCCTTTTGGAATGAAACTCCCGTAAATCGTCTATTTTCCCAATTATTTTGCCTAATTGAAGTTTTTGGTCAGCCAAAAATGTGTTTAAATGTTATTCTGAAGGTGTATGAATAAAATAAAAGTAAAAATTATAAATTTCGAAGAATTTTTTTTTCGCCAAAAAATTTGATTTTCAGTCGGTTCACATATTTCATTCCAAAAGGGACTAAATCCAAGAATATTCATAAAATTCTTAAATATTAATAAAATTTATTAAAATTTTCTTTCAAGATCTTAGATCAATATCTACAGCCTGTGTGCAAAAATCAGAATATATATCCGACGGGAACATAGTGAAAGTTTGATATTTAGAATCCACAGACTGGATTTAGTCCCTTTTGGAATGAAACTGTTTTGGATTTAGTCCCTTTTGGAAACAAACAGAAATTTGAAACCTTAAAATATTTTTTTCCAAAATTTTTTTTGGAATGCAATGTTGGGCATTTTAATCCCTTGTGCTAGGTGCATATATTTAGCTTAAAAAGTGAACTTTGGTCAGATATG
>CALNVZ010000218.1:17714513-17726327 GCA_940671915.1 Paracentrotus lividus
GGAGAGAGATGGGTCGAACGTTGTCCCTGAGATGACACTCAAGAGAGTCTAAACATGTTTGACTCTAGTCGGAGTCAAGAAGGTAGACTTCAATAATGGTTCAGTTGTTACTCAAAATTAAAAGAGTTCTGCTTTAACCAATTTAAGTGTCATCTCAGGACAGAGCTGGACTGCTTGTAAAGAGGTCAACTTAGAACACTTATTTTTTTTCTGTGTGTACCTTTAAACGGGGCTCTGAAACCTCTCTACTGTGTGCTCCCACAAAAATGCTAATGGCAACTTTAAGATGGCGTATATTATAAAATTACACAACCATTTTATTTATATACTCTAACACCGTAAACTACCATTCGTTTCCTACAAACTGGATGAAATTTTGATGTAATATGTCCAAGAATCCAAGATATGAGCATTTTGTCATTACAACATCTGGGAAAAACACTCTCCAATCCAATTTGTATAGTAGTATCGGATGTGTCGAATAAAAGAAACCCAAGTTTATCATAATACTTCGAAAAATATTTCAGTAGTATTTATGAAATTTATATCACTGTACATGTGCAACTCATGAACAATTCTAATGATATCATCCTCAGACTCACTCAATATTTACGCATCGCGAACCTCATTGTTCTTGAAAAAGTCTTGTTAAATTGCGAGTGCTTCACTTTCACGCGTCATTTTGGGGTTTCCTCTTAATATTTTTTTGAATAACGCAATCTCAATTAGGCAAGCACGAAAGTGAACACCTACAAATTTGTGCAAGACTTTTCAAAACAATGGGTTATTGATCGTGGTATTCGCGAAAGCTGAGAGACATATCATTAGAAGGTAATGACGTTCACCTTTACAGTGATATAAATTTCTAATCACTACTGAAATATTTTTGCAAAATTAATTAATGATCAAAAACTTGGGTTTCTTTTATTCGATATACCCGGTACATACTGAATACAAAAACTTGGAGGGCGGAGGTTCCCTGATGTGTGATTGAAAAAATGTTCATAATCTTTGTGACTATTGAACCATATATCACATAAAATTTCATCATTTGTAAGAAAAATGAATGGTTATTTAAGGGTGTAAGAGTTATGATTAATATAAATATTATAATTTTAATAGTATACCATCTAAAGTGCATTAGCATTTTTTGTGGGACACTACTGTATTCGGCTCCTATTTCTCTCTGAATCATACAGACAATGAAAATCACCAATGAAATCCGGAAAGGAAAAGAAAAACGAAAATAAAACTAGAAATAGAAAGAGGATGGAACGAGAAAAGGATAAAATAAGTGGTCTATATTATATTTGAATAATTCGTTGATCAGCAGAGCCTGAAATGCTTTGTTTTTTGTTTGTTTGTTTGTTTGTTTTATGTTGTTATTTTTTATTTTTTTTTTTTGGGGGGGGTTATGATTGATATTAATTGATTAATATGAAAAGTTAGCAAAATCTAGAAGGAAAAAGAAGTCTAATCGTAAATATAAAATATGCATAAAGAAGAAACTTGAATAAATCTCTGGAGGGGAAAGATAGAAAGAAAAAGAAGAGAGGAAAAGAGAGATAATAAGAAGAGGAAAAGGACTAAAACAATCTTTGGTGGACGGTTGTCAGGTATCGAAACATTTCCATGACTTATATAATAACACGGTATTCCTCTTTTTATTTATATATATTTTAAAAAACAACAGCAATAAAAAATGGAAATGGGTCGGTTGAAGGCGTTTTTTTTTTTTTTTTAATGTCGGAATGAAATTTAAAAAAAGTGCGTCACAAAAAATTTATAACCCCAATGAGAGTGAGAGAGAAAGGGGCGTCATATAAGTTATGGAGGAGGTGAAGAGGATGCAGAGAGATATATCATCTAAAACAGTAAAGTAGCCGGAAAATTAAAAGAGAACCAACTTTACTTCAAAATAAATATAATTTTCATGATAGTGATCGAAAATACAAATAAATTTCAAAATGAATATTACAATATTCGTTATATGAGGGAAAATAAAAAAATATGGAAAATTGTTCTACGAATGCCCCCAAAAGAACATGAACCTCTGACAATTGTTTACCACTAACAGTTTAGTTAGGGCTCCAATACTCCCTTGAACCCATTCAGATGTCATGAATAATAACAGTTGGATTAAAATAAACAAACAAACAAACAAACAAACAACATGTTATAGAGGAGGTGGAGAGGAGAACAGAGAGAGAGAGAGAGAGAGAAGAGAGAGAGAGAGAGAGAGAGAGAGAAATAAAGTAAATAGTAAGGGAGTATAGGACAGCCAGGAAATAGAAAGACTAAACCAAACCACTAAAATTATGATATTTCAAATTGAATATATTGTTATACCGGGAAAAGCAAATAACTAAAGGGGAAAATTATTTTCCAAGCTAGAACAAGTAATTTGAAGCAATTAAATAGCTTACATGTCACTTACACAATTTAATTCATGCAGTAAAAATAATTCATGTAATATATACCTCTCAGTCTAACTAACGTTTAGCGGGGTTGGGCTAAACTGACCTGAAGGGGACATCAAATTGATCGAAAAGCAAATATAAAATAACAAATAAAAATAGAAGAAAAAAAATAATTAAACACCCCCTATAACTGATATGTGACCTTCTTTTCTTGGAGGCTGAAGGCTGATTTTTTTTTTTTTTTTTTTTTTTTTTTTTTTTTGGGGGGGAGGGGGGAAATTATAGGGGAAAGATAGAGAAAGGAAAGGTAATTACATCTATGGTGGGACTTTTGGCAGGGTTATCGAAACATTTTTATTTATAATTATGATAACATAACATTCCTCCTATATTTAAATTTTCAACAAAAAAAAAAAAAAAAAAAAAAAATAGGCGGGGGTCGGGTGAAAATGCGTGTTTTTTTTTTTTTTTTTTTTTTTAACGTCAAAATCAAATTTCTATAATAACAAACCATATAAAATAGAATTATGTGCCTCCCCCCTGTGCTGCCTACGGGCACTGCTGCTAGTATAATAAAAGCCGAAGCCGAAGGACAATAAAACGGAGAGCTGCCACTGCCCGAAAATGGGTAGTGCCCGTTCTACGTGTTGTGCGGGGTTTGTGCGCAGCGAGACCCACACAGCTTCAATCGTATCTGTACTGCATGAACGCGTGAAATCTAACGCTTTCCCCCTCTACATTCTTGGGTATCGAGGTTTGGTACGAATGTTTGTCGCCATCGTTGTTTTTTTAGTTTCACACTTTGCTGAACAAATCACTTAACACTAAAAGCAGTGCAACGTGACATTCAGAAGTCATAAAATAGGACGTTTGGATTCAATCTCGCCATTTTCGATGAAAAACGATAGACGAAAATGCGAGAAAAGAAATCGGAGAGCGGCCACTTCCCGAAAATGTGTAGTACCGTTCTCACGTGTTGTGCGGTAGTCCGCAGCGAGACCCTACACATTCGATTGTATCTGTAGGGCCTACTGCATTGCTTGAACGCGTCAAATCTTACTCTTCCCCTCTATATTCTTGGTATCGAGCATTGCAACGAATTTTGTCGCCATCGTTCCTTTTTTTTAGTTTTACCACTTTGCTCAACAAATCACTTAGGATTCAAAGCAGTGCATCGTGGCATTCAGGAGTCAAGAAATAGGACTGTTTGGATGTAATCTTGCATTTTCGGGTGAGATAGGATAGACGGAATTTCTGCCGATCGATCTATGGTATCCTTAAGAAAGCAAAAACAAAATTAATCACAGAAAAAAAAACAAAAACAAAACAAAACCAAAAAAAAAAAAAAAAAAAGAGAGAGAGAGAGAGAGAACAGAAAGGGACGTCATAAAAAAATAAATAAATACAAAATACATGTTTTATAGAGAAGTGAGATAATATATATATATATATAATATATAATAATAATATAACATATATAATGAAGAGCTTGTTTCCAAAAGGGACTAAATCTTTTTGGTTTTGTTTTGTTTTTGTTTTTTTTCTGTGATTAATTTTGTTTTTGCTTTCTTAAGGATACCATAGATCGATCGGCAGAAATTCCGTCTATCCTATCTCACCGAAAATGGCAAGATTACATCCAAACAGTCCTATTTCTTGACTCCTGAATGCCACGATGCACTGCTTTGAATCCTAAGTGATTTGTTGAGCAAAGTGGTAAAACTAAAAAAAAGGAACGATGGCGACAAAAATTCGTTGCAATGCTCGATACCCAAAGAATATAGAGGGGAAAGAGTAAGATTTGACGCGTTCAAGCAATGCAGTAGGCCTACAGATACAATCGAAATGTGTAGGGTCTCGCTGCGGACTACCGGCACAACACGTGAGAACGGTACTACACATTTTCGGGAAGTGGCCGCTCTCCGATTTCTTTTCTCGCATTTTCGTCTATCGTTTTTCATCGAAAATGGCGAGATTGAATCCAAACGGTCCTATTTTATGACTTCTGAATGTCACGTTGCACTGCTTTTAGTGTTAAGTGATTTGTTCAGCAAAGTGTTGAAACTAAAAAAACAACGATGGCGACAAACATTCGTACCAAACCTCGATACCCAAAGAATGTAGAGGGGGAAAGCGTTAGATTTCACGCGTTCATGCAGTACAGATACGATTGAAGCTGTGTGGGGTCTCGCTGCGCACAACCCGCACAACACGTGAGAACGGGCACTACCCATTTTCGGGCAGTGGCAGCTCTCCGTTTTATTGTCCTTCGGCTTCGGCTTTTTTATACTAGCAGCAGTGCCCGTAGGCAGCACAGGGGGGAGGCACATAATTCTATTTTATATGGTTTGTTATTATAGAAATTTGATTTTGACGTTAAAAAAAAAAAAAAAAAAAAAAACACGCATTTTCACCCGACCCCCGCCTATTTTTTTTTTTTTTTTTTTTTTTTGTTGAAAATTTAAATATAGGAGGAATGTTATGTTATCATAATTATAAATAAAAATGTTTCGATAACCCTGCCAAAAGTCCCACCATAGATGTAATTACCTTTCCTTTCTCTATCTTTCCCCTATAATTTCCCCCCTCCCCCCCAAAAAAAAAAAAAAAAAAAAAAAAAAAAAAAAAAAATCAGCCTTCAGCCTCCAAGAAAAGAAGGTCACATATCAGTTATAGGGGGTGTTTAATTATTTTTTTCTTCTATTTTTATTTGTTATTTTATATTTGCTTTTCGATCAATTTGATGTCCCCTTCAGGTCAGTTTAGCACCCCGCTAACGTTAGTTAGACTGAGAGGTATATATTACATGAATTATTTTACTGCATGAATTAAATTGTGTAAGTGACATGTAAGCTATTTAATTGCTTCAAATTACTTGTTCTAGCTTGGAAGAATAATTTTCCCCTTAGTTTATTTGCTTTTCCCGTATAACAATTATATTCAATTTGAAATATCATAATTTTAGTGGTTTGGTTTAGTCTTTCTATTTCCTGGCTGTCCTATACTCCCTTACTATTTTACTTTATTTCTCTCTCTCTCTCTCTCTCTCTCTCTCTCTCTCTCTCTCTCTCTCTGTTCCTCCTCTCCACCTCCTCTATAACATGTTTGTTTGTTTGTTTGTTTGTTTGTTTTTTATTTTAATCCAACTGTATTATTTCATGACATCTGAATGGGTCTAAGGAGTACTTGGAGCCCTAACTAAACTGTTAGTGGTAAACAATTGTCAGAGGTTCATGTTCTTTGGGGGCCATTGGTAGAACAATTTTCCATATTTTTTTTTATTTCCCCTCATATAACGAATATTGTAATATTCATTTTGAAATATTATTTGATTTCGATCACTATCATGAAAATTATATTTATTTTGAAGTAAAGTTGGTTTCTCTTTTAATTTTCCGGCTACTTTACTGTTTTAGATGATATATCTCTCTGCACATCCTCTTCACCTCCTCCATAACATTATATGACGCCCCTTTCTCTCTCACTCTCGTTGGGGTATAAATTTTTTGTGACGCACTTTTTTAAATTTCATTCCGACATTAAAAAAAAAAAAAAAAAAACGCCTTCAACCGACCCATTTCCATTTTTTAATTGCTGTTGTTTTTTAAAATATATATAAATAAAAGAGGAATACCGTGTTATTATATAAGTCATGGAAAAATGTTTCGATACCTTGACAACCGTCCACCAAAGATTGTTTAGTCCTTTTCCTCTTCTTATTATCTCTCTTTTCCTCTCTTCTTTTTCTTTCTATCTTTCCCCTCCGAGAGATTTACTTCAAGTTTCGTTCTTATGCATATTTTATATTTACGATTAGACTTCTTTTCCTTCTAGATTTTGCTAACTTTTCATATTAATCAAATTAATATCAATCATAACCCCCCCCCCCAAAAAAAAAAAAAAATAAATAAATAAATAAATAAAACCAAACAAACAAACAAACAAAAAACAAAAGCATTTCAGGCTCTGCTGATCAACGAATTATTCAAATATAATATAGACCACTTATTTTTATCCTTTTCTCGTTCCATCCTCTTTCTATTCATAGTTTTATTTTCGTTTTTCTTTTCCTTTCCGGATTTCATGGTGATTTTCATTGTCTGTCATGATTCAGAGAGAATAGGAGCCCGATATACAGTGTGTCCCACAAAAAATGCTAATGGCACTTTAGATGGGTATACTATTAAAATTATAATATTATATTAATCATAACTCTTACACCCTTAAACTACCATTCATTTTCTACAAATAGATGAAATTTTATGTGATATGGTTCAATAGTCACAAAGATATGAACATTTTTTCATCACACATCAGGAAACCTCCCCCTCCAAGTTTTGTATTCAGTAGTACCGGGTATATCGAATAAAAGAAACCCAAGTTTGATCATTAATAATTTGCAAAATATTTCAGTAGTGATTATGAAATTTATATCACTGTAAAGTGCAACTCATTACCATTCTAATGATATGTCTCTCAGCTCGCGAATACCACGCATCAATGAACCCCATTGTTCTGAAAAGTCTTGCAAAATTGTGAGTGTTCACTTTCGTGCTCCTAATTGAGATGCGTTATTCAAAAATATTAAGAGGAAACCCAAAATGAGCGTGAAAGTGAAGCACTCGCAATTTTACAAGACTTTTTCAGAACAATGAGGTTCAGCGATGCGTAATATTGGTGAGCTGAAGGATATATCATTAGAATTGTCATGAGTTGCACATTACAGTGATATAAATTTCATAAATACTACTGAAATATTTTTCGAAGTATTAATGATCAAACTTGGGTTTCTTTTATTCGACACATCCGATACTACTCAATACAAACTTGGATGGAGAGGTTTCCCGATGTGTAATGACAAAATGCTCATATCTTTGGGATTCTTGGACCATATTACATAAAATTTCATCCAGTTGTAGGAAACGAATGGTAGTTTACGGGTGTAGAGTTATAAATAAAATAGTTGTGTAATTTTAATAATATACCCATCTAAAGTGCCATTAGCATTTTTTGTGGGACACACAGTAGAGAGTTTCAGAGCCCCGTTTAAAGGTACACACAGAAAAAAATAAGTGTCTAAGTGACCCTTTTACAAGAGTCCAGCTCTGTCCCTGAGATGACACTTAAATTGGTTAAAGCAGACTCTTTAATTTGAGTACAACTGAACCTTATTGAAGTCTACCTTCTTGACTCCGACTAGAGTCAAACATGTTAGACTCTCTTGAGTGTCATCTCAGGGACAAACGTTCGACCCCCCAAACGCAGAGTTTAGATGACACCTCGTGGGAGTCTACCTTCTTGTTACTCCATCTGGAGTCAAACATACTGGACTCTCTCCGAGTTCATCTCAGGGACAAAACGTTCGACCCCCAAACCAGAGTTTAGATGACACCTCGTCGGAGTCTACCTTCTTGACTCATCTGGAGTCAAACATACTAGACTCTCTCGAGTGTCATCTCAGGGACAAACGTTCAACCCCCCCCCCCCAAACCAGAGTTTAGATGACACCTCGTGGGAGTCTACCTTCTTGACTCCATCTGGAGTCAAACATACTAGACTCTCTTCGAGTGTCATCTCAGGGACAAACGTTCAACCCCCCAAACCAGAGTTTAGATGACACCTCGTGGGAGTCTACCTTCTTGACTCCAACTGGAGTCAAACATACTAGACTCTCTTCGAGTGTCATCTCAGGGACAAACGTTCGACCCCCCAAACCAGAGTTTTAGATGACACCTCATTGGAGTCTTCCTTATTTGACCCTAGAGGAGTCTAGCATAGGGGAGTTTAGATGACACCTCATTGGAGTCTACCCTTGACCCCACCAGGGAGTCTTAACATGCATGACTCTTATTGGGCAGTCATCTCGGACAAATGTCTCAACCCCCCAGAGGAGTATAGAGGAAACATATCAGAGTCTACACCTTAGACTCCCTACAGGAGTCCATTATACCTTGGACCCAGAGGGAGTTTAGATGACACCATATTAAAGGGTACCCACTGCACTTCATTGGAGTCTACCCACTTGACACCTCTCCGGAGTTTGATAACACCTTCGTGGGAGTCTACCTTTTGACTCCAACTGGAGTCAAAACATGCTAGACTCTCTTGAGTGTCATCCTCGGGACAATCGTTCGACCCCCAAACCAGAGTTTAGATGATACCTCATCGAAGTCTTCCCTATTTGACCCTAGAGGAGTCTAGCATAGGGAGTTTAGATGACACCTCTATTGGAGTCTACGCCACTTGACCCCTGCAGGGAGTCCTTAACATGCATGACTCTTATTGGAAGTCATCTCGGACAAATGCTCAACCCCCCCCCCCCCCAGAGGAGTATAGAGGAAACATATCAGAGTCTACACCTTAGACTTCCTACAGGAGTCCATTATACTTGGACCCAAAGAGGGAGTTTTAGATGACACCAATATTAAAGGGACGTATAATTGATAAAACATGGGGAATGCACCTTATCTCGGATGAAATGATAACATTCCATCAGAGCCTGGCGACAGGGTGTCTGGAGCTAATCCTTAATCCGTCATGGCTAGACTAACTAACCAGAAGTCCGAAGTAAATATAACCTATGTTTTGTTTTTGACATGGAGCATTATACAAAGTCCTCTCTTTGAATTAATACGAGAGACCCGTTGAGAGTCTGAAACTAAGAATTGTTGAGGACGAAGCTACTGACCCTATTTACTGACTGAGTTCGGTAACTCGTCATGTTTCGTGGCTGTCCGAATGTTAATCCCAGTAGTCCGACCTATGCGTAAGCCACTGTCGATTGTGTACGAGTCAATGGAGCTCAGGAAAAACGCGCATTCCCAGATCTCCTGAGTTGCGGGGGGACCTTTAAAAGGGTACCCACTGCACTTCATTGGAAGTCTACCCACTTGACACACCTCCAGGAGTCTAACATGCACGACTCTTCTTGGCAGTACTCGGACAAATGCTAAACCCCCAATGGAGTTTAGACAAAACCAAATATCAGAGTCTACCACCCTTGACTCCTAGCGAGTCCAGCACATACTTGGACCCAAGAGGCAGTTTAGATGACACTGTATAAAGGGTTCCACTGCACTTCATTGGAGTGTGTCCACTTGACCCCTCCAGGAGATCTAACATGCATGACTCTTGTTGAGAGTCCATCTCGGACAAATGCTAAACCCCAAAGAGTCATGTGGTGTGGCACATAGCCTCTAAGGTGTCATCTGTACTCTTCAGTCTTCACTGTTGACTATTGAAGAGAATTGGATTCCTATGCCAGACTCTATAGCAGTGCAGTGGGACCCTTGAATTACGGGTGGTCATCTAAACTCCGTTGGGTCAAAGTATGCTTGACTCCTGTATGAGTGAAGGTGGTAGACTCTGCTATGGGTTTCCTCTATACTCCTCCGGGGTGTTTGAGAATTTGTCCGAGATGACTCCCAATAAGAGTCCATGCATGTTAAGACTCCTGGAGGGGTCAAGTGGACACACTCCAATGAAGTGCAGTGGGAACCCTTTATGCAGTGTCATCTAAAACTGCCTCTTGGGTCCAAGTATGCTTGGACTCGCTAGGAGTCTAAGGTGGTAGACTCTGATATGGTTTTGTCTAAACTGCCATTGGGGGGTTTAGCATTTTGTCGGAAGATGACTCCCACGAAGAGATCGTGCATGTTAGACTCCTGGAGGTGTCAAGTGGGTAGACTCCAATGAAGTGCAGTGGGTACCCTTTAATATGGTGTCATCTAAACTCCCTCGTTTGGTCCAAGTATAATGGACTCCTGTAAGGAGTCTAAGGTGGTAGACTCTGATATGGTTTCCTCTATACTCCCTCTGGGAGGTTGAGCATTTGTCCGAGATGACTCCCAATAAGAGTCATGCATGTTAAGACTCCCTGGAGGGGTCAAGTGGGTAGACTCCAATGAGAGGTGTCATCTAAACTCCCTATGCTAGACCTCCTCTAGGGGTCAAATAAGGAAGACTCCAAATGAGGTGTTCATCTAAACTCTGACGTTTGGGGGGGGTCCGAGCGTTTGGTCCCTGAGTATGACGGCAAGACGGAAAAGAGATTCAAAAAACAGCGAACAGAACAAGGCACGAAATAAATACCCAAAACTTACTTGAATGAAGTCTGTAGTGCACTGGATTTAATTCAAGGGCTACTTGGCCACAATCAGAAATCATACTTAATACAAGATAAATTTACATATTCAAATTAAGTCAGATTAACCAATAGAAATAAAAGAGAATGCGAGGAACCAACTCAAAATGTAAAAGTCGCAAATCATAGAATAACCAATAAGGATAAGAGGATGTAGATGAATAAAATGAGATGATTATGTAATAAGAATGTTGAACAAAAGAATCAATGTGGAAATTGTAATGAAATGAAAGACATCTGAATAGCCAATGGAAATGATAGAGAGAAAGGTTGAAAGTCAAAAGAGGAAATGGATGCTGAACAAAGCTGAACTAAATACCAAAGCTGAATAGAAATGAAGGTTCAACTTAACAAAGGAACCTAAATGTACAACAAACAGTCCTACATATAAAATCCCTTCTTTAAACAAAAATTGTCCTTCATTTTATAAATTCAATTAAAAAAAAAAAAAAATGTGATTTTCGATACTCTCAGATTTAATAAACGTACACAGACCCTTATGAATTCTTCACTCTTTAAATAGTATAGGCTCGAAAATTCAACAGAAGAGACATGCCGCTCTGATGTATTCCGACATAGCATCATAGGCATGCCTCATGATTTCTTTCCGACGTTTCTAGCTATAAAATTTTGAGGTATTTACAAAGGATCCGACCCGAATGTACCTTCAATGACATAGGGGACAATCTTATCTTCTTTTTAGCATATAAAGTGATCGATTATTCTGAGACAACCAAAAGATGACATAGCCGACCCTGAATTGTTACTTTGCCGATCATGAGATCATAAAGGGATCATAAAGACTCTCCATGATATTCTTTCCTGACGCTTTTTCAATAGCCATGATAAAACGACCTCATTGAAAGAGTTATTTCGACACCCAAAAAGGAGAAAAATCCCGACTCTGCATTACTTTTTCAAATTCATGAAGGAATATATAGGGGGCACAAAGACCTCTATATACTTTTTCCCACTCTTTTTAAATAGTCATATAAAAGGACTCTTCGAAAAGTTATTTGCTACACCAAAAAGAGAAATCCCGACCCTGCATTGTTAGCTTTTTTGCGATCATGAGGATTATAAGGGTACAAAAGACTCTCCATGATCTCTTATCCTGACACTTTTCAATAGCCATAAATAAACTGACTCTTCGAAAGAGTTATATTTCGACAACCAAAAAGGAGAAATTCCCGACTCTGATATGTTACTTTTTCCAAATCATGAGGAACTATAGGGGAACACAAAGCAATA
>CALNVZ010000218.1:17737878-17752201 GCA_940671915.1 Paracentrotus lividus
GCCAAGGGTCCAGGAGGCACGTTAGTTTGTGAAAAAATGGCGCATAACATGTTGCATACACATTGTAGGATCTAGTTGAAAACTTAAGTTCTTCTATAATCATAACTCTTTAAATCATCACAATCTCATGTCTGACTCGAGACAGAATAGTTTAAGAATCCATTGGATCGTAATGAACTGTGAATATGGGATAGGTTTCGCCTATATTTTACGACGCTCTACTAATTTGAGACTTGTTTGTCCCTTTAATTCTTACACCTCAACGGCAACACCCATTGGTAACTGGTGATAGTAGGTGTTTATAAATTAGTCGGCAGGGCGGATGGAATTACAGTCGTCTCTCGTAAGACTTGCTGCTTTTTTCATAATTCAATGGAAATGTATTTCCTTTATTTATCTATTTTTGATCAAAAATCTGTCAATTCACTAACATCATTAGTAGCATAAAAAGGTCGAATCTCCGCATAAATAATGTTTTCCATCTTAGCTCATTTCAGCAGAAAGAAAATTAAGTTATCTAGGGAAAAAAAAACAGGATATAATTTTAGAAAAAAAGCATCTCACAAGTGGACAGTATACGTATCTGTTTGTCAAATTGGTAGGAGGATCTGAGTTTCAGAGTAGACTATTCCAAACATAATCCTTCCAGTTTTATGATTGTAAAAGTTTATTGTAGAGAAAACATATATTTTGTTGGTAACCAATAATCCTATTTCTTATTGTAAGATTATCATAATCTTGAAATTGTTCATTTTGGTTTTGATCTTATATTATTGTGCTGTGGTAGATCCGAGATAATTTCCATCGTAAGCTATAACAAATATTCGTCCAAACTTTTGATGTGAAGCTCCTTAGTTCTTCAGTTACAGTACGTGAAGCTTTTTCATGGTTTTAGATATTGTTCAGAATGAAATAACATTATTTCGTAGATCGACTTGTTGCAGTGAATTGACAGATTTTGCATGTGTGATAAAAGCAGCATGTCTTACGAGAGACGACTGTATATTCCATCCGCTCCTGCCGACTGATATACACTACCCCATCCTGTTGCGTGTGTAAGAATTAAGCAAAACACTAAATTAGTAGACTGTAAATATTGCAAACAATTCAATGCTTACATCATTGATTCTTAAATATTCTGTCTCTTCAATATATATTGATTTATTTTAAGGAAGTTTCTGTCTTGTAGCCATTGAATTTCGATAAATAAGGAATTTTGGAGGAAATGTGACATGACCACCTTGTCAAATTAATGATGGTAGTGTTAATCCGTGTAATATAGTTGGGAAAGCATGACGGTGGCATGATTATATTTGTCTAAAACCTTATTTAAGGATTCATATTTAAAAAAAATCATATTGAAATCAATATAGATTCCAACACAGAATAAGTCTCTAAATGAATGAAGTCGCTATAAATTTACGTGGAATTTTAAGCATTATATCTCCAATGTCAATGGGAATTAAAACGATTCACCAACAACCAACGGGCCGCACCGTTCCCGGCCCCGTGAGAGATGAGTACGGCGATTTGTGCTTTTATCATGATGCAAACTCTTCAAAATCTATCGCAGCAAGTTAAAATCTACAAAATAATCACAATCGTTAACAATATCTCAAAACACGAATATTTAAGGATATACAACCCTGTATGATTTGTCCAATGGTGTAATCAATTGTGATAAAAGAGCCATAATTAATACGAGACACACCAGCTATAGCAAGCTAGTACAGTGCGGAGCAATCTGTTTACGTGTACAATGCATCATTAAGCTGCGCAAGCTCAAGATCACTGGCTGTTGTCGAGCTGTCCAAGGTGCGACGTCACAAACCAGCGAGCTCTCCGCAGCGCCGAGCGGCCCATTTGGGCGGATTAAACAAAAACGCTAAAACCATTTACAGCTACTTTCTGAGAGATAAGTCATTTTCAGAAATGTCAATCGATATAACGAAGAAAATCTATAATCAAAACTACATAGTAATTTGCAATTATTAGCAATATTGATATTTTCTCCGTGTGTCTACTATTAACTCCATTCTGAGCCAAACACTGATGAGAGTGAATATATTTTTCCAGCATTATTTGACTCAGAATAAATAAGACATTTTTATACAAGAAAAATGCCGGAGAAAACTTGAAAATTCGTGACAAACAAACATGGAGAACGCTTTCCATAAATCGGCCATTTCTGAAGCCAGATAGTTGCCAGTTCTGATGATTCCCCATAGAAGGTAAAACAGACTTATTCAAATTTCCATTAACTCTTCTTATTTATAACCGATTTGATAAACTTTTTTAATTGTCCTTGTGGTTTGCTCTCTTCCTAGAAAAGTGAGTTATTCCTGGGATATTGTCGTCCCTAAGTGTTAGGGTAAAATCCATTCATGCATCGTTTGGAAACTATTAGTCACCAATTTTTAACACACACACACACAGCATACACAACACACACACCACCACATGCACACTAACCCCACACAAGGGCTATGCTAAAGTTCCGAGTCGAAAAATGATAATTCATTTCCAAAAATTTCACAAAAAATCGATCCAGATCTTTTCCATTTTTTGCGCAGACGCTTTGAAGACACCTTGTTTTTTCGTCGAGATTATTTCCTTTTTTAACGCGCCCTGCGCCGCCAAACACGCAACCTTCTAGGCATAAGCCGAATTCGTAATTGGTGCTAATAATGGGTATGATTATAGTGGTCATATTTCTATGGCAGATACTCTCTTAATTCGGGAATCAAAATACCACATGTACAAAATTTGAGTGCCATATATCATTAGAACTAAAGTTAGGCTATTATTGAATTTTCATGGCGGCCATCTTTGAATTTGAGATGACGGCCGACTGAGTAGTTGAATCAATTGGGACTGACGATATTTGAATTCAGATGTAAAAAATACCTTTTGCGTTTGAAATTTGAATACCACATGTCAATTTATAAACTCAAGTTACTCACATCGATGATAACAGGCGGCCATTTGAAATTAAGATGGCGGCTGACTAAGATCGAGGGGTCGGCAATATTGAATTCAAGAAATGTCAAAATAACAGTCTTTGTAACCGAAAATTTCAGACACATGTCATTTCCTTACCAAAATGTCCTGTGTATTCTACTGGTATTTCTGAAGTCCTGTGGTATTCATAGGTATTTTCTGAATGTCCTGTGGTATTCCTATGGTATTCTATGGTAGCAATAAATACCATAGAAGTACCATAGGGAAATACCACACAGGAAAGGGTACCATAAAATACCATACAGCAGTGCTGTGGTATTGGCACAAATACCATATGTATGGTATTGGCTGTATGGTTTTTGGCACAATACGCATATGTATGGTATTTCTGTATGGTTTTTTTGGCACAAATACCCATATGTATGGTATTGCTGTATGGTTTTTTTGGCACAAATACCCATAATGTATGGTTATTGCTGTTATGGTTTTTTGGCAAAATACCATTATATGGTATTGCTTATGGTTTTTGGCACAAATCATATGTAGCGTATTTGTATGGTTTTTTTGGCACGAAATACCAATATGTAATGGGTATTTTCTGTATGGTTTTTTTGGCACAAATACCATATGTATGGTATTGCTGTATGGTTTTTGGCACAAATACCTATGTCATGGTATTGCTGTATGTTTTTGTGCACAAATACACATGTTATGGTATTTCTGTATGTTTTTTTTGGCGCAAATACCATATGTATGGTATTGCTGATGATTTTTTTTGGCACAAAAATACCATATGTATGGTATTGCTGAATGGTTTTTTTTTTGCACAAATACCATATGTATGGTATTGCTGTATGGTTTTTTGGCACAAATACCATATGTATGGTATTGCTGTATGTTGGGGTTTTTTTAACACATATACCATATGTATGGTATTGCTGTATGGTATTTTAGCACAAATACCATATGGATGTTATTGCTGTATGGTTTTTTGGCACAAATACCATATGTATGGTATTGCTGTATGTTTTTTTTTTTTTTTTTTTTTTTTGGCACAAATACCATATGTATGGTATTTCTGTATGGTTTTCTGGCACACAAACCATATGTATGGTATTGCTGTATGTTTTTTGGGCACAAATACCATATGTATGGTAATGCTGTATGGTTTTTTGGCACAAATACCATATGTATGGTATTGCTGTATGGTTTTTTTTGCACACATACCATGTGCATGGTATTGCTGTATGTTTTGTTTGTTTGTTTTTTTTACACATATACCATGTGTATGGTATTGCTGTATGCTTTTTTGGAACAAATACCATATGTATGGTATTGCTATATGTTTTTTGGCACAAATACCATATGTATGGTATTGCTGTATGGTTTTTTGGCACAAATACCATATGTATGGTATTGCTGTATGTTGGGGTTTTTTTACACATATACCATATGTATGGTATTGCTGTATGTTTTTTTGGCACAAATACCATATGTATGGCACAAATACCACATGTAGAAAGTTCCATGAACCGTTAAATTTGCTTACACTCAAACGTCACGTGGAGCGACGAAATGCACTTTTTTATTATTATTATTATTTTTTACTATTATTATTACTTTTTTTAAAAAAAATAGGTTAAGTTTGAAGCATGTTTCTGCTAGGGATGGGAGCCTCTGTTACAATTGCCCCGTGTTACAATTATTGTCCCTGTCTCCCCGACCATCAGGGGCGGCGATTTCATGTGATGACGGTCAGGGGTGGGGGGAGAACGGAGACCCCGGAATGGGAATTATTATAGACTCGAACGGAATAAGGCTTCCTAAATATTTTGTATACCCAAAATTCGAAATAGAATGATCTATTTCACATATTATGCAGAAACTAATGACAATTTTAAGAATATAAGGTTGGAACAAATAAAACATATTCCACAAACTACGACCTGAAGACATAGTTAAATCGTTAAATCATTGTATTGTTATTTGTTTGTGAGCGCGAAGCGCGAGCTAAAAATTTTGCTCTATAATAACATTAATAATTGTATTCACTAGCTGATAATCACTACTCTTAAAGAAAATACAATTACGAAGAGCGAGTGAAAATCTCAAAAATCAACGTTTTACAATGTATATAATATGTTTGTAATCCCTTTCTGAATATGGTCACTTTTTATAACGATACGGACCTGAAAACAAAGAATTTAAAGAAATTTAAAAATCTATTTCCATCACATTTGGAGAAGTGGGCAAATACAAAATTTATCCAAATTATTTAGAAAATAAAAACAAAATGTGAAGCTTTGAAAATCAAGGGGACATGTCCCCCTGATTGCTGCCAAATTTGGAGAGGAATTAATTATACACTAGATCGGAATAAATAAAGCAACCCCAAAGAGACATATAATATAGGCTAATATCCAAAATTCACAATAAAATGACCTACCCCACACATTATGCCAAAGTTACAAATAAAGCGTTGTAACAAATAAAAGAATAAATTAATATAGGGACCTGAAGAAAGATTATTAGTTTAATTATTGTCTGGTGTTTTTGTTTGCAAGCGAAGCGCGAGCCGAAAATGTTGCTTTTTAATGACCTCAACTTGGTACATTTTACGCACACTGTGCCTCTTCGTCTATTATATGTACATATATTTTTCTTAAGGTTTAAAAATCGAGGTCGGACGATCCCCCATAAAACAAAAATCGATGGGGGGGGGGGGGGGGGGCTCGATCGTCCCCCGTCCACCCGGGACGCCGCCAATACCTACCGTTGTGTAGTATTGTCACAGGATATTTTTTTCTAAGGCATAGTTTCTTACAGGAATTGACTAAGTGGTGTTTGACCTAGTCGACTTGATTAGACGAAATGGGAATTAATTAGATTAGGTATTTGTGCCAAAAAACCATAGGAAATCCTAAGGTATTTTGGCTGTATGGTACTTCTGTATGATATTTTGTGTGGTATTTGTGCCAAAAAAACATAGGAAATCCTATGGTATTTTGGCTGTATGGTACTTCTGTATGGTATTTTGTGTGGTATTTGTGCAAAAAAACCATAGGAAATCCCATGGTATTTTGGCTGTATGGTATTTTGTGTTGTATTTGTGCCAAAAAAAACCATAGGAAAATCCTGTGGTATTTTGTATGGTACCGTTGTGTGGTACCACACGATATTTTTGTAAGGGTTATTACCCAAGTAAGGCATTTTAAGTGATTTTCAGGGCGGCCATTTTGAAATTCAAGATGGCGGCCGACTGAGTGATCGGATCGATGGGGCCGGCAATATTTGAATTCAGAATGTCAAAATACTTCTGTCTACCAAATTTCAGTACCACATGTCAATTACAACTCAAGTTATAGGTATACCTATGATTTTCATGGCGGCCATTTTGAAATTCAAGATGGCGGCCGACGGAGTGATCGGATCGATGGGGGCCGGTAATATTTGAAATCAGAATGTCAAAATACATCTCTGTACCAAATTTCAGTACCACATGTCATTTATAACCCAAGTTAGGCATATTCAGTGATTTCCATGGCGGCCATTTTGAAATCCAAGATGGCGGCCGACTGGGTGATCGGATCAATGGGGGCCGGCAATATTTGAATTCAGAATGTCAAAATACATCTCTGTACCAAATTTCAGTACCACATGTCAATTACAACTCAAGTTAGGTATACCTATGATTTTCATGGCGGCCATTTTGAAATTCAAGATGGCGGCCGACTGAGGGGTCAAATCGATGGGGGCTGACAATATTCGAATTCAGGATGTCAAAATACATCTGTGTACCAAATTTCAGTACCACATGCCACTTAGAACTCAAGTTATGCCGTTTCTATGGTTTTTCATGGCGGCCATCTTGGATTTCAAAATGGCGGCCGATCGAGTGGTCGGATCGCTTGGGGCCGGCAATTTTTGAAATCAGCACCCCAAAATACCCGTAAGGGCCAAATTTCACACTTTCTGCCGGAAGTGAACAACTCCGTTTCGACCATTTTTTGGTCCTTATCTTTCGATCGATCGATGTCATACAGGTCATGTCTGACCCTTTGTGACCCTGTTGATGATGCTTTTCCAAATAGCTCTGTCTTGTGCCAGGCGATGAGCTGCAACTAGGGAGAGGCCTGTTAATTGTTTAATGCCATCTGTCCATTTCAGTTTCTGTCTGCCTTGTCTCCGACTACCTTCAATGCAACCTTGCATAATTATTTTTTCAATGTTATCATCCTGTCGTCTGCATATATGACCAAAATATTGCAATTTGCTACGATCTATCTTATTAACCACCGTAGGTTTTTGCCCAATTTGGTTAAGTACGTATTCATTTGTCTTATGCTCCGTCAGTGCAGGATATTCTCAGCATCCTCCGCCAACACCACATCTCAAACGCTAATATTTTCTTCCTATCAGCCATTCCCACCGACCATGTCTCACATCCATACAATGCAATTGGGAAAACAAGCGTTTGCATAATGTGTATTTTAGTTTCTTTCGATATCCCTCTGTCCTTCCATATATCGCTTAAGGTAATACAGGATGATCTCGCCATGGCTAGTCTTCTCTTGATTTCCTGAGAACTTCCTCCTTTGTTACTTATATATGAGCCAAGGAAGTTAAAAGATTCAACTTCTTCCACATTTTTTCCATCCACCGTCACCACCTTGTTTGCATCTCCTCCGCAGATCATGATTTTGGTTTTCTTAACGTTGAGACGAAGTCCTAACTCCTCGCTGTGTAACTTGACTCTGTCAATGAGATTCTGGAGCTCTTCTGCCGATCTCGCAATGAGTGTTGTATCATCAGCAGGCTGAGATTTGTTATCTTTCTCCCACCAATAGATACACTACCTGCAGCTCCATCAAGCGCACTTCTCATGATATATTCGGCGTATATGTTGAAAAGATACGGTGAAAGAATACAGCCTTGACGAAAAGCCTTGTCCAATTTCAAACCATTCACTGTCACCACTTTCAGTTCTCACGGTGGCCACTTGGCTGTCATATAGTGAACGAATTAATTCAGTTATATGTTTGGAGAAACCCATTTCTGTCATTATTCGCCATAGCTGCTTATGACGCACGCAATCGAAGGCTTTGGAGTAGTCAATGAAGCAAAGATATAGCGGATGTAATTGGAACTCCATGCTTTTTTCTATTAGGTTCCTCATGTTGGCTATTTGATTTCTGGTTCCTCTGCCCCTCCTTAATCCCGCCTGTTCTGGTGGTAATTCTTTCTTGAGATGATTCTCTCGACTACCCAGGTCGAAAAACCAGTTGAGGACCAGTTAAACTAACTGGTACTGGTACCAGTTGACCAGTTAAGTCAACTGGTTTCAATATGGATTTTGGATCACTGTTTTCAACTGGAATGTAAATTGGTATCAACTGGGACACCTTCCCCCAATTAAAAAAACCAGTGAAATGCAGTTGTCACTGAGCAGTTAATACCAGTTAAGATATACCAGTTATCAACTGGTACAGGACAGTTATTCCCAGTTGAACTTGACTGGTGACTTGTACCATTGATTCCAGTAAGGTGAACTGGTTTCAATCAGTTAATTCCAGTTGAACCAGTGTTCAAATCCTATTGAAACCAGTTCAGCCTTACTGGAATTTAACTGGGACGCAGTTAATACCAGTTAAATATACCAGTTATAAACTGGTAACAGGACCAGTTGATTCCAGTTGAAGCTTACTGGACTTGTACCAGTTGATTCCAGTAAGTTGAACTGTTTCAATACCAGTTAATTTCCAGTTGAAACCAGTGTTCCCAAAAATCCATATTGAAACCAGTTCAGCCTTACTGGAATTAACTGGGACCAGTTAATACCAGTATAAATATACCAGTTATACTGTGTAACAGGACCAGTTGATTCCAGTTGAACTTACTGGTACTCGGTACCAGCTGATTCCAGTAAGGTAGACTGCGTTTAAATCCAGTTAATTCCAGTTGAAACCAGTGTTCCAAAATCCATATTGAAACCAGTTCAGCCTTACTGGGACTTAATGGCAGTTAATACCAGTTAAATATACCAGGTTTCCAACTGGTTATAGGACCAATTGATACCAGTTGAACTTACTGGTACTGGTACCAGCTTGATCCAGTAAGGGTGAACTGGTTTTCAATGCAGTAATTCCAGTTAAAACCAGTGTTCCAAAATCCATATTGAAACCAGTTCAGCCTTACTGGGATTAACTGGACCAGTTAATACCAGTTTAAATATACCAGAGTTCACTGGTAAGGACCAATTGAACTTAACGTGTCCCGCCCGGTACCAGTTGATCCAGTAAGGTGAACTGGTTTCAATACCAGTTAATTCCAGTTGATAACAAGTTCCAAAATCCATATTGAAACCAGTTCAAGCCAATACATGGGTTAACTCGGGACGTTAATACCGATAAATATGACAAAGTTGTCAGCATGACAAACACCGAAAAAACAATGAAAAAATTGAAAAAGATTGCTAAGTATGTCAACACTGCAATTAATGTCATCATGTCTAAACACATTTTATATAAAACAATTATTAGCATGTTAATTTCTGTAATTCTATGCAAGCAAAACTGCAGAAAAATGTGTAATCTTCATGTGAATGTTTTAACATGTTTCTCTCTCCAAAAGATACTGTCTTATTTAAATAAACAAATCTTTGATCTTTGTTGTATTCAATACTTAAAAACTTCTACCAAATCCTCAGAATTCATACTTTTAAATAATATGTCAACAGTGTTATTCATCATGATCCTCAGCCTCCATTCAGAGCGCTTCTGTTCCATTTCATGCACATAATATGAGATCGACGCCATGCATCCTCCCTCCTCTCTAGAAGAAAGCAACTCTTTCTAATATAGTTTCATTCAAACTTTACAACGATAATAATCTAGAAGACACAATGAGTATACCAATTTTCAATACTCTAATAACGACTAATAAATCCCTTTTGGTAAAGCACAGTACTTACTTTATCGTTATTAGCATAAAGCTTCTATTCATTACCAGGCTAACTCTGCCTAAGTCGAATCTTTTGACAAACAAAAATCTGTTCGTTTTTAGGAGAAATTTTACGTACAAAGTAATAACTACAGGTTAGTATGATTATGTCAGAGAAATTTCTCTGACTTAGGCCAATTATCGACCTTAGCATGTTCGACTTAGCAGAGTTACTGGTAAATATCATACATATAAAAACTTTCTAAAAAATTCATGCACATAGAGTAACAACCCTGAGTTTAACACTCGTGTGAAGCTGTATAGAGACAATAGTTATAGCGGTAATTAATAATAATGAATAGAGTAGTCAATATAATGTCAACTACGATGAGACAATCAGACAATTTTTTATAGGACGAAGAACTAATCACAACCTGGTATTGTTGTATTTTCATAATCAGCAGGAAAATCAGACTCCTTCATTGCAATTTTTTTATAGTCGCATATTGGTGCTGTAAATTTGAAAATATGACCATTTTTAACAAATAAGAAAATTCTATTTTCACACAATGGTCACATGTCCTTTGTGCAAATTCGCATAAGGCCATGAATCAGCACTCTAGAACAATAGAAGTGCGTAACTTGATTTGTCTCTCAGACAAACTTTAGCATAAACTTCCTGTTTACAAGCAAACTAAGAGAAACAAAAAGATCAAGTAAGAAAATCCTTGGCTTAATTTGTACCACCATACAAAATATTGCAAAGATTTCACACCCTAATTATTTTTCCCCAACTGTACCATTTTTTTTTTCACAGACTGTATACACTTGAATATGGAGTTTGTGTATACAATGAAATCAATTATACATTTTCTTTTTTAAAACTTTTTTTTACACATGTATCGAACACAAAGTTTGTCTTTACATTTCATACACAAACTTAATCATTTGCCTTCTTTGGCACATAATCTTTCATCCAAGCTGGATTCTTTTGTACATGTATCTCTGTTCCCCTCTTCTTGGGATACTTGATACAGTCGACTTAGACTGTCCACTTGTTCATGCGTACATTAGAAGTGAATGTTGTAATTTTGAGCTTCCAAACTCTTTGATCTTCCAAATATATAGGACGTATAAGGACCTTTTTTGCCTATAATCCTGAGTGGATATTTGGAATGTCCTGTCTTCATGGTGTCTCATGACACACATCATATCCCCCACTAGAATGACGAAGTTTAGCATCTCTTGCTTGTCCCGATTTTTTCTACTTTGTTGTGCTGCTGCCTTTCTTGTGAAAATTTTATCGTATTTGCTCACAGAATGTTGATGGGCATAGTCATTTCCTGTCCATGTAGCAGCTCAGCAGATTTCCTGTTGTGGAATTCGATGTCGCTGTGTAGGTACATCAGAAGAGTAGAGCTCTTCTCTCACTGATTGCTGCTTTTGAAGTGTTGTTTGAAACTGTTCAATCCAAACTCTCATAGCAGGCAGGTAGAAAGAGATGATTTGTATTTCTCATGAAAATTCTCATTTGATACAAATTGCACCCCTTGTCAGACTAGAATGTCTGACACAAAAATTTGTAGCAAACAATTGCGATAGGATTTGATGACAGATCTAGATTAACATTGACACGGATGCAACTTTCGGGCACTATAAATAGTAGTCATCACAACCACTGCGATTTCAACAGAATTGTGTTTGTAGAACGCGAGCTTTATGCTACTTTATCACTCATCAACACGCGTAACACTGATGAATAGCTTCTTCTTACCATTATCGATGCTTGGTCACCAATATTCCTGACGTAAGTTTGCTCATGCGTACTATACCCCGATGTGTGGGATGGCTCCACTTAAGAATTTGACTGACACACGTAAGATAACCACTCTGTCGCCAAAATAGGCATTGATCAATCACAAATAACTCATTGCGAATCATGCAGAATGACTTCGTGTCATCATCTTTACATCCAATTTAGACTAACCATATGAGAAGTTCATGTATGAAATACATGCTGTAGCATTGAATCACATCGCGGTTGCCTGTTAAGCTAAGATTTTGTGACTGAAGCATTGCGAAAATTGCATTAACACTCTGAATAATGACTTCCTCGTCATTATCCTCGATCCTCTCAATGTATGAACATGTAATCGTGAAATCGTCGCGCATCAGACGCGTGCCCATTGTCGATTCACATACATGTAGTCTGGCGTCCAGACCCTCTCTCACGACAACAAGGTTGTAAAGACTGATGATCGATAATGTATGTTCCTGATGTACTGAAACCATTTCTCACAGGCCCGGCAGAGGTACGCAAGAGCTCTTTCTCACCAACTGAAGTAGTTTCACTCAGTACTGCTAAGATTGGCGATGCAAACCGACCAGAAATGTACTTCCATCTTTCACTGTAGTAGAACTGTGACCAGCCGTTATGCTGATGCGTCCTGGACGCAACTTATTACTGGAAGATCAGCTATCAAATAGCTGCAGCGATACGTTCTTGATTATCAACCCTTAATGTCGAGATGAACCTACTATGTCTGTTCTGGTAGTCCAAACGAAGAGATACCTTTGCGTGTCAATGCTCGAAGTGGTGCGGTCACAGACAGAGAAGTTTGGCAGAAATTTGGAGTAGTACGAAGCCAAACCCAAAAATGAGCGTAGTGAAGGAACATCTGTAAGCACTGGTGCATTGCGATCGCATGCCCACATGTAAGCACACAGTTAAATCTCGACATCATGAGATACATGTCGAGTTAGCTTGTAAATGCTGTATCCCATGTACATTGCATGTTCCTTACAGTAACAACTCCAAGCAGAATGTGTTTGTTAGAAAGGGGGGTCCGTTCCGCTTCTTCAATGAAGTCTGCGCTGAAGAAAGAAAAAAAAAAATCGATCAAATGAATTGGGATAGTTTTTCATTGGTATTGGTTTTCAATTCTGAAACAGACCAAGATTCATTCGAAAAGTTCTTGTCTACCCTCCAAAGTCTACTTTTACTTCTGAAATAGCACTCTCATGTAAGTTTAGCTTATTGATGTAAAGATGTGAAAACTACCTGTCTATGTGACTAGTAATAAGCCGACATTGCAAAGTAGCATCTGTTCCTAAACATGCTTTGTAAATCTCATTAATTACTTGGTATACGGAAATGCACTTAGAAACTTCAGATCATTAAAAATGTGCAGATTCTATTAGTAAACGATACTTCTTGCTGTGTAAAACAGGGAACTTTAAAAGTGTAAACATTTGTTGAAGGCAATTTTACCAGTTATTAACTACTACTAGTGTACAGTTTAAAAACACAAAGTGTGTACTTGATGAACCTGATGATATCCCAGTAAAATCTAGTCCTACAAAAACAATGGTAATAAAATTCATCAACCTTGTCAATTTAGTGGCCGAACGAAACAATGGCCATGTAAGCTACAGCTGGGGAGATATTTCTTCTTCTTACCAGAAGACTATGAAAGAGTCTTGGGACGAGAGAAAAGATTAAAGGTACAACAAATAAATAAATAAAAAAATACATTGAAAGTCTAATGGGCAGTGCCCTAATGTATAGGATAATCTCTTTTTTTTTTTCTTTTAATCAATTAAAAAGATTATATGCTTACAATTTTTAACACCGTAAAGAGCTAGTACAAGTCAAAACTCTTAATATAGAACCATTATATTCCATTAAATAATGACTTATTTTCTAGTTGTTAATGTATTTATTGCCATGAATCCATTTGTATCTGTTTGTTATTATACCCTTCATGAAAATCACATGAAGTTGATCATAACAGAATCCAATACAATTAAAATAGCATTCAAGGGCCCATTACTGATTATTTATTTAACAATGTATTGCAAGTATGTGATGAGACATTTATATCTAATTAATTGAAGGCCATGAGACTAGATCCATACTTATCAGCATTGTTGATTTTCAGTTTGTGGTATTTTTATTTTTTGCTTTTTTTTTTTTTTTTTTGTTGTCTTTTTTGGCTTTGATTATTTCATTATTTATATGTATAATGAACAGATTTCTTCTGGATTTTGAAAAAGAGATTTGAATTACAAACCTTCATTCTTCAAGGACATGGACAGACACAATAGGCACTGCTATTGAAGCTCCGCATGCTGAACTCAGCCAGGGGTGGTAGTAGGTTACTCCTATTATGGCTGTAGAGCCTCCATCATTTTCTTTCCCTTGTTAACAAATTGGAAAAAAAAATATGTCAATAACGACACTTTGTTTGATTTATCAAGACTAGATAATCATGAAGGAAGACATGACGGCAGAAACAAAATGCATTTAATGTTTAATAACGTTATAGACTACATGTCTAATTGACTCTTGTAGGAGACCTTCATGTCATGTAGGCCTAGAGTCTACTAAATAAATAGTTTGCTACAAGCAACCCATATGCCT